>OX422217.1:262371018-262971018 GCA_949130495.1 Sambucus nigra
GTCGTGGACCTGCCTATCGACATAGCCCCTCACGCACATTGTCGATAGGCAGGGTCCTGCTGTTCGGTAGTCTGGGATAGATTTTTCAAAAAATGGTCATAAAATTCAAATCATAAGTCAGAATAGCGCACAGGATGGACAATTAGAAATGGTATCTCGTTCCCTTTAATAATCCATTAAGAAACTCTCGAGTTTGGGAGTTGACCAATGTCAAATGGGGCCCAAAAGCTCCCATTGGTCACTAGATAGGAAGTTTTTAGAGGAAAATGGATAGTTCGTCTAAACTGTAAGGCTAATTTGCACACAGGATGGACTGTTGGAAGGGTATTCAATTTTTTTGAGATTTCATTTAGGTTCATTGAGTTTGGAGAGTTGACCAAGGTCAAACAGGACCCAAAAGCACCCAGTGACTTCGGAGTAAAACGGGTAATTAGTCCGTACCGTAAGGATAATTTGCATGGGGGATGGACCATTGGAAAGGGTATTGAAAGACCTTCAAATATTCATTGATCTTTACTTAAACTAGAGAGTTAATTGAAGTAAAATGGGGCATGAGAGCGTTCGGTGGCCTCCAGATCAATTTTCAGGTTAAAACGGATTGTTTGTCCAAATCGTAAGGTTGATTTGTGCAAAGGGTGGACCGTTAAAAAGGGAATTCAAGGCCCTTCAAAGATTCATTAATCTTTCACTCAGAAGAAGAAGTTGACTGGAGTCAAATAGGGCTCGGGAGCGCCCGGTGGCCTTTAGATCAATTTTTGATAGTGAAACAGATCGTTCATCTGAATCGTAAGGTCAATTTGCACAAATGGTGGACCGTTAGAAAGGGAATTCATATCCCTTTGGATATTCATTAAGATTCAGCTTAGACGAGAAAGTTTACTAGAGTCAACCGAGGCCCGAGAGCGCCCGATATCCTCCAGATTATTTTTCAGGGCAGGCCTAAGGTTTAGGATGAACGAGCAAGTGCTAGGGACCTAGGGAGGTTCTTGGGGGGATCCTAGGATGGTGTGTCTACAAGATATATGTAGGATCATCATCCTAAAGACCAAATAAAAGGGTTTACAAAGTCCCTAGGTCCAAACCTAAGTCCCATAACTAAAAATAAGCCAATATCCACTTTTATCAACCCTAAGATCGCGGCCAAGAATGGATGCTATCGCGGGTTAGTTCCTCTATGACCACGGACTTCACCCAATCCTACCAACTTTGATGTATTATAAACAACCCATAAAACTAACCCAACTTAATTTTTAACAAACTAGTTTGACATTAATGGTTTTTCTACCTTCTTAACAGTCTTAAAACATCTCAATGTCATCTCTAATGACTTCTTAACAAGTTTTTAATATTATAGTATCATAATTGAGATTAGATTCATCAAATATGTATTCTGATGATACCACATTAGAATGTTAGAATTCCAAAGGTTCACAACCCCTTCGTTTTCACCCATGCATAATTAGAGGTCCTAACATCCAACACATACCTTTTCTAGATCTGAATTAATCTCCCAGGACCATAAATTACTTATAAAAGGGACCATAGTAGAGCCATTGGACTTAAATGCCTCACTTTTATCCCAAAATGCTCAGTTGTTCCATCACATCTCAGGACCCTAACTCAAAGACCTCAGGACCATCTCTTCTCAGTCACAAACTTGCACAATGGACCTTGGTATAACCAAAAATGGCCTCCAAATGTCCAATGAACTCTATTCCAGGGAGATATTATGCAACGCACTATAGGACCATGCAAGGAAGGACCTTTACCATTTTTAGACATTTCAGGCATCTGGTTAGGCCCATGTAACCTCTCTAGTTAGTAGGAAGAAAGGACAATCATTATTTTACCTACCTCTATCATTCACTCCCACTAGCATTAATGACTCCCATATGAATTAAATTCTCACATCAACTACTTTACGCCACCTATAAGTCTTTCTCCTACACTCATACTCATTATAATACACACTATCAACCCACCGTTTGTAACAAATAACTAGATCTTTATATCATTTATAACTCTTTACATATCATATAACCTCTTGACTACTAAACCAAGACTGGAAACCTTAGAGAAGTCCATTAATTACTTCCTATGGACCTCTGGGCTAATGACAAATACTAAAGTTAACTTAGACTTTCATGTCCAAATCCCAAGAGGTGTTTGGATTGTAAAACCCCTTTTATAATCTAATATACATAGAAACACCCTTTAAAGTGAACGCAGGATCCTCATTAAAGGTTTGGACCAATTTATATAAGTGTATGTCACTTTAACACATCTCCCTACTAACATTTATGAGGTCTTCTGTGGAAACATATTGGGTCTGAGGACTTAAATAATTTCAATACTCACTTGTTTGGCATTTTTTGTGGGAATGAGAAGTTCCATTCAATTTATATTCAAACTTACTTTCGTTGGGATGACAACCAATGTCAAGTTATCTCGATCTTTCAAAGATATGGAATCCTATCAAAAGAAGCTTCAAGAATAACTTAATGATGTTTTTAAAAGTCTTTTTTTACCGCCTGTGGTGGAGGAACAATCTGGATCATAATATAGTGGAATTAGAAAAACTATGAGCCCCTATTATAAGGGAAAATGATCAAGAGGATGTAGTTAGAGATCTACAACAAATAGTGACTCGTATCCCCATTAGAGATAGGTTGTCACTCCTAGGATATAAATCCCATGGTGGTTCCAGTGTGGTTAGGTCCTTGGATAATAAGGTCAAGAAGATGCAAGACCAGATGGAGAATTTTCTCAACCAACACAATACACAAACTGTCAATGCCATAGAGTTGGCCCTACAAAATACGTTATCTCCATTCTCCAATGAGGTCCAACACTATGATCTTCCCCCTAAGTGGGAGATGCCTAGTATTAACCCATTTAATGGGTTAAAATATCTTATAGACCATACGGAGAATTATAAGTCCCTTATTCTCCTTTAAGACATTTCGAATGAGGTCTTATGCTAAGTCTTTACCTCTAATCTAAGGGTGAAAATAAGGCACTGGTTTTCCAAGATAAAACCAGGGACCACTGGATGCTTCACATGATTATTAGGTCTTTAATTGATCACTTCATAGTGTCCTAGAAGATGAGGAAGCCAGTCACGTCTCTTATCCACTTTAGGAAGAAGTCTGGCAAAGCTCTTAAAGAGCATGAAAGATATTTAACCAAGAAACTCTTTTAAGTTAATAATTTTAATGACACTATTTGTGTGGCAGACTTCATCTCAGGCCTTATAGCAAAGGATCGATTGAGGTCCTTCATCAAGAGACCTCCTAGATCTATGATGAAGCTATTTAAGAAATCTCGGAATTACATGAACGCTGAAGATGTAGTCACAGTGAGGCATTCCATAGCATCCCCTAATAAGTAAAGAGGGAGTATGTCTTCTCACGCCTTTGGGAATCCCTTCAAAAAATTGAGGCTAAGAATATAAAGAATGGAGGAAAGAAAAATAAACCTCCAGAGGCCAAACACTTCGCACATGGCCCCTCCTAAATAGGTCTTTGCAACGGGGGAAGCTTAAGATCTCCTTCCTATGCCTAAGACTATAAGATCTTTGAAGGATAGGATGAACAAATCCAAGTACTGTCGATTCTACAGAGATAATGAGTACAAAACCAGTGACTATTTCAAACTCAAAGAGGCCATTGAAGGAGTGATCAAGAGGGGATATCTCAAGGAGGTTATGGAAAAGGATGGTAGTAGAGGTTAGTACAATAATAATGAGAGCGAATATGACATCCCGATAATTGATGTGAACACTATCTTATGAGAATTTATTATAGGTGGACGTTCCTCAATTGATAGAAAAGCTCACCTTAAGAGGATGCAGTATGAGAGAGTGTACGTCAATTGTCTGTACCACCATAACAAATCACCAAAAGAGGTTCCCATGATGATTTTTCCTGATATAGACCTCGACATAATTATCGTCGCTTATGGCGACCCTTTAGTCATCATGATGATCATATCCAAAGCCAATATGAAGAGGGTATTAATTAATATCGAGAGCTCAGCTGACATCTTGTTCTCGGATGCTTTTAAGGCCATGGGCCTCACCATGAAGCATATTCAAACTATCACAATCCCCTTGATTGAATTCAATAGAGAAAAAACCTATTCCATGGGGTATGTCCCTCTCTCCCTCATAGTTGTTTGGAAGGATTGATGTTCTATAATCTGGTACAAGTTCCTAGTGGTAGATCTACCGCCAGCCTATAATATAATTATGGTAAGACCTTTGCTCAATAATATGGTTGTTATAGTGTTAACTAGGAGGATGTGATGAGGTTCCCATCCCCTAAGGGTGGGGGAGAACTATTTGGACACCAGTAAAAAGGCCAAGGAGTGCTAATCCACTTCTATAAGAGAAAATAAGAAACCACTAAAGACCACCCAAAGCTTTTATAAGGTCCCAAAAAGTTCATAAAGAAGTGTCGTATTCCTTGTAGAGGTATAACTTTCTTCACTTGAAATGCCTAAGCTCACACTAAAGAGTTTGGGCATAGAACTTGATGGGTATTAAAATCTATGAGACCTCATACCCAACAAGTGCCCCTAATAAAACCTTAAATAGTTTAGTGAAAAGTTGTGTCAAAGTGATGGACAAGTATGTAAACTCGTTTGGGCCTCTGTTGAGGATCCTATGTCCACTGTAAAGGGTGTTTTCTGTATATTAGATTATAAAGGAAGATTTTACAATCTAAAAAACTCTTGGACTTGGCCAAGAAAATATGAGGTCACTATGGTCTTTGTCACTAGCCATGAGGTCCTTATTAAGTAACTAATGTATGTCTCTAAGGGTTCCCCAATATTAGTTTAGGACTCAACTAGATATAAAATATGCAAGAAGTCAGAAATAATCCAAACTATAATTATCCGCTAACAACAGTGGGTTGATAGCGTAGATAATAATGAGTAGATACTTATTTGATCTATGTGCCTCTTGTTTTGATTTTGTTTGAAGATATCATATGCCTTTCCACCATTCATAAGCCTCCAATAAGATAATTAGTGAACTGCAGCAACATGGTTGGGGCTCTCTAAGGTCTAACTACTTGAGTAGTAAGGTGGAGTGTGGGAGAAAGGCTTGAAGGTGTTATAAGGTAGTTGATGGGAGCATTCAATGAGGATGGGATTCATCAATGTTGGTTAGATTAATTGGTGGCGATAGGTAGAATAATCATTATTCTTTCTACATGCCCGCCATAAAAGTTACAGGAGCTTAGCCTGACGTCTAAAGGGTCTAGAATTGGTAGAGGTTAATATTGGGTGGTCTAGTGATGTGTTATAATAATATATACCTAGAAGAGGGATTATTGGAACTTTGGAGACTAATTATCTTTATACCAAGTTCTGGTGTACAATTTTGAGAGTGGGCGACACCGGTGTTGAGGTCTGTAAGTTGGGTTTCTAAGATGTGATGAAAGGACTGAGCATTTTGGGAGAGTAGTGAGGCAGTTGAGACCTATTGATCTTTTGTGGTTCCCTCTATAAGGCATATATAGTCTTGGGAGCTTAGTTCTGGTATGGTAGAGGTCTGTGATGGACCTTAGGACCTATTCTCATGCATGGGTGAGACTAAGGGATTATAAACCTTTGGAATTCCAATGTTTAAATGTGGTATCATAAAAATTGATAAATGTGGATACTTCAGATCCATGAGATAAAAAGAAGGAACAAAGGGGTGAGCCAACTGAGGCTCTGATCACCATATGAATAGATGAAGAGGATCCCACCAAGGCCATCCAAATTGGGGTCAATTTTAGCTCCTCCCATTAGAGAGGATCTAACATAATTATTGAAAGAAAATAAAGATATGTTTGCCTAGAATCACTCAGACATGCTCAGAATAGATCCTGGGTTCATGGTCCACCACCTCAGCATGGACCCGAATCATAGACCGCCATAAGAAGAGATTCTTCTACCTCAAAAGGAACACGATCACTGCTGAAGAGGTTAACGAGCTTTTAGAAGCTAGTTTCATCAAATAAGTGCAATATTCATAATGGTTTTCAAATGTGGTATTGGTGCCAAAATCCGTTAAAAAATGTTAGGTGGGTATTGACTTTAATGACCTCAATAAATCTTGTCATAAGGATTACAATCCCTTGCCTCACATCGACACATTGGTGTAATACCCCGTTAGGAAAATACATTTTTATTTAAATTACGTGAGTAGAGTAATTTAATATGATAAAAATACGTTTTATTTAAATTACGTGAGTTGAGTAATTTAATGTGACACGTTTTAAATTAAATTACGTGAGTAGAGTAATTTAATGTGATGTAATATTAATAAAGATTAATATGATGATTAAAATTTACTTAATGTGAGTACTAAATTTTAAATGTTGATATGTACGGCCTAGCGATTTATATGGACGTACCTGGGTTATCTCAACCGAATGTCGCGCGTAGACAAAAATTGAAGATGAGATGAGAAACACATTTTTGGAGACTCAATAGATAATTTAGAGTCCACAGTTGATTCCGAAAGGGACGAATTAGTCAAAATAGTGTACCCGGGGGTACTAGTTGAGTGCCGGGTCATTTTTGGGCTAAACCGGGACCATCCGAGGGCATTTTGGTCTCTTTACATTTATGGGTGAGGAGACCTACGAATTTTGGAACCCTAAATCAGATTATAAGGGTTAGAGGCTAGGGTTAGAAAGGAAGGAAAATACACCATAGCCATTAGAGAGAAGAGAGAAATATTTTCCTAAGGCAAAAGAAGGGAGGAGGGAGAATTCTAAGGAGATTTCACCACCAACTTATTGGGAAGGAGGATTGAAGGATAAAAATCATAAATCATCAACAACAACCACGAAATCAAACCCTATAAATCATAAGGCCAGTGGTTATTTGCAAAATAAATTGAGTTATAATACCCATATATAAGCTTTATGAAGAACATGGTTTTTATGATATTTTTGGGAGTAAACACTTGATTATGATCCATGATTGATAGGGATTTCATGTAGAACGTTTTTGGATCTCCAAATATTCTGATATCATAGAAGACTAGATGATTAAATCGAACTAAAAATCTGGACTTATGATGAAAAGATGGAAATATTGTATTTTTAGGGTTCTTGAATATTAGGAAGATTTTTAGTTAATTTGGACAGAATTTATAATGATTTTGTTGTTTTAAATCGTTAGTAATCATCCCAGAATATGTCGGAATGATTAGAAATTGTTGGTTGCAAATATGGTGAATTATCATGAGAGATAGATAAACAAAAATGGTGAAACCCGCATGAAGAAGATGATCTGGGTCTATCACTGCTTGATCGATCGATCGACCCTTGAATGTCAATCGATCGAGCAGTCGATCGATCGACCATATCACATCGATCGATCGACCCTGACTGCACTTTAGAATTTTTTTGAATAAATTCCCTTTTTAATTACCGTCGCTTAATGGGAACCTCTGTGATGATATTTTACCTATGAGGAGACTTAATAAATACCAGTGGGTGTACCGTTAGATTTCTTCAAAAATGATTGAGTGGGAAATTAGGAGAAATGGACCGACGGGAAGATAATCGAATTGAGTCGTATGTCGGGAATGTGAGAATTTAGTTACAGAAAGAGCGAGAGTTAATTCCGAAAAAATACCAGTAGGTTAAAGATAACTTAACTACTAAATCAAGGGAGGGGTAACTACGACCCTTAGAGTTGCGTGAATACTCGAATAAATGCAATAGTGAAATAAATTTTAAATTAATGGGTACGGTTAATATAAGTAGAATATATTACGTACGTACATGATTTGATAGGTCGGGCGTGTACCTATAAAATTATATGAAATTTTGGGTTAAGATAATTTTACCTAAATTAATTATGTTAGGGTCGATGAGACATTCCGAACTAACATAAAATTATTATATGTTTGGGGTCGAGGTAAAAATGCCGAACCAAACCATAAACTGGTGTCGCGATGAAAGAGTCCCGAACCAGAATATGTATATAAATATATAAATAGTTGGGGTCGATGGATCATTCCGAACCAACTCTCACTTGGGGTCGATGAATCATTCCGAACCAAGAGTCCTTTATGTGTGTTAAAAGGATATGCTAGTGATAATTAATATTCAATATATGATTGTGTGATAAAATGTATTCCATATGCATAATCTACAGACTTAGAATAGTAGATAATGAGATGGATTGTGAATATCTTAGTAATAATTAAATAGCGTGATGTAATTATTACAAGAATAAGGATAACAAGCAGTAAATAAGTTACCTACGCTTATAGCAAATGAGATATGGATTATTATAATGTTGCGAGTAGGTCATGGGGAGTTAGTGAGGTGGTATATACAGTGGGTATTCTAATCTAGTTAACTGGGGTAGTATAACTAGGTGAACTAAGCATCCTCGTTAGACATGCACTATAGAAGAGAGGTGAGGATGTTCAAGGGAGTATGCGAAACCTTAATATGTGTAATCAATAACTCAATTGTGATAACTTCTTGCAAAATATTTTCAAATGTTTTGAGTACTAACTCTTACTATGTAAAATTTTTAAAAACCTTTTAGGTGCCCAGCCACAGGGACACCCAACATGATTTCATTCTAGGGTTTTGGGAGTTGCAGCACGTGTGGATGTTGCAGGGATTGTTTAGACGTTTCCTCTCTTTCAGCTCTAGTGCAGGATCTCAGTTTTAGTATTCTTATTTGGGAAATGTTATCCAATCGTTACTTTTACAGTTATTCTAATTCTGGATTTTGAGTTGGTTTTTCTTGGTCGTAGTTTTTGGCAAGACTTTATCTGTATTCAGTTATTTATGCGAATTGTTTTATTATTATTGAAATTGTATCATTTTGTATGGGTTGTTTATTATGCTTAAGGAAGATAAAATTTGGCACTAGCTTAATTTCACGTAGGTGGTTAGTAATTTAAAAAGCTTTTTGCAGTGATGCTAAGAATGATCCATTTAAGAAACCTGTTTAAATGAAATTAAGGCTTGATCACCCAAGGTTTAATTAGGCAGGGTGTCACAATTGGCAAGATTCAACTACTGGCCATGAGATTCCCTCCTTCATGGATGCCTATTTCAGGTACAACCAAATTAGGATGGCTCCCATAGATGGGGAGAAGACCTCATTTATCACGAAAAAGGTACATACGGCTATAGAGTTATGCCTTTTGGACTAAAGAATTTATAGGGTGGTCAATTCCATATTTAAAGATCTCACAAAAAAATCCATATAGGTTTGCATCAATAATATGTTAGTCAAGAGTGTGGAGGTTCGGGATCATGAAAAGAACCTCAAGGTGACATTTCCCATACTCAAGCAAAATCAGATGAGCCTCAACCCAAAGAAATGTGCCTTGGGGTAGCTGAGGGCAAATTTTTTAGCTTTATAGTCACCAAGCATGGCATAGAGGACAATCTAGAGAAGATCCAAGATCTGTTAAATAAGGAATCACCAAGCATGGCATAGAGGACAACTTAGAGAAGATCCAAGATCTATTAAATATGGAGTCACCAAGAATAGTTAAAGAAGTTTAAAGCCTTATTAGGAGAGTTATTTTCCTTAACTGTTTTATCTTTAAGGCCACGAACAAATGCTTTCCTTTATTCAAAATATTAAAGAAGGCCTTTCAATGGACTTTAGCACCTGAAGAAGTTTTTCAAAGTTTAAAGAAATACTTAGTATCTCCGCCTCTCTTATCCCGGACCATCACGGGAAAGGACTTGTACCTGTATCTTGATGCCTCCTCAACCACAGTCATGTTTATTATGTCAGTCAAGCTCTATAAGGGACTAAGAGTAAAAACCCTAGAATGGAGAATCTCACCTTTTGTTTGATCACCTCGGCCAGATGTTTAAATCCCTACTTCCAATCACACATCATTATGGTCGTGACTGATTAACTCCTCCGATAGGTCCTCCACAAGCCTTATACCTCAGGAAGGCTTGACGGGTGGTCTATAGAGTTAAGGGTATTTGACATCAAGCACTAGCCACAGAATCCTATTAAAGGCCAAAACTTATCCGACTTTATTATGGAGTTTGACAACTTGGAGGATCTCAAAGAGAAGATCAAACGTTTAAACAAAGAAGTGGCAACACCCCAAGAACTCAGGCAGACATTATTCTAAAAGATAGACCTCAGGCTTCCAACAAGGGTCTTGTATGTGGATAGCTCGTATAACTGCTCAGGTAGCAGAGAAGGACTTTACCTTTTGATCCCCGAAGGAGGTAAAATTTCTCTTCCGTTTATTTTCAATTCAAAGCCTCTAATAATGAGGCTCAGTATGAAGCTTTAGTAATTGGCTAGGCTTGGCCATTCATTTGAAGGCAGAATAGGTTGAGGCCATTAATGACTCTCAACTAGTGTCTAACCAGGTCACAGAGGTCTATGAGGCCAAGGGTGATAGAATGGTAGGATATTTTACAATCGTTAAGAACCTCATCTAAATAATTCCCAAATTCAGCGTCCGAAGAGTGCCCAGGGTAGAAAACTCTTAAGTTAACCATCTTGCACTAGTGGTCTCCTCGGATGAGGTGAATTACGATATTTTAATAGTCACCTTGGATCATTCAAGCATGATCTAGCTCCAGATTAATGTTGCAGAAGTGGACTAGAGCTTAGACTAGACCACATCCATCAAAATATACCTCGAGGATGGATTTATACCCAAAGACAAGCTCCAAGCAAGACACATGAAGTCCTTAGCATCCATATATTACCTGGATAATGAGGTTTTATTTAAGAATGGATATTACTCAGCACTTTAACGATTCCTCAATGCTCCATAAGACAGTTATGTCCCTATATACCTCCACGAATGTGTTAAAGATCCCACACAAGCCCCAAAACCTTATTTTATAAGGTCTTGAGGCAAGGATACTTCTGGACCACCTCGGGGAGAGAATCCAAAGACCTGGTATAGCTCTATGATGAGTGTTAGATCTTCTCCTTTGTTCTAAAGTGGCTAATATATAAGATGGATCGAATGTTAAGTCATGGCCCTTTGCACAATAGGGTGGATTCAGTAGGGCCCATACCTCTTAGAAAAGTCCAAATCAAGTATTGCATAATGGAAATTGATTACTTCACAAAGTGGGCTAATCATTGAGAAGAAAACCTCCAACTTCATCTAAAATAGCATCATTTGTAGGTTTGATCTGCCCAGAGTCATCATCTCTGATAATGGAAAATAGTTTGACAACCTAGCCTTTAGATAATTTTTCTTGGACTATGGGATCAGCAAGCACTACTCGTCCATAGGTCATCCTCATATGAACGATAAAGTTGAGGTAACCAATTGAAACATCTTCCATAGTTTGATGAAGGAATTAGAGAAATTAAAGGGTCATTGGGCTGAGGAGTTGCCAAGCATCTTAATGTCATATGTAACCACGGTAAGAGGTTCAATGGGGAAAACCCCATTCTCATTAACATTTGGCACTGAGGAAATTATCTCAACCGATATCGAGATACCAACATAGAGGGCGGCTCAGTTAGATCCAGGGGTAATGATGAGGTGCTCAAAAAGTCCCTAGATGAACTCAAAGATAGAGGAGAAGTTGCACTGATCAGGATGCTTTCTTATAAGTAAAGAACATCCTCTTACTTCAACAAAATATTTTCCACAGAGAACTCAAAGTGGGGGGACTTGGTCTCGATAAAGTCACGGACTAATGCTTTTTATTATTTTCTTAGAATATGAAACGATCACTTTCTAACCAAGAATAAGGTGAGAAGTAATATCCTCGAGTCATTTTGCAAAAGTATTATATCAATTTCCACAACTTAATAATTAATGAGTGTAGTGTTAAGTTGGGTATCATATCCACAAAGATTTAGTTTTTAGAGAACGTAGTTAATCTAATTAAATCCGTAATTAAATTATTAAAAGAAATAACAAAAGTTGGTTTGTTGTAGATTTTTTTTATTGATTCAATAAAGGTGAACAAGAGTTTGATTTTTAGAGACCTTACAAACATTTGATAAATTTTTATTGAGAGTTTTGTAATTATGAAAAAATGAAGGTTGCGGAATAATCCCCCACTTTGAAGCGTAATTATTATAAACTAAATTTGTCTTAAGATTTAAATACAAAAATAAAGTCTTGTAAAGTGAATAATCAAATATGCAAGAATAAATCGTTACATAAAAGATGAAATCTTTACTAAACTTATAGAAAATAATTTTGGAAGCACATTAAAAGAAATATTGGGATCTCAACTATAATTAATGCATGACATTAATTATGAAATCACTGTATAGATATTTCAACTTACTTTCAAGATTCATATCTTAAAACAACATTTAATTTATAACAATATATAAATTCTCGGTGGGTTCATAAAATGCAACCATAATAAAATTAGATACTCATATTTATCATGATGATAATTTATGTCGGAACGCAAAAAAAATTGAAATTTATGCACGTAACAATTATTAAAATAGTAATTAAGACTTATTTGAACGAATGGCAAAAGCGTGCAAGAATATTACAAATTTAACGGTTCAAATTCCACTGAAATCGTCGTATCATAATCCCGTAATATTCGTCGAACAATTACAAAATGACTGGACAAAAGCCCTTGTATAATAATTATGTAATGAAAATAAATTACAGGAATGGGACTACAACTAATTTTATAGGACTAATTATTTCCTAACCGATCTGTTGAATGATGACCCAAATGACCCTTTATATAGGTGATGGAATATAAATTAGGGGGAAAATGGAATAGAACATTCATGGGAGAATTTTATTTAATTACTCAAAAGAGGATGACAAAGGGACAATGGGAGCACAAATTAAGGGAGTTTTGTTAAAAGGGTTTTGGATTTTATTTATAATTACACACATCTTTTCAAAAATAATGATCCCCTTTTTTGTTTGTAGCAAAATGTATGAAGTGTAAAGTAAGAAAATGGAATAAAGGAATAAAGGAGTTTAATGGTTTAAATAAATAAAATAAAGTAAAAGAATAAAAGGGAGGAACATATCTCCATTAAGAGAATAAAGGAGAAAGGAGGGAACGGGGTGGGTCCCGTGCGGGGGGAGCATGGGTTTATAGGGGCCATGCGTGTGGAGGTCACACGCTGGGAAAAGGAAATGTTTGGGGGTTGGGGGATTTCGAACCCTTTACCTTTCGCGAACAAGACCTCCCCCTTTACCACTTAACCAACAATACTTCTCAATAAATATTAAGTGATAAATAATATTTAACATTTTAATCAGTCCAGTTTCCAATATTTGCAAATCAGACCTCTAACTCTATAACTTTCACATATGACCTCGTATTAATGCTTCATAAAAATTGACGTGACCCTCATTTCAGGACTAATTATATTTCAACAGTGTCTGGGTCCCGGGGTCGATCTTCGAGTTTGACCCAGGACATTGACTTTGACTTTCTTTTGGTTTTGAAATTTTCACAATCGTAATTTATTCGTTTGAACTCAGATTGACCCACCATTTGAACCCAGGCATTCCTTGATTCGAGATCTACAACTTCTTTAATTTATCCAAGTCTAAAATTGGTCATCTGAATTTACCATGTTACCCCTGAATATTTGTAAGTGACTGTTCTTTGTCCAATTTGCATCCAAACTTCATCCTTAACATCATAAACCCTGTAAATACTCACAGAAACCTTGCATAAGAGATTAACGATGAATATTTAAGGTTATACAGTAAATGAGTATAAAATGTGAGTTTAATGAGCATGGGAATGCAATATTGCACAACAAAAAAGGGGGATAAAATGTAATATTTGACACGAATCACACCCCACAACTAACATGTTTCTAGACCCTAAAGATATAATAAAATATTTGTTCATGTCAAATTTTGTCATTTTATTCAAAAATTATAAAACATGATAGAGATTCACTTTCACGGGATGTACGGTTGCACTTAGCTTATGTAACAAGTCTTTAAACCCTAGGCTACTCTTGTGGACGAGTTTTGTCTTGTGAGAGTTTACAGTGATGATACTCACAAACATCATATTATTTCAAAATAGGTACCCGTTTTCTAATTAGGAAAATTATACATAATTTTGACTTTTAACAAGTAAATAGCAATGGCTAGCAGATTTCTCCAATAATTGATTTACTATAACCATTATGTTAAACTAATTTATAAGATTTATGTATATTGAATAAGTGTGTGGTGTGCATCACAAAATTTATGGGCAATTTTATTTGTAGCTTTTGATGACTTGATGCTTATAATGAAACGTGTTATTGCAATTCTCACCAGGGAATACACTAAAAAATTAAAGACACCCTGAATTGGTGTAAGTCACTCGGGAAATGTAGACGTAAAGAGTAAATGTAATTATAAACAAATCCTTGCACATGTCGGTGATGAAAGACGTTTATATAAAATGATAAAATGTAATCTAGTGGTAGGATACTATATTCTAAAGAACGTGAAAATGTAATCTTTTAAATATTGAGAAAATCATGTTAACCGTATGATCATTTAAGGACTTTACAGAATGGAAAATGTAAGAACAGATGATAATTATCAATACCTCAAACTAATTTTGTATATTTGAAGAAAAGGTAAACTTTGAAGAGTAAACTCTTTGTTCTATTTTTTTTTGGGGGGGGGGGGGGGGGAATTCTTTGCTCTTTTTGAATTCCTTTATTTCTATTTTTCTTTTCTTTTTTCTCTTTTCTTCTCTTCTTTTATTTGTGTCTCGTCCCTATTTCACATTGCATTTCTTTTTTAATTGTGACACCCCGCCTAATTAAACATCGGGTGATCAGGCCTTTATTAAATTAAAACAGGTTTCTCAAATGGTTCATTCTAAGCATCACTGTCTAAAACTTTTTAATTACTAACCACCTAAGTGAAAATTAGACCGGTGCTAAAATTTTATCTTTCCTAAAAAGAAAAATAAACCATGCGGAAAAAGTAAAACAATTACCATGTACTGAAACCCAAACCAACAAAGTATAAGTACAACAGAAAAAAAGTATTACCGAATAAAACATTGGCTAAAAATCCCAAACAACAATAGAACAACTACTAGTCTGAAACTGACATCTCAGACTGATACCGGACTACAAGTCCATATATAGAATAGTGTGAGATCCTGTACTAGATCTGAATGAGAGATATCGTCTAGTCAAAATTCTGTAAGCATCCACTGTGCTACAGTTTCGAGTCCCTGGAATATAATCACCATACATGGCGTCCCTGTGGCTGGACACCTAAAAGGTTTTGAAAATATTTTATAGCAAGAGTTAGTACTCAAAATATTTTGAAAATATTTAGTAAGCGTTTATCACAGTATAAAATGCGGTTATTGATTACACATGTTAGGTTCTCGTACACTCTCTTGAGTTTACTCACTCCTCATCTATTGTGCACACCTAACGTTCTACACTTAGCTTACCTAGCCATACTTCCCATGATAACTAACTAAGGTAATCAACTGAACTTATTTGTATCTAAGATCTCGTACCGCCCATACAATACAAATCCATTTCACTAACATCTCACGTATGTTAATTAAGTATCAAGTAACATTTCACCTATGTTATACTTCAAGACTTCTCATTTAGTTTCACTACTAAAATTATTACAATTCTTACCATTTCTATCTTCCAACTTTTGTAATTAAGTTTCACTACTTAAATTACGAAATAGATATTCTCTATCTAACATTACGTTTCGTAATTATGTTTCACTACTTAACTTACCAGTTTGATATGTATCTTTAAATACATAATATGTATCAATATACTAATACACAGAAGTAGAATATCATTAAGTACATATTTCACACACAATATATACTAAATATCAGTCATTATTATTTTGTCCTTTTTACACACGTAAAGGACTCTTGGTTCGGAATGATTCATCGACCCCAAGTAAGAATTGATTCGGAATGGTACATCGACCCCAATTATTTATATACACAAATTCTGGCTCGGACTCTTTCATCACGCCACCAGTTCAAAGGTTTGGTTCGGCATTTTACATCGACCCCAAACATATAATAACCCTATGTTAGCTCGGAATACTCCATCGAGCCTAACATATAATAACCCTACGTTAGTTCGGAATACTTCATCGACCCTAACGTAGTTAATTTAGGTATACATATCTCAACCTACTAGTTCATACAATTTAGTAGGTACACACCCGACCTATCAATCATACTTGTACGTAATATAGTATTCTCTTATATTAACCATAATTGTTTGCTTTACAAATTTATTTCACTTTCATATTAATTCGAGTATTCACACAACTCTAAGGGTCCTAGTTACCCCTTGTTATATCAATTCAGTAGTTACCCTTGTTAACCTACTGACTCAATAAATTTTAGCTCGCTCATGCTTTTTCGTATATATATATTCTTATCATCTCGAATTAGAATAAGTCACAATCAAGCCTATGAATCTCTACTTTAATTCTCTCACAAAATTAAAGTCCAACACTCAATCATAGACCTACTTCCATATCATTATTCCAAAAATATATTTCATCAAGGTCCCAAACACTTCCTCGATAAAATTTTAGGCATTTGAGTCTTAAAAAGAAAGATCGTACATTTTCTCGCAACCAAAAAGAATCGTAAATTTTCTGGCAGATTAAACACCCTCTAGTAAAATTTCGATTTCTCCCTGTACAGAACTCCGATTGACCTGATTCCAAGTTCATTGGAAATATAAGAGATAGAAATTTCCATAAATATATGATTCACACTATAATTCGAAGTACAACTCAAATCATACATGTTTAAAGTCATGTCAAAATTCTGGCGGATTACAATGCTGGCAGATCAAACACCCTGTAGTAACAAGTCGATTACTCCCACTACAGAACTCCGTTTGACCTGATTCCAACTTCATTGGATATCTAAGAGATAGATATTTCTAGAAATTTATGTTTCACACTCTCACTAGAAGTAAAATTCAAATGGCATACGTTTAAAGTTATGTCAAAAATTCTCGCAGATTGACATCTTGTGTTCATCAATTAAACCCTAAGTCATTCAAGATTCATGTTCTTTAACCAAGAACTCATAAAGATTCTATGTTAATCATAAAATATATTCAAATTTTGTCTCATCTTTACTTAGGGATTCATTCTACATGCAATCCTACCCAAACATATGATCGATTCATACATTTAATTTATGGTTTTTCAATAGAATCAACCAATTCTTAAAACTCCCTACACATGGGTATTATAACTTGAATTTGATTTGTAATAAACACTTGCCTTGATAGAGGGGTTATGATTTTGTAATTTTTATTGATGATTGATTGTTTTTCTCCTTCAATCTTCCTTCCCCACAAGTTTGTGGTGAAAGTCTCCTTTGAATCCTTCCCAATTCTTCCTTTTGCCTTGAGAATTGTTTCTCTCTTCTCTCTAATGGCTATGGTGTGTTTTTTTTCTCTCTAACCCTAGCCTCCAACTATTATAATCTGACTTAGAGTTATTAAATTCGTAGTTCTTCTCACTCCTACATTTTAAAAGACTAAAATGCCCCTGAACGGTCCCGACTTAGCCTAAAAAGTCCCAGAACCTAACTAGTACCCCTGGGTATACTATTTTGACTATTTCGACCCTTCTGGGGTTAACCGTGACCTCTAAATTGTCATTTGAGTCACATAAAAGTACATTACTCATTCTCACCCCAAAAGAGTCTACACGCATTAAGTAACTATTTACTACTCGCACTAAGTAAATAGAATGAGGCAATATTAATCGGTATCTATCTCTCGATTAATACTCCATAATCACAATTTTTAATAAGTCTCATTAAATTACTTCTCTTACGTAATTTAAATTAAACCGTATTTTCTCATTTAATTCTCCATTTTAATTAAAAATAAATATCGAGAAATACGGGGTATTACATACTTCCCCCCTTACAAAGGAATTTCGTCCTCGAAATTTCGATGAGACTGGTATTAAGACTAAGGACCTTAAACATCACTGCACCCTATAATACCCAAAATCAAATCATATCATCCTGACAGTCGCCCCAAGTACATGCCTTGCTTCATTATAAACCCTTATCGCATTTTGTCCATATCTCATATATTATAATTAAGTCTCACTTAATTTACCCTTTTGATTTATATCTCTCTATATATAACATCCATGTGTCTACTATCACTCATAAGTAGAAAATTATAATGTATATATTTCACACACAATATATACTATAAGGACAATTGGTTCGGCAAAATCATCGGCCCCAATCATCCTATCATTTACATTGGTTCGGAAATCCGTTGGCCCCAAGGTAAGTGTAATACATATGTTGGTTCAGACCTTCCGTCGATACCAATATTTATCATCGATTTGGTCAGGAACATCATCGACCCCAAATCGATCCTTCATGTATTGGTCTGAAACATCATCGACCCCAATACAGAATTTAAGCATACTTATTATCGCACATAAGTAGGAAAATCATATGGTATATATATCTTACACATAACACGTACTATTAACACTTATTTTATGATCACTCCCCTTTATAACACTTTTGGGGTTATTGTCTCGGAATCCCACCTCGATCACCAATAGTGATTGGTTATATTGTCTCGAAATCACACCTCAAGCACCAATATATATATATATATATATATATATATATATATATATATCATCGCACATGATTAGACAATTTGTGAGCCATATATTTCACACATCATATATTCTAAAATGTCATACCCCAATAGAATGTCCTCATATCACGCGTTAAGAACTAAGAGTTTGAAATGTCTCTTCGAACCACACCTCAAAGTACATGTAATGTTCGTAATAGGCACCCATGAACCTAATCCTTATGTACAGTCCATATAAGCACTCACACTATTTATAAATATGCTTATATAGATATACATTCAACCTATGAATTGATCAGTGGGTTCCTCCAAAATTCCACTATCGTACGGGCATGTTATCTTCCTTTCTCACTATTAGTGAGTCGTAGGCGACACAACATACCCAAAATAAAACTTCATCTATATTCCTCCCTGACCATCTCTTGCAGGGAGGGATTTTAGGATTTCATCCTAATTCACAATCATGTAGAGCGGCACCTTGC
The DNA here is from genome assembly GCA_949130495.1 of Sambucus nigra. Classification (NCBI taxonomy): domain Eukaryota; kingdom Viridiplantae; phylum Streptophyta; class Magnoliopsida; order Dipsacales; family Adoxaceae; genus Sambucus; species Sambucus nigra. Next base: position 262,390,122 of record OX422217.1, read on the forward strand.
ACTTGTGCACTCTTCCTTTTCAACTACATACTAATTCATCCCGGTCAACCCATTCCTCTACCCCAACAAAATGTTGGTTTAGTTATGATGTTCACAGCCCATCAATAATATATAAGTCTGTCTCCTCATTCCTTCATTGGAAATGTAGGTTCACTACCAAATTCTGGTTGCTCATTTCGAGCCCATCTTTCTCTATCAACTGGTGGTATGTCTAGAGACAATCTCACTATGTCTCTTCCTCAACACCGCTTCCCACTTATGTCATATTTCCTCAAGTGGTACTCTATTCCCCTTTCTCTTCGAGAATATTATACTTTACAATCCGTGTACTCTTCGTAATTGGCGCACTTTTAGGGTTAGTTACCTTATATAAATCAACATTTTAGTAACGCGTAAGTTACTATCAACACTCAGTTAAGTATCACCTTGCGTCACTTCTTCACAACAGTTAGGCCTCCCATATCAAGAGATAACCTTTGAACGGCTTCCCACCGAATTTTATCCCTTAGGGTGTGTTGGCACTCTCAGCACATATAAGCTTGGATTAGCGTCTATCTCCCATGACGTTCAATCCATTTCATTAATACGATTTGCCTCAACTTCCCCACCGGCGTACTTAACAAATAATTTTTTTCATCCCTCTTTCTCGGATAACTAAGAAAGCCAATTAACTAGGGAGCCCATACACCCTTTTCTCCGTGCACATTTGCAAAAACATTGCAACTGTCGCACTCATGACATGCTTTTCCTCAACTCTCGCCTTATCTTCATGGCGTGACTACAATCTTGCAGGTATTCTCAATCCCCTATAGACCAAAAATCAAATTCTTGCCCACAAAGTCCCACTTATCCCTTCGTGGTGAGATAAGCTTTTTAGTGTTTCCCCGCAACACTACTGGATCCACTGATGCCCTAGCATCTAACGTCTCTTCTCTTGACGTGCATAACAATTTAGTTGTATCCCCTTTCGCAACCGAACTTAAATAAGGGACTTCTCCTAATGCATTTTTACTGAGCATTGCCGGAACAACACATAGTCGAGATACTCAAATTCCATCCCCCAACAATAGGTACAACCATACTCCATCATCTCTAAAAGAGTCAAGTGGCACTGCGCTAATACTATCACTAAATCCTTAGCTCTTATTACAACAATGAGCTCGATCTCTCCGCCCAGCGGTCATACGATATACCTTGAATCACATCATTAAGGTTTATACACACCGGAATCAATCACTATGAGACATCCATAATCTCTGGAGTTTCCCACATATTAATGAATAATGACAGCTCGAGCCTCTTTCAGGTGAAGCATCGTCATATACCCCATTCACTCGAGGCTAAAACTCATATACTTCCTTGCCCATCGCTCTGGTGGTTCAAATGGTTCCCGGACATAACACGCTTGTCCTTTACGGAATGCAAAACTTATCGGAGTCATTATTTCCTAAAATAACTTCAAGCTAAAAAATAAAACGTGTGGTCCTACAACCCACACAAGATATCTTTTCAAAAATCCTCTTACTCCAGGCCACACTGACCGGTTTGGGTATCCCTCCTATCGGGCTTGGCAACCTCGATTCTGAACACTATCATCATGGTTACCTTAGTTCTGCTGACCTAGAGGAACACATTATTGGACTTAACAGTACCGACCTAGAATCAAATCAACAGTCTTACTCTTAGACTAAATCCCTAAACTCTTTTAGCTCCGCTTAATTAGGAGCATATCATCAACCTTGTAAGATGCACCATACTGACATCATATACATAAGTCGTCCAAGCAGAATTTTTCCCAAGATTACGGGCGACAACTCGAGAGTCCATTCTCTCAAGGGTTCTTTTCCCTTGTATCTATTTCATCAGGTACAAGTTCACTCCAATAGATAAATTTCTTCCTCACAATTAGCCTCTACCAGGTTTTCCTGTGATGGGTTCAGAGATTTCCATTTACTTCAAAAGTGAAGCATCAGTGGAGTAATTTGCGGTTAGACTATACTTAATATCCCTCTAACTGTATACTGACCCTGGGTCCGGATATGGTGCCTAGTACCCCCACCACGTTGCCTTAATAAAAAAAAATTACCCAAATTTTCACTTTTGGGTATTCCTAATCTATCCTAAATGCCAAGACCTCTAGGCATTCAACTTCAATAGGTTAACATGCACATTCGTTGTTTTATCACATTTTTACGGTTCGTTCTCATAAAAAATCCTCCATACCTCCTCCCACTATCACTGCATTGGGCGGGTCTAGATTAGCATCTCCCTTTGTCATCGCGACACTTGGAAAATGCCTACTATGCCTCAACAGCCCTTGCAGCATCTACTTACAATTTCACACTTGGAGAGACCTCGACAACGGTCATCTCTTCTACGATTAGCATCCTCTAACACTCCATGCCTCATGCCGAGCCCCTTCCTCTTACAGTTCTTCCAACGCCTCCGCTAGTTTTACCGCCATGTTCGACGTATCATACCCAATCGAACTCGTATATACTACACTTCATCGACTAAATAGCAGGAGAACGAAAACCATGTACGTAGAGGAGTACAATAATCCTAATATAGGGCTCTATATCAATCAAACGGTACGCTGAAAACGTAGTAAGCCGTACAGATCCTATAGACACTAGAACCTGATGCTCTGATATCATCTGTGACACCCCGCCTAATTAAACATCGGGTGATCAGGACTTTATTAAATTAAAATAGGTTTCTCAAATGGTTCATTCTTAGCATCACTGTCGAAAATTTTTTAATTACTAATCACCTAAGTGAAAATTAGAACGGTGCCAAAATTTTATCATTCTTAAACAGAAAAATTAACCATGCAAAAAAAGTAAAACAATTACCATGTACTAAAACCCAAACCAACAAAGTATAAGTACAACAGAACAAAAGTATTACCAAATAAAACATTGGCTAAAAATCCCAAACAACAATAGAACAACTACTAGTCTGAAACTGACATCTCATACTGATACCGGACTACAAGTCCATATATAGAATAGTGTGAGATCCTGTACTAGATCTGAATGAGAGATATCGACTAGTCAAAATCCTATAAGCATCCACTGTGCTACAACTTCGGGTCCCTGGAATAGAATCACCATCCATGGCGTCCCTGTGGCTGGACACCTAAAAGGTTTTGAAAATATTTTATAGCAAGAGTTAGTACTCAAAATATTTTGAAAATATTTAGCAAGCGTTTATCACAATATAAAATATGGTTATTGATTACACATGTTAGGTTCTCGTACACTCTCTTGAGTTTACTCACTCCTCATCTATTGTGCACACCTAATGTTCTACACTTAGCTTACCTAGCCATACTTCCCAAGCTAACTAACTAAGGTAATCAACGGAACTTATCTGTATCTAAGTTCTCGTACCGCCCATACAATACAAATCCATTTCACTAACATCTCGCGTATGTTAATTAACTATCAAGTAACATTTCACCTATGTTATACTTCAAGACTTTTCATTTAGTTTCACTACTAAAATTATTACAATTCTTACCATTTCTATCTTCCAACTTTTGTAATTAAGTTTCACTACTTAAATTACTAAATAGATATTCTCTATCTAACGTTACGTTTCGTAATTAAGTTTCACTACTTAACTTACCAGTTTGATATGTATCTTTAAATACATAATATGTATCAACCTACTAATACACAGAAGTAAAATATCATTAAGTACATATTTCACACACAATATATACTAAATATCACTCATTATTATTTTGTCCTTTTTACACACGTAAAGGACTCTTGGTTCGGAATGATTCATCGACCCCAAGTAAGAATTGGTTCGGAATGATACATCGACTCCAATTATTTATATACACAAATTCTGGCTCGGACTCTTTCATCATGCCACCAGTTCAAAGGTTTGGTTCGGCATTTTACATCGACCCCACACATATAATAACCCTATGTTAGTTCGGAATACTCCATCGACCCTAACATATAATAACCCTACGTTAGTTCGGAATACTTCATCGACCCTAACGTAGTTAATTTAGGTATACATATCTCAACCTACTAGTTCATACAATTTAGTAGGTACACACCCGACCTATCAATCATACTTGTATGTAATATAGTATTCTCTTATATTAACCATAATTATTTGCTTTACAAATTTATTTCACTTTCATATTAATTCGAGTATTCACACAACTCTAAGGGTCCTAGTTACCCCTTGTTATATCAATTCAGTAGTTACCCTTGTTAACCTACTGACTCATTAAATTTGAGCTCGCTCACGCTTTTCTGTAATTATATTGTTATCAACTCGAATTAGAATACGTCACAATCAAGCCTATGAATCTCCACTTTAATTCTCTCATAAAATTAAAGTCCAACACTCAATCATAGACCTACTTCCATACCATTATTCCAGAAATATATTTCATCAAGGTCCCAAACACTTTCCCGATAAAATTTTAGGCATTTGAGTCTTAAAAAGAAAGATCTTACATTTTCTCGCAGTCGAAACGAATCGTAAATTTTCTGGCAGATTAAACACCCACTAGTAAAATTTAAATTTCTCCCTCTACATAACTCCGATTGACCTGATTCCTAGTTCATTAGAAATCTAAGAGATAGACCTTTCCATAAATCTATGATTCACACTCTAATTCGAAGTACAACTCAAACCGTACACGTTTAAAGTCATGTCAAAATTCTGGTGGATTACTATGTTAGCAGATCAAACACCCTGTAGTAACATGTTGATTACTCCCTCTACAGAACTCCGATTGACCTGATTTTAACTTCATTGGATATATAAGAGATAGATATTTCCATACATGTTTGGTTCAAACTCTAATTCGAAGTAAAATTCAAATGGCATAGGTTTAAAGTTATGTCAAAAATTCTGGCAGATTGACATCTTGTGTTCATCAATTAAACCCTAAGTCATTCAAGATTCATGTTCTTTAACCAAGAACTCATAAAGATTCTATGTTAATCATCAAATATATTCAAATTTTGTTTCATCTTTACTTAGGAATTCATTCTACATGCAATCCTACCCAAACATATGATCGATTCATACATTTAATTCAATGTTTTTCAATAGAATCAACCAATTCTTAAAACTCCCTACACATGGGTATTATAACTTGAATTTGATTTGTAATAAACACTTGACTTGATAGAGGGGTTCTAATTTTGTGAATTTTTTTTTTTATAATTGATTGTTTTTCTCCTTCAATCTTCCTTCCCCACAAGTTTGTGGTGAAAGTCTCCTTTGAATCCTTCCTAATTCTTCCTTTTGCCTTGAGAATTGTTTCTCTCTTCTCTGTAATGGCTATGGTGTGTTTTTTTTCTCTCTAACCCTAGCCTCCAATTCTTATAATCTGACTTAGAGTTATTAAATTCGTTGGTCTTCTCACTCCTACATTTAAAAAGACTAAAACGCCCCTGAACGGTCCATGCTTAGCCCAAAAACCTCCCAGAACCTAACTAGTACCCCTGGGTATACTATTTTGACTATTTCGACCCTTCTGGGGTTAACCTTGACCTCTAAATTGTCATTTGAGTCACATAAAATATATTACTCATTCTCACCCTAAAACAGTCTACACGCATTAAGTAACTATTTACTACTAGCACTAAGTAAATAGAATGAGGCAATATTAATCGGTATCTCTCGATTAATACTCCATAATCACAATTTTTAATAAATCTCATTAAATTACTTCTCTTACATAATTTAAATTAAACCGTATTTTCTCATTTAATTCTCCATTGTAATTAAATATAAATATCTAAAAATACGAGGTATTACATTGATCAATTTTCAAGGTGTTGGTGAAATGATGAAACAAATTGATTTTGATCAAAAGTAAGGTTAAGAAATTATTTTCAATTTTTGTTTCATAAAAGATCATATCACCAATATTTTCGACAGTCAAAACAAGAATATTGAGATTACCAACAACTTAAAATATTTTTCAAAGGTATAATAAGTAAGCGTATATATCACTCGGAATATGGAAGATAACACGAAGCTCACATGGTAGGTATACCTATGCATCTTTAAATTTACCGAGCCATTTAGCTTTTAACAATTATGCAAGTATAATTTATGGTGTGCATAGAGTTTCAGTACATGAATCATATGAATTAATAAAGCATAATAGTGAAAATAAACAAAAGAGCTACTTAGATAGGTTAATCCTTAGATAATTTTAATGCTTTTTATTAAAATAATGAGGTAACTCAGAGAGTAAAATCTAAGAGAAAAAGTTTAGGCAAAAATTCCTAAAAGGAAAGGAAATATTTTTTTTCATTTTTAATTTTTTTTTGTTTTTATTTGTTTAAATGATCATAGTTGGTTTCACCGAGAAAGTTCCGTCAATAATCACTTAATGGAATAATTACAAGCTTGGGGATAACATGTGGATATGGAAGATATATGAAGTTACCCCTAACTAAAACCGAATAATGTCCTCAATATTTAATTAAGAACTGTGATCGTGTCAAAGTATGAGGGATCGGTTCGTAAATCGAGAATGGAGTGATACTTTGGATGAGGGCATGATACTTTCCTGAAAAACATGTTAATTCCAATCATGTAGATAACAAAATAAGATTAAGGAAAATATCTCCCCTTAAAAAAAATTATTTTTTAGAAGAAAATTTCCAATAATAACGAGTTTGGGCAATGTTCAAATTCTATTGGAAGCGAGACAGTTTATGAAATGCCCGAGGTGGGACTAGTAGATGGTTCGTCTAAAGTGATTTCTTTTCACAGTGGATAAAAAGATTCGAGAAATGCTTTTAGTCTTCACTTGTTGACTTTTGACATGGTCCCGGTTCATGGATTATCGATATTAACTGCTCCGTGATCATAGACGTGGTGGACTATGTATGGTCCTTTCCACTTGGATTATAATTTCCTAGGGAAGAGGTGTAAGCGAGAATCATTTAGTAAACTTTTTTTCCTACTTCAAAGTGGTTTCACACTATCCTCTTATCATGAAAGGCTTTTGTCTTGGCCTTGAAAATACGAGAGTTCTTGTGTAATCCGTTTCGCAACTCATCCAATTCAGTGAGTTGGAACTTGTATAAATTTCCTCCCTCCTGTATGTTGAAGTTGAGGTGTTTTATGGCCCAATATGATCGGTGTTCAATCTCGAAAGGTTGATAACACACTTTTTCATACACAACATGGTAGGGGGACATACCTAATTGGGTTTTATAAATTGTTTGATATGACCATAGAGCATCGAATAATTGATAAGACCAATCTTTGGTCAAGGGATCATTAGTCTTCTCCAATATCCCTTGTATCTCCCAATTTGCCAACTCAACTTGGCTATTAGTTTGCTGGTGGTATTTGGTAGAGACTTTGTGGGTGATGCCATATTGAGATATCGAGGAGGTGAAAATCTTGTTACAAAAGTGAACACCTTGGCCACTGATGATAGCTTTAGGTGTTTTGAAAAGACCGAGGATATGCTCTTTTATAAACTTCAACACTACTTTCGCGGTGTTCTTTCGTGTCGGCACTGCCTCTACCACTTGCACACGTAGTCAGCAGTGACTAATATGTACTCGAATTAGTTGATTTAGGGAATGGACCCATGAAGTCAATGCCACAACAATCAAATACTTCGATCACGAGAATGAGGTACAAAAGTATCATGTTTTGTCTAGTCATCTTCCCAAGTAATTGGCGTCGAGGGCAAGTTGTGCAAAATACTTATGCGTATTTGAAAAGTGTGGGCCAATAAAATCCATAGTGTAGAACTTTGAATGCATTTTTTTGGGAAGAAAAATGTCCACCATAAGCTTCATTATGGCAGAATGACAGGAGTCTAGGAATACCATCGTTGGGGACACATTTTTAAATAATCTAGTCCAGGCAATATTTGAACATATATGGTAATTAAAGAAGAATGACCGATCCATAATCGTAAATCTTTCCTTATCCTTGGGCGAGAAATTTGATGGATAAGCCCTTGTGATAAGGAAATTGGCTATATCGGCATACCATGGCAAGGTAGAAACAACCATGAGTTATTCTTCAGGAAAAAAACTCTTGAATGGGGATTTGGTTTATGTGATCATGATTAAACGTTAATCGAGACAAGTGGCCTGCGATGACGTTCTCAAACCCCTTTTTTATCTTTTATTGATTGGTTAAATTCCAAAAGGAGTAGCACTTAACGAATGAGTATACTCTTAGCATCCTTCTTAGAGATAAGGCATTTGAGAGTAGCATGTTCGGTGAAACAGACAATGGGTACATAATTGTCTAGTACAAAAACTATGGATAACAGCTATTTCTCTATCGTGGAATAGTTCATTTGTTCACTATCAAGCATGCGACTAGTGTAAGCAATCACATTTGGCTTCTTATCCTTTCTTTGACCCAGAACATCCCCCATGGCATAATCACTAGAATCACACATCAACTCGAGGGGAGAGATTAATCGGGTGATTGTATGATGGGGGTTGTAGTCATGAGAGATTTTAACTTCTCTAACGATTCTTGGCATGAATCCGTCTATACGAATGGAACATTTTTATCCGGAGACTATACATGGGGTATGCGATCGTGCTAAATTTATGAATGAATCTTTGATAAATGCCAGCGTGCCCAAGAAATGACCTCACATCTTCAAGGGTTTTAAGAGGGGGAGATTGGAAATAACATCAATATTTACTAACTTGGATACCCTCGTTGGATATAATGTGGCCCAGGACAATCCTTTTTGTCACCTTAAAGTGACACTTCTCCTAATTGACAACCATATTCTTCTCAATACATCTTTCTAACGCTTGCACAAGGTTCCCTAGACAAGCATTATAAGAATTACCAAACACACTGAAGTCGTCCTCGAATACTTTAGCAATGTCTTCTACTATATCACTAAAAATACTTAGCATGCACCGTTGAAAGGTCGTTGGTGCATTACAGAGTCCAAAGGACATTCTCAAAAAGGAAAATGTGTTTTATAAGCAAGTGAAGGTGGTCTTTTCTTGATACTCATGGGCTATTTCGATTTGATTGTAACCTAAGTACGTAGAAAGAAGATAATAAAAATTGTGATCGACTAACCTTTCTAAAATTTTATTGTGTAAGGGTAGAGGAAAATAATCTTTCCTTGTAACCAAATTAAGCTTATGATAGTCAATATATATACAATATTCGATAGGAACACGAGATGGAACAAGATTACCATATGCATTCTCTATGACTGTAATGCCAGACTTCTTTGGCACCACTTGAGTTGGGCTCACCCATTTGCTATCGGAGATAGGACAGATGACCCAACATCCAAAATCTTGATTACCTTTGCCATTACTATCTTACTAATATTCTTGTTTAACCGTCTCTACATTTGGAGGGTAGGTTTGGCATCATCTTCCAGGTAAATGCTATGGGTTCAAATGGAGGGAGTAATCCTTTTCAAGTCAGCAATAAACCACCCTATGGCATTATTATGTCTTCTTAACATGCTTAAAAGAGTCGATTCTTGATAGGTGTCAAGGTTGGTAGCAATTATAACTGGAAGCATGTTTAGAATCCCCATATATGCATACTTGAGATCATTTGATAATTTTTTGAGCTCAATAGTTAGAATCGATATACTAGAAGGAAAATGGAAAGTCTCCCTTTGGATTAATATTTCAAAATAAGAGACCCACATTGACTTATTCATAACCCCCTAGCTATCCTCAATTGTAAAGTTCTCTTTCGTGATGTTGGATTCTTTGTCAACAAACGCTTCCTCGCTTAGCTTGAGGGCACGATAACTTTCCCTAATATCGTCACTCTGTAAATAGGAACCTAAAGTGAGCAATTCATTGCCTTAGACTCATTACTCCACAAACCACCATTCAAATAGTTAGAAATACATGCCTCTATAGGGTCTTAAAATAACAAAGGTCAAAGTATTCTTGGAAAATTGTCTCAACAGAAGCAACTGTGTTAGTTTCCTCCTCATCGGAGCAACTAAGTTACTTTAGGAGAGAGAAAACATTTACCTCAGTAGTCATGTTTCCAAAAGACAACTTCATCACCCCATTCCTACAGTTGATATTGGCATTTATAGTGGCAAGGAATGGTCGTCCAAATATTATAAGGATTTGAGAACTCCCTTTTTCAAGGGTCTGCATATCCAAGATAATGAAATCTATTAGGTTGTAGAATAAATTAACTTAGATAATCACATCTTCCATAATTCCATGAGGTACTCTGGTGGATTTATCAGCGAGTTGTCGAGTGATTTTATCTCCTTAATCTTGCCCAATTTTAACTCCAAGTATATAGAATATAGAAGAAGGTAAACGCGCCTAAGTCAAGGAGTGCACGATTAATCTTTCGATCCCCAATTATACATGCAATTGTGGGGCGTCTAGGATCTTTAAACTTTAGAGCAAGCTCATTGGTGACCATGGAACTTGCTTGTGCAGCCATATATGCCTTATTTTTCACATTTTTCTTTTGCTTAATTATGCATAAGTCTTTAAGGAATTTAGAATATTGGTGAACATTTTTAATTTCCTCAAGCAATGGAATATTCATGTTCACTTGCTTAAAGAGTTCCAAGAATCCTTCATCAGCAGCTTTATCCATTTTCTAATCGAGTCTCTAAGGAAAAGGTGTATGTTTTAGATTTATGGGGTTGGAAGCATGATTAGGCTCTTCACCCTTAGTTGAGATATCATTGTCTAACTGTCATAGTTTATGTAGCCTACCTTTGTTGGGTTAATGGTCTTTTTCCAACGAGTATTTTGGAACAAATTGTTCCAGCGGCGGCCTTGCAACACAATTGTTGACTTATTTTCCACTACGTAAGGTAATGATACCTTTTAGCGACTCAGTATGGGTCTCATTAGGGTTTGACCATTCAATGCAAATTTAGCCCTCTGGATTTTGTTAGGTTTGAGAAGGGAGATGAGCATTTTTCCTTTTGTATTGGCTTTAAACCAATTACACTAAAGACTCTTATATAGCCTGCATGACCTGGGCCATTTATGACATTTACGACGATTGTTCATGAACATACTATTCCAGATGGTTAAGTCTTTGGTTCATAGCTTGAGGCTCTTCAACGGCCTTTTTGTGGGGTGGAAGGTAGGGTACGTGAGGTTGATTTATCGGTGGTGTTTGTTGGTATTACGGTGGTGGTTGATACTAGGGTTAAGGTGGATATTGGAATTGTCGAGGTGGTGGATTCGTGGGTTGGTTTCTCGTCCTTGGAAATTTGACATTCTGCGTGTTCCTCCATGAAAATAGAGGATTTGTTGTTCTGTCATTTGAATTATAAGGGGGGTTGTTGTTGTCGTCATAGAGGTTATTGGAGTAGGTCTTTCAAAATGCTCCCATGGAATTGGCTTGCTCGATAATAACCCCCTAATACCGAGGATTGTGGGGCACTCCTTGGTAAGGTGTCCATCCAAATCACAGATATCACAAGCATCTTCTACAATAGGGGCTTTCGTTGATTGCCCCTAGCTCATTTGTATCGCCTCAACTTTATAACACAATAGTGCACACTTCGTGTGTATGTCTTCTTATTATACCTTGGTGAGGTAAACCTTTTGTTGTTGCTCAGAGGCACCAACGCTGGATTTTTTAGTACGGTCATATGGGTTGGAAACATCCCAACCGTGGGAGGTTTTAGCTACAAACTCCATATGAGCTTCGACTTGATGCGCAGTAAGGGTAAGAAAACTACCCTGACACGTTGTCTAAACAAATTTCTTTGTCACTGGGTAGAGAACACCATGAAAAGAGAAAATGTGTCTCATTTTATCATATCCATGGTGCACGCATTATCATGATAGGATTTTGAAACGTTTCCAACATTCGTCGAATGTTTCACCTTCCTTCTGCGTGAAATTTTGGATTTGTTTCATTAAAGCATTATTACTATGAATAGGAAATAATTCTTTAAGAAATAAATCTTGAAGTTCATGCCATATTCCAATTGAATGGGAGGCAATGTATTCAACCATTCTTTAGCCTTATCCTTCATATAGAAGGAGAATAATTCCAATCTTATCAGCTCGGGGTAGTAATTTTGGTAAGAGAAAGTGTTACACACTTCTTCAAAATTACTTATATGGCGGTAAGGATTTTCGTTCTCCATTTCATGGAAAGTCGGCAAAAGGCTAATCATGCCATTATGAAAATGGAATGTCCCGGCGTTATAAGGGTAAGTAATACATCTGAGGGCCATAATCATCTCTGGATAGAGATAATCTCACAAAGTTTGTGGTGCATTCACACTGCGATTACCTTGAAAATTGGCCATTGGGTTATATTAAGGTGGTTAATAGGGTAGTGCTTTCGATGATTAGATAGAAAATGTTACGGATAATGGTTCAGATAGTGATGTATGTGGGGGATATGTAGGAAGGGTGAATGGGTATTTGAATGAGGATGTTAGTTTCCAAAATTGGGATTAATTAGAACTAGATGGGGCAAGGTCCAAGTTGATAAATTGTTCTTCGGAATTTGAGCTTGGTTCATTGTTCATTGGACAATTAACGAAATTCATATCCTAACATATTAACCACTAAAAAGGTAGTTTAACTAAAAACAAAATTAATTTCAATCATGCTCTCTTTAATTCTTTCAATCCCCGACAATGGTGCCATTTTGACTAGTGTTTTTTATTGTTTTGTTAAAATATGCAACGTTCACTTTCTAACCAAGAATAAGGCAAGAAGTAATATCGTCGAGTTGTTTTGAAAAAAATGTTTTATCAATTTCCACAACTTACTAATTAATGAGTGTAGTGATAAGTTAGGTATCATATCCATATATTTTGGGTTTTTAGAGAACTTAATTAATTCTAATTAAATTCACTATTAAATTTTTAAAAGAAATAAGAAAAGATGATTTTCTGCGTATTTTTTATTAATTCAAGAAAGGTGAACAAAATTTGGATTTTTAAAACTTAACAAAAATTTGATAAATTTTATCAGGAGTTTTATAATTATGAGAGAACAAAGGTTGCGAAATAATCACCCACTTTAAATCGTAATTAATATAAACTAAATTTGTCTTAAGATTAAAATACAAAAATAAAGTCTCTTAAAGTGAACAATCAAATATGCAAGAATAAATCGTTACATAAAAGATGATTTTTTTACTAAACTTATCGGAAATAAGTTTGGAAGTATGTTAAAAGAAATATTGGGGTTCAACTATAATTAATGCATGACATTAATTATCGATTCCCATAAATTTATTTCAACTTACTTTCAAGATTCGTATCTTAAAACAACATTTAAGTTATAACAATATAAAACTTCTCGGTGGGTTCTTAAACTGCAATCATAATAAAATTAGCTACTCATATTTATCGTTATGATAATTTATATCGGAACGCAAATAAAATTGAAATTCATGCGCATAATAGTTATTAAATGGTAATTAAGACTTACTTGAATGAATGAAAAAAGAGTGCACGAATATTAAAAATTGAACAGTTAAAATTCCACCGAAATCCTCGTATTATAATCCCTTAATCTTCATTAAAACAAATTGCAAATGACGGGCAAAAAGTCCTCGTACAATAATTATGTAACGAAAATAAATTACAAGATTGGGACTATAACTAATTTTATGGTACTAATTATCTCCTAACCGGTGTATTGAATGATGACCCAAATGATCGAGGGAATTTAATTCAGGGCACTAATGGAATAGAAAATTTATGGAGAATTATATTTAATTACACAAAAGGGATTGCAAAGGGACAATGGGGGCATAATTTAAGGGAGCTTTATTAACAGGGTTTTGGATTTTATTTATAATTGCACACATTTTTACAAAAATAATGATCCCCTTTTTTATTTGTAGCAAAATGTGTGAAGTGTAAAGTAAGAAAGGAGGAAAAAAGAATAAAGGAGTTTAATAGTTTAAATAAAAACAAAAAAAAGAAAGAAAGTAAAAGAAAAAAAGGGAGGAGTAGATCTCAGTTAAGAGAATAAAAGAGAAAGGAGAGAATAGGAGGTGGGTCTCATGCGTTGGCGGAAGAGTAGAGGGCTACTTGAATCCACGCGCTGAGGGGGTGATCTACGTGCATGGAGGGCATGTGATGGGAAAAAGAAATGTTTGGGGGTTGGGGGTTGCAAACCTCTTACCTCTCGCGAACAAAACATCCCCCTTTACCACTGAAACAACAATACTTCTCAATAAATATTGCACGACAAATAATATTTAACCCCTTAATCAGTCCAGTTTTTAATATTTGCAAATCAAACCTCGAACTCCATAACTTTTACATACGACCTTCTATCTATGCATCGTAAAAACCGATGTGACCCACATTTTGAGCCCAACAATATTTCAACGGTGTACGGTCACAATGTCAGTCTTTGAGTTTGACTTAAGGTGTTGACTTTGACTTTATTTTGATTTCAAACTTTTCATGCTCGTAATTTCTTAGTTGGATCAAATTGACACGCCGTTTGAACCCTAGGTTCCTTAATTCGAGGTCTATAACTTTCATGATTTGTCCGAGTCCGAAATTGGTCATCTAAATTCGCCATTTTACCCCTGAAGGTGCGTAAGTGACTGTTCTTTGCCCAAATTGAATCTAGACTTCATCCTTAACATCATAAATCCTATAAATACTAACCTTGCACAAGCGATTAACGATGAATATTTAAGGTTATACAGTAAATGAGTATAAAATATAAGTTTAACGAGCATGGTAATGCAATGTTGCACAGCTAGAAAGTGGGATAAAATGCAATATTTTATACGAATTAGTCACCATCGCCACCAAAAATCCAAGTGAAGGAAAGTTGTGGCCCAAATGGGAAGGCCCTTATGTAGTGGATAAGATAATAAGGCCAAGTTGCTAATATCTGAAGATTATTGAGGGATTTGAACTTACTCACGGCTGAAATGTAGAACATCTCAATAAATACTTCCAATGAGGTACTCTACTATTAAAATGACATGAAAAGAACCTTTTTTGTACTTAGATTATCTTAATACAAATATTTTATATGAGTTACAAGGCTTCAATCCTTGTCTCTTTATTTAGACTAATGTATAAGGACCCAATGTGAGTTACAAGGCTTCGATCCTTGACTTTAAGTTTTACCTAAGGTCTAAGAACCCAGTGAGAGCTTTAAGGCTTCAATCCTTTGATCTAAATAAAATGTCTAAGCTCTAAGATACCATAAACAAACAACTCTTAGAGTTTCAATGGATTCACCCCTAGCTCTTAAAGTCTAAAAGATCTCAAATGACCTAGCAAGAGTTGCAAGGTATTCATCCTTGGATCAAACAAACAGTTTAAGATCTGATGACCCCAAAATACTAAGGGAATTCCCAAGGCATCTATTCTTGATTCCCCAGGTTGATTAAGGTTTAAAGACCCAAAATAGCCAACCTAGATGATCTTCAATATGTTTTAAAAACTAAAAAGGCAAAAAAATGCAGAAAACTTAGCAATCATATCTCGAAACTTTTTCAACCTTTATTTTAAAATATTTTTAGGGGGTGACAAACATTTAAAAAGATGAAAAATCATATAAAAGCCACGAATGAAAAATCCAAGACCTAGAAAAACTTCCACTCTTCAGAATTTCCTAGATTTACTGGACATAACATATCATATTTTCTACTCTTAGAAACCTCTTAGGGTCTGCTCCCCCTATGGAGTTCCGTTTATTGGTGATGCTTTCCCTACTCGGGTCTATGTTACACTATCTCAACACAAGTGGTCCTGCTTATGTAGGAAGTTGTCATGGTCCTGCTTATGTAGGAAGGTAACTTCCACCACCTGAACACAAGTGGTGAAGAACAGCTTAACGCAAGGGGTGAAGAACAACTTACCCAATAACATCTGCAAAACTCTTCACGTAAGGTTTCTAACAATGTCGAATGTCTTCTCAAATGGTTGTGGTTAATGTGAATATCCTTATTCACTTTTGTATAAATCTCTCTTGATGCATAAAGATAAATACACTTTAACTCTTCCTCATACTGGCTACCACGTGGTCTCCCTGACGAGGTTTCTACAACTTGCTCCTTTTGTCGTTACGAATGGTGAGAGGAACCATTTCCCCTCAAACCATATGGTAAGCATATACTAAAGGTCTCATGTTCAACAGTAGCTAACTCCCGATCGAAGTCAATCTCATGCATGATACGTCTCACAAAGTAAATCCAAACAAGGAACATGTAATCCCAAGTAAATTTTAAGGCATTTAATTAATTAATTAAATTTTACTAATTAATTTGGATCTGTGGAAGAATTTAAATAAATATTTTGAGTGAAAGGAGATTGAAATTTATAATCATTTAAGTGAAAATAAAGTATTATAATGAACTTTGAAGTTAGAATGGCATTTATTTAAAACATGAACTTTACTTAATAAAAGAAATTAGTTAGGGTGTTTAATTGTAATTTACATTTTATTAGTGTTACAAATAAAACAAAAGGGGGTTACACTTAAGAGTATGGGTATAGATGTAATTAAATCATACTTGAAGAGAAAGCTAGGTTTAATGACAAAAGAGGAAAGAAATAAGAAACAAAAGGGGGAATAACATTTAAGAGCATGGGTATAGTTGTAATTAAAGCATACTTGGAGAGAAATCTAGGTTTAAGGACAAAAGGGAAAACAAATAATAAGGAGAGGATTAGTATAAGAAACTCAATAAAATCCTACTACCTCCTATTCAAAATCCATAATTCAAATTTTGAACCTCAACCAAACTTCACACAAAATACATCCTTCTAATCCACAATTTTTTTTTCTTTTTATTCTAACTAAAAAATCTTACAATTCTCAATTTAGTTTTGGAAAAAAACCTACCCAATTACAAAAAAAAAAAAAGACTATGGGGAAATTTTTGAAGGGTAGTTCAACTATTTCTCAAGGGGGTTCTGTTCTACATCATTGGGATCTTCATTACATAAATTGAAGATTATTTGAGGAGCAATTACAAGGTTTTTTTGGAAGAATTTCTTTTATCTTTCTTTTGGGCACTTTTATTCATCATTCAAGGCAAGATAATTTTACTATCTCCTCTCATGATGTAAATAATGATTTCTATCTAAATAAGGTTTAAAAATTATAAAAATTATGTAAAAATAACTAGGGTTATTTAATGTATTGATAAAAGGTAATTTTTGTAAATAAATGAATGAGCCCAATTCTTGAAACTTTATGTTTAGTTTAAATTATTTGAATTGAATTGAGTTAGAGAAATATATATTCCTATTTAAATGGAATCATGTCGTAGACTACTTATTTATTTGTATTGGGATATGTCCCTTCAAATATTAATGTAGAAATTGGGCATGGAATTATATGTTGAAATATCATAAGCAAATATGAGAAAGTGGGATTTTTAAGTAAGGATGGACTTTATTAACTATCTTAGGTTATATTTGGAGGGTATTGGAGAGTAGAACTTTGTTTTGGAAAGAAAATTGTGATTCTGAGTTCTGGGCCTGTGACAAAGGATGTGGGTTGAAGACAAATTTGTTTCTGGCCAACTTTAGCTCTGTACACCGTGTGCATGATCGTGTTTTGTAACCATACGAATGGTTGGTGGGCACACGAATAAGATTTTATACCGTGCGTACAGACGCAGTCATTTTGGTAATTTAGTTAAAATTCTAAGGACCTTTATGTCAATTTTAAACCTGCACTTGTACTCAGTTAACTCTTCTTATATGGGAAGTTGATGAGTGCATTATTTTGTATATTTTATACCCAAATTTATACTTTGTTATTCCCATTTTAGTGTATTTAATAATTTCTTAGGACTATTTTATTAAAAGGAGGAAAAAATGCGAGAATGATTGAACTCATATTGAAAATGGCAATTTTAAGTCAAAATTGGGCACTTCGATAATTTTATAATATTCTTGTGCTAATTTGTGAAAAAAGTTTGCTTGTGAAATTTTTGCAGATAATGATGGAATTTGGTGCAAATTGATGATCAATTCAAAAAAGGCGCAAAAAAGCTGATTTTTACGATCGTTCGAAAAAATGCGGAGAGAGTCGGTTTAATTTGAGTTATAAAAAGGGAATGACAACATTAGATTAGTGTGAAACATTAGTTACGTGATAAATGGACCCCGAATCCTAATTATTTCCTAATTGTTTACAAATCTCTTCTGTTACTCTCATTTATCGTAGTTGCTTTTATTAGTGTAATTTATAATTATTATCTACCCCATTTGATCTAGTTGAACAGTTGCAATTCTTTTAATAATTAAAATTGACAAATCCTCGTGGGGTCGATCCGTACTTACACTCGCTATTCTATAATAGCCCGTGCACTTGCGGTATTTTATAAAATTGACAACAAGTTTTTGGCGCCGTTGCCGGGGATTTGTTCGATTTAAAAAAAAGAGTTGTGACTTTCGGACTAGTTTTTTTACTTTTCGCATTTTTGTTAGTAAAAATTCATCAAAAAAAAGTAAAAATTTCTGGGGAAAAAAAATCAATAGCAATATTTTTAATTTTAATTTTTTTGGGGTAAAAAAAAAAATTGTTTCATAAGTGTGTTTTCTTTTTTTTCATGTTAAATACACCACTAGTGCGTGTGTCGTTTTTTTTTGTGTGTATGTGTCGTACTTTACGTTTGGTGTAGTTTCTTTTGTTTTTTTTTCAGGAGCATATTAAAAAAAAAAGGTGACGAAAAATTCGGAAAAGTGTTCAACGGTACGCGAATGCGAAGAAAAAAATTGTACAATCTTGCCACGGGCATAAGGAACTCTTGGGGACGACTGAAACGTAGGCGGAATTTCCCTTCGATCGACGTCAAGTTGAACTTCCGCCCGGCGTAAACAAATGACCGTAAAAAGTCCACGCCGGAGGTACGTTTTTTTTTGGGTGCTCCTACGTTGTTTAATTTCGCATTTAATTTAGCACGTTTCATAAATTGACTTAAGGGCCAAACCCGTGTGAAAGATAAGGTGGGGATTTCATCACCTCTCCTTGGTCCGAAAATCACTAATTATCCAAGCATTTGCATATCCCGAGCCATCACACTTAATTTAAAATCAATTAGACATTGGCCTTAGGATATCACATAGCTCATAGGAAACCTCTTAACAAGGCTAGAGTTAAAAGCTACTCCAACGCAAACTTGTCAAATCAATTCCGTTTCACCTTGTCAAAGATTGGTGGTTTTTAATGTGTCTTCGTACCGACCACCTACCTGGAGGAAAAAATGGGTTTCGAGGCGATAATAGTAGTTGGTCGTCTTTTAAATTCTCCTTTGTCAAAGAGTAGGAGTTGTCTATTGGGGACCCTTGCTGTCGTCGATTACTCTCGGGAAAACTAGATTTTAAAATTGGAATTCCCCTCACCTAAATTAAATAATTCAATTTGCTGTGTGTTAGCTAGGAATTACGTGGTTTGAGTCAAATATTATTTTTATCATATAAAAAAAAATTGAGTGAGCTGAGTGTATGCGAAGTTGGTTTCGAAATCATACCGGTCGTTTGTCGAGTGTGGAGTCTAACATTCTCGATACTTACGTAGGTAGATTTTTTATATTCACAGAGATGGGAGAGAAGTTAGCACCACATGACCTTAAAGATTACCTTTATCCAACTAGGTATAGTCAGCGTTCATGCATACTTCTCCTCGATCACAATGCAAATAATTTCTAATTCCATTCGGGAATAATCCAACTATTGCCCGTGTTTCGGGGTACTGAAAAAGAGGATCCGTACCTTCACGTGTGTGAATTCGACGAGATATGTGGGACCATTAAGTACCAAAAACTCTCTGATGAGATTGTTAAGCTTAATTTGTTCCCGTTCTCGTTGAAAGACAAAGCTAAGAGTTGGTTTAACTCGTTAAAACCCGAATCCATCAGCACTTGGAACCAAATGAGTGTCACCTTCCTACAACAATTCTTTCCTAACCAAAAGATGGTGTCGATACCTCACGCCATCAACACATTTAGCCAAAAGGAGGGAGAAGCATTGTGGATGTATTTGGAGCGATTAAAGGACTTGTTGTTGCAATGTCCGCACCATGGGATTGAGATGGGACGCCAAGTCCAAATTTTATATGAGGGGTTCGATTGTAACACCCGAACTATGCTCGAGTCACTATGTAATGGTGATTTTACCGAGAAGAGTGAGGTCGATGCGTGGGTATTTCTAGAAGCCATAGACAAAAAGTCCCAGCGATGGGCACCCAATAGAGAATCTAGATCCACCACCTCCAATGAGGGGTTCGCTCAGCAAATCAAACAAAGTTATTATTTAAATGCCAAAGTGGCCACATTGGCTCGATGTTTAGAAGCTTTAGAGACAAGCAAATAAGGCAATCGAACTGCATCTTGCGGCCGTTCAACATGTAGGTTCCCCTATGTGTATACTTTGTGATGCATTCGACCACTTAGTCGAGAATTGCCCCACCCTTCCGGCCCACAAGGCACTCACCGAGCAAGCCAATGCCCTCTACCAAAATTGGCCAAAGTATGACTCATATTCCAATACATACAATTCGGGATGGCGAGACCACCCCAATCTTTCATGGTCCAAGGGTCAATACCAAGGAAGTGGAGGCCAATATTCCGATAACCCACCCCTGGGTTTCCAAAAGAATGCCACTGCACTCTCGAATCCCTCATCCCAAAACATTCAATCTTTAGAGGATTCGATGAACCTTCTTGCCCAAAGTACCCTTCAATTCTAGCAAACCACACAAAATGTCCTCCAAGACACCCAGCAAAGCATGCACGCGAATGCGCAAGCCATTAGCAAACTCGAGGTCCAAATGAGCCAACTAGCTAATGCGTTGAGTGAGAGGAATAAGGGAACATTCCCGAGTCAGCCCGAACCCAATCCAAAGGGTAACATGCCAAGGGGTAAATTTCTTATTCAAGACGACACGAGCGCATCACACCCCCACGAGCATGCAAAAGCCATCATTACGCTTAGGTCTGGCAAGGAAGTAGAGACAAATATTTCACTACCTACCGAGAGTGAATCCGAGAAAGGTAAGGCGAAGGAAGATCCACCCGTGTCTCCAACTTCATCCTCACCTTTACCTTCTGAGCCATCTGTGGAGACCTATGTCCCAAAAGCTCCATTTCCACAGTGTTTGGTGCCACAAAATAAAAAGGCGCAAGTTGATAAGATGTTGGAAGTATTCAAGCAAGTACAAATCAATATCCCACTGCTTGATGCTATTCAACATGTCCCATCCTACGCCAAATTTCTGAAGGACCTTTGTACCTTCAAGAGAAGCACCAATGTACCCAAGAAAACTTTTCTCGCCGAGCAAGCAAGATCGATCATTTCTTATCGAACTCCCATCAAGTATAAGGATCCCGGTACTCCGAGGATCTCTATCAAGATAGGGTAGCACCTCATCGAGAAAACACTTCTAGGTTTTGGAGCAAGCAGGAATCTTCTATCGTACACCGTATACGAGAAACTAGGTTTGGGGGAGTTGAAACCGACTAGGATTACCTTGTCCTTACCCAACCGTTCTGTGAAAATCCCGAGAGGTATTGTTGAGGACGTCCTAATTAAAGTGGGTGACTTTATATTTCCTGCAGACTTTGTTGTCTTGGACACCCAACAAGTGCAAAATCCTATTGCACAAATCCCTGTTATTTTGGGTCGTCCTTTCCTCGCCACATCTGATGCCGTCATTAGGAGTCAGAGCGACCAATTGAACCTATCCTTTGGGAACATGACTATGGACCTTATATGTTCAATTTGGCCAAACAACCACCCGATGACGATGAACCCGTGGATGTCGACATGATTGATAGTATTATCTAGTAGTGGCAAAATGTGGCCCAAATAATAAAACAATCCATATTAGCCCACTCATCTAAAATATGGGGCCCATATTTAAAAGCTATAAGTTAAATATGGTCCCCATATTCTAAAGCTATGAGTTAAATATGGGCCCATAGTTGAAAGCTAGGAATCAAATATAGATCCCAATTTTAGAAGATACAAATCGAATATAATACTCATTTTTAAAAGTTGTGAGTAAAATATGAGTTTTTTTACATATACTTCGAATTGTAAAGCTTATTTTAGTAGAAAAATAATGGATTGGCCCAACCCATATTTGGTCCGCCCATATTTGGCCCAACCCACATTTAAGCCAATCCATATTTGGCCCAACCCACATTTAGCCCAACCCATATTTGACCCGCCCAAATTAAGCCCAGCCCATAATTTTGCCAGTGCTAGTATTATCCAAGAAACTTTCGAGAAAACTTATAATGACGACCCTTTAGCATCTTGTCTTGCCTTTTTTGGGTCCGAATTTGATGTCGAACAGTCCATCGAAGAAGTCAATGCCCTCCTCGACTCCGCCCCTATCATGGAAGTAGGAAATTAGAAGTCTAAACCCGAGCCCCTCTCACTTTCCTCATCACCTATTCCACCCTCGATTGAGAAAGATCCCGAGCTTGAATTGAAGCCACTGCCTGAAACGCTCGAGTATAGGTTCTTAGGACCTTCTGAATCCTTACCTGTTATCATCGCGTCTGACTTAGATAAAGAACAGGAAGATAAACTGTTGCGTGTTCTCAACGAACACAAGGAAGCCATAGGATGGACCATAGTCGACATTAAGGGGATAAGTCCGTCGGTGTGCATGCATCGGATACACTTAGAAGACAATGCTAAAAATTCCCGTAAAGCACAACGTAGATTTAATCCCAATATGAAAGAGGTCGTCTGAGCCGAGGTGCTAAAATTGCTTGATGCGGGTATCATTTACCCCATCTCTGATAGCCAATGGGTCAGTCCCGTTCAAGTGGTCCCTAAGAAATCCGATGTTACGGTGGTGAAAAATAACGATGATGAGTTAGTACCCACTAGGATTCAAACCGGTTGGCGAGTGTGTATTGATTATAGGAAGTTGAACGCTGTTATAAGAAAAGATCACTTTCTCCTTCCTTTCATAGACCAAATGCTAGAGAGATTATCCGGCTATCCATATTACTGTTTTCTCGATGGTTACTCCAGCTACAATCAGAAGTAGTGGGGTTTTAAAATATAGTGATTGAAAATCTATAACTCAAAGGATTTTACACCATTAAGGGTGGGGTATAACTATTTGTCTAACAATTATAAAAATTACTATTTACACTCATGATTAATAGTTTTACTACTCGAGTGCGTATCTATTATCTTGTTGTAGTGGGCCTAATTCGATGCGTTGTTACAAGTGCTCCAGGGTACTAGACTTATCATTCTTTATGGAATACTCATTCATTACATTCAATCAATGATGATTTTGATTAAGTAGGTGTTGGAGACACCCTTAGTTCTATCCTTTTATTTATATTCTTTTATGTCGAGAGGTGCAAGGTCTATCCTAACATTGTACTCATTTTGATTTGGAAACGGTGTTATGTTTAGGAGTTTGACATTTAATAATTATGTTAGTCAGTACTCTTATTACATAGTGATGGTGGTTGATTCTATCTGTATTATCATTTGTGGTTTTATCATATAATTATTCTTTTTTATTATCATCATTCGTTGATTCCTACTTCATGCTAAGGTTTGTATTTAAATTGTTTTGACAAAATGTAATAATTAATAAATAGACTTGGTCAATCTAATTATTAAAATTTTGAGATGTTACATCTGGTATCAGAGCATAGTCCTACGTAAAGTAAGTTCCATTGGTCCATTATAGTTTTCCTCTTAGAGTTATTTAATATGTTATTCTCTTTTAACTTGTATCATAAGGTGTATGTTACTAATAATCATTACGTATCATATTTCAAATGGCACTGAATAGTAAGACTTATTCTACCGCATGTGTTTCCTAGTTTGATCTAGTAGCACCAGAGCCACTCGGACCACCTATTGCACCACTTCCATAGATGCCAGCCATCCTAACTGTCGATGCACATGGATAGTTTATTATTAAAGCTCGGTAGCTTTCTGAGTTGATCTCTGAGGATGTGCAAGCAGGGTTGGCCGTAGGTAGGCATAGTAGACCCGTTGATGCACCACAGTTAGTGGTTTGAGCTCCCACTGCTGACTAGGAGAATATTCATGGCACATTCATGAATAATAGTCTGCCCATATTTTTAGGGTCGACATATCCTTTAGCATCTATTCATTAGTGTCAAGACATTAAGCGCCATCTCAGGCTCTTGTTTTTCATGGATGTTCATAGGTAGGTTCTAGCCATTTTTTACTAGACGATAATGTTCTTAAATGGTGGGAGACTTTGATAACTCTTGAGCAGAGGGATCAAATGACTTATGTTATGTTCATAGAGAAGTTCAATGACAATTATTTCCCCAATTCCATTTGCACGCGAAAGATGATGGAATTTTTGGCATTTCAGTA
Organism: Sambucus nigra; assembly: GCA_949130495.1. Lineage (NCBI taxonomy): Eukaryota > Viridiplantae > Streptophyta > Magnoliopsida > Dipsacales > Adoxaceae > Sambucus > Sambucus nigra. Next base: position 262,414,453 of record OX422217.1, read on the forward strand.
AAGAACTCATACAGTCACCAAGTACGAGAAAGAGTTCACAAATTTGTCATTATTTACTCTATTGGAGGTGAATACAGAAAAGAAAAAAATTGGATATTATGTGTAAGGTCTCATATACCCTATACGTTAGATTCTAATGGTGAATCCCGCTTATGCCGCGTACACCCAGATAATTAATGTGGCACTCACCCTTTGTAGGAATTTGTCTAAGCACAATAAGAAGTTAGAGAAAGGGGGCCAGTCAAGTAGGCCCAATACTGAGGAAGGATTCAAAAGGGATGTCAGATCCTGAAGGCTAAGGATCATGGAAGAAGTTTAGACCTAATAAGTAAAGGCCATAGTAGGGTGGGCAAGGTCAGCAGCATCAGGTGTGGCAGAGTGATACCTCCCAGGGGCAGTCTCCACTAGTTTATTTTAGTGTAAAGGATTTGGTCATAAGCAGAAGGATTGAATAAGTGAGGCTAACCAGGACAACAGATTCAGTTTGCTCAAGGCTAGTCAGTCCAGTGTAAGTAAAGCTTTCGGTCCTAATTAGTAGTAGCAGCAGTAGCAAAGGCTAATTCTTCTAGATCCTAGGCAGCAGGCACCAGCATCACTTCCTACACCAGCCGTGGCACCTCAGTCACAGCTACAGTATGGTAAGGTTTATTAAGTAGAACCCGGGGATTATCAGGCGCCTATTCAGGCAGTCGATGATATGTGCTTCGTTTATGGCACTCTAACTAGAGTTTTATTCGATACGAGTGCCACACACTCTTTTGCTACACGAAACTTCCCGAGTTTATTGGGTATGGTTCGGACTCCTTGCACTAGGATATTATCCATATCCGCTCCATTAGGCATATCTAATATTATTAGAGAGACTTGTGATAAGGTAGGCATTGATATTGGTATGCTATGATTTGTGGTGAATTTATTGGTTTTAGATACCCACATTTACGATGTGATTTTTGGGGATGGACTGGTTGTGTACGTACCGGGTTCAAATTGACTATGTAGGTAGAGATATTGTGTTAGTTGTTCCGGGATAGGAGATGTATTTAATGGCCATGCCTAAACGTGACGGTGGGGCTAATGTCCTCTTGTATTTTATTGATTAGGAGACTCGGAAAGAGACCATAGTGTCCCTAAACATGATTCTTGTAGTTCAGGAGTTCACCGGTGTATTCGATGAGATTCTAGGATTTCCACCATGTAAGGAGATTGATTTTATCATAGATTTAATACCAGACACTAATCCAATAGCTAGAATTCCTTAACGAAATACTCCGGTGGAGATGAAGGAAATCAGAGATTAGATTAAGCAGTTGTGAGAGCAAGGGTTTATCCGTCGTAGCACTTCACCTTAGGGTGTTGAGATTGTGCATCAACTATCACGAATTGAATAAGGTGACGGTGAAGAATGAGTAACCTATACCAAGTATTGATGATCTTTTTGATTATTTTAAGGAGATTCTTTCTTTTCAAAGATCGATCTGTGATCCGGTTATCACTATTTGAGGGTAAGAGAGGAGGATGTTCCCAATACAACCTTCTTGACTCGTTATGGGTCTTATGAGTTCTAAGTGATGCCATTTGGTTGACTAATTCCCTAATTATATTCATAGACTTAATGAATCAGGTGTTTCGACCGTATTTGGACCAGTGCACCATAGTTTTTATTGATGATATTTTGATTTATTCATGGACCGGGGATGAGCACAATCGACATTTGTGAATGCATTACAAACGTTACAGGGGCATAACTTTATGCTAAATTTTCCAGATGTGAATTTTTGAAATGGGAAGTGAATTTTTGGGGTCATGTTGTGTCAGATAAAGGACTTTCAGTGGACTCGAGTAAGGTGTCAACCGTATTGGATTGGGGACAACCCACGATATCTGTTGAGGTTCTCACCTTTTTAGGTTTGGTCGGTTATTACAAGAAATTCATATGGGGATTATCAAAGATGGTGGGTCCAATGATCGAGATGGCCAAAAAGGGTGTGGTATTTTATTGGAGTGAGAAGTTTCAATATAAATTCAACACTCTCAAGAAGAAGTTGACTTCTGCACCAATTCTTACCTTACCTAAGAGTGGAGTTGAGTTTTGGGTATATACCGATGCTTCTCTACATGGACTACGTGGTATATGCATGAAGATATGCCAATTTCTTATGCCTCTCGAGAGTTAAATCCATACAAGGTTCATTATCCGACTCATGACTTAGAATTGGTGGCCATTCTGTTTATATCGCATGCATAGAGACATTATCTTTGGGGTGAGAAGTTTAGGCTCTTCAGTGATCACAAGAGTTTAGAGTATATGTTTATACAGAAAGATCTCAATATGAGACTACAATGATGACTTGAATTCATCTAGGATTATCAATTCAAGATCCAGTATCACTCGAGGAAGGCTAAAGTGGTGGCAAATGCGTTGAGTCGACAACCCAGTTGTAGTCTCTCAGCATTTCAGGAAGTAGAGTGGTGCTCATTAGAAATGATTGGTGAGTTGACTAGTGCATTCATTATTATGATCACAGTGACTCAAGAAATCGTGGTACCGGTGATTCGGGTACCGTCAAAGGATAAGATGTGTAAGGGAAAGGTAACGAAGCTTCTTGCAACCCATGTACCATTCCTTTTATTGGGATTTGACAGCAGGTTGTGTTATAGGGGTAGACTGGTGGTTCCATTGAATGAGGAATTGAGACGGATCATTATGGAGGAGATGCATGGTTTGTATTTTTCGGTACACCCAGGAGGGGATAAAATGTACCAAGATATGAAGCTACAGTATTAGTCAGACGATATGAAGAAGGATGTGGCTGAGTTCGTATCGAGATGCAATACTTTTCAGATGATAAAGGTGGACCATCAGAATCCTTCTAGTATATTTTGACCTCTACCCATTCTCGAGTGGAAATGAGATATCATCTTGATGGATTTCATCACGAGGCTATCCTTGACACCTCGACAGCATGATTTTATATGGGTGATTATTGATCGCCTTACAAAGGTGGCACATTTTTTGGTCATTTGCAGTGATTATTCGATCGAGTAGCTAGCACGATTGTATATGGTCGAGATTGTGCATTTACATGGGGTTCCCTTATCGATCATTTCAAATCGAGGCCCTACATTTTTTGTGCACACTTTGGATAGTTTCCTGCAGGTCGTGGGGACTAGTCTGCATCTTAGCACAGTATGCCATCCATAAATCGATGGTCAGACAGAGAGGGTCAATCAAGCATGAAAATATATGTTCTGATCGTGTATAATGGACTTCAATGGTAGTTGTGTATCCCATTTACCATTATTAGATTTGCGTATAACAATAGTTTTCATAAGTTCAGTTATATGGCCCCTTATGGGGAACTTTATGGTGGTTATATTTGGTTAAGGGTAGACATTTGGAACCAAAGTATGTCCAAAATACGATCGAGAAGATCAAGTTGATCAGAGAGCGAATCAAAATTTCTCAGGACAGAAAATATATGCCGATAAGAATAAAAAACAGAAGGAGTTTCAGAAGGGAGAGCAGGTTTTGCTATGGTTTTCCCCTATGAAAGGGATGATGAGATTTTGATGATATGGAAATTAACCCCTCGTTATATTAGGTCGTTCATGATTATAGAGAAAGTGAGTAAGGTAGCATACCATCTAGAACTTTTGGACTACCTAGATTAGGTTCATAACGTGTTTCATATTTTTCTACTCCATCATTTTTACACCCAAAAGTTACATATCAACATATTGATTTGGGTGAGATTGAGTTAGATTCGGATGCGTCATACGGCACCCAAACGCTGAGTATTTTGGATCGATAAATCCAAAAGTTATGTTCCAAGGATAATTCGCTAGTATGAGTGTAGTGGAATCACCACAACGAGGACAAATCCACTTGGGTGCGCGAGAAGTTGATGAGGCAACAATATCCCTGTATGTTTTGACTTAAATTTATTAGGTGTTAGTAGATTTTGACCCATTATTATTTGCGGAGATGCTTTTGACTCATTCTTATGTGAGGAGATGCCTTTGACTCAGCCGTACACGAGGAGATAACTTTGACTCATCCGTATACGAGAAAATGATTTTGACTCATTAGTATATGAGGAGATGATTTTGACTCATCCATATATGAAGATGTGACTTTGACTCATCCGTATATGAGGAGATGATTTCGACTCATTCTATATGAGGAGATGATTTTTTTCACTCATTTTATATGAGGGGATAGTTATAACTCATTATATATGAAAAGATAATTTTGACTCATTCTACATGAGGTAATATGATTTTTAATTGAAGTAAGTAAGGAATTTATTATGAATTCTGAGGACGGAATTATTTTATTAGGGGGAGACTGTAATACCCCGTAAATTTAAAGGTATTTAATTAATTAATTTAATTTAATAATTTTAATAATTATTTTGAATTTCTGGAAGAATTAAAATATATATTTTAAGTGAAAATAATTAAATTTTACAATCATTTAAGTGAAAAATTAAGTTTTACAATGAGCTTTGAAGTTGGAATGGCATTTATCGAAAATATGAAATTTATTTAGTAAAAGAAAGTAGTTAATGTGTTTGATTATAATTCAAAATTTTACTACAGTAACAAATAAAACAAAAGGGGGAATTGTACTTAAGGGTATGGGTATAGTTGTAATTAAAGCATACCTAGAGAGAAATCTAGGTTTAAGGACAAAAGAGGAAAGAAATAAGAAACAAAAGGGGGAATTGTACTTAAGAGTATGGGTATAATTGTAATTAAAGCGTACTTGGAGAGAAAGCTAGGTTTAAGGACAAAAGAGGAAAGAAATAAGAAGGATAGGATTAGTATAAGAACCTAAATAAAACCCTATTACCTCATATCCTAAACTTACAATCCAACTTCCAAACCTCAGCCAAACTTCACATAAAATTTATACTTCTAATTCACAAATTTTTCCTTTTTATTCTAACCAAAAAAATCTTACAATTCTAAATTTGATTTTGGGAAAAAATTTACCTAATTACAAAAACAAAAGACTTTGGCGGACATTTTTGAAGGGAAATTTCTCAAAGGGGTTCTTTTCTACATCATTGGTATTTTCCTTACATCAATTGAAGATTATTTGAGGAGCAATTACAACTGTTTTTCAGGAGAATTTCTTTTATCGTTCTTTTCATCATTTAAGGCAAGATAATTCTAATCTCTCCTATAATGATGTAAATAATGATTTCTACCTAAATAAGGTTTTATAAATTATAAAAATTGTGTAGAAAGAAGTAGGTTGATGTATTTGAAAAATGGTAATATTTGTGACCAGTGAATGAACCCAATTCTTAAATTGTATGTTTAGTTTAAATTAGTTTAATTGAATTGATTTAGAGAACTGTATATTCCTATTAGATATTTTTACTTAAATGGAATCATGTGGTAGACTAGTTCATTACATGTATATGGATATCTCCCTTCAAATCTTAATGTAGTAATTGGTCATGTGATTATATGTTGAATTCTTATAAGTAAATACGGGAAAGTGTGATTGTTCAGTAAGGATGGACTTTAATAACTATCCTTGGCCATATTTGAAGGGTATTGGGGGAATACAACTTCATTTTAGAAAGAAAATGGTGATTCTGAGTTCTGGGCCTGTATCAGAGGATGTAGGTTGAAGACAAATTTGTTTCTGGGAAATTTTAGTTCCGTGCACCTTGTGCAAGGCTGTTTTTTGTACCCATGCAAAAAGTTGGCATGCACACGGCGAAGAATTTATACCGTGTGAACGGACCCAATGATGTTTTGTAATTTAGTTGAAATTTTAAGGACTTGTATAATAATTTTATATGTGCACTTTTAGTCGGTGAACTTTGCTTATATGGGAAATGGTGGAGTTTTGAAACATAGTGATTGAAAACATATAACTCAAAGGATTTGACACGGTTAAGGGTGGGGTATAACCATTCGTCTAATAACTGTAGAGATTATTATTTATACTCGTGATTTATAGTTTACTACTTGAGTGCATAGTTATTATCTTATTGCAGTGGGCCTGACTCGTTGAATTTTTACAGGTGCTCCAAGGTACAAAACGTAGCATTCTTTGTGGAGTGCTCGATCGTTACTTTCAATCAATGCCGATTTTGATTACGTAGGTGTTGGGGCCACTTTTAATTCTATCTTTTTATATATATTATGTTGAGAGATTTGAGGTTTATCTTAACATTGTACTCATTTTTTTCGAAAATTATATTATGTTTGGGAGTTTGGCATGTAATAGTTATGTTAGGAAGTACTCTAATTACTTAGTGGTGGTGGTTGATTCTATTTGTACTGTCATTTGAGGTTTTATCATATCAATATTCTTTTTTATTATTATCATTCGTTGATTCCTACTTCATGCTAAGGATGGTATTTCATTTTTTTTGACAAACTGTAATAATTAAAAAATAGACTTGGTCAACCTAATTTTTAAAAATTACGGGGTGTCAAAGGACCCTCCCGAAAAGAGTGGCAATTTTTTACACGATACGAAATGCGACACGACCCAAAACAAAGTTGGCACAAAATTAACACAGTGTGTCGTGTTCGGGTCATGTTCGGGCATGAATATTTTGGCCCAATAGAAGATCGTGTTATGTTCGTTCCATAGTTTTAACACAAAATTATCCCGTAATTGGCCTGTTTTGGCCCAATTACAGCCCGATTAAGAAGTCCGATTTGGCCCCATTACTATCCTTCTATAATTAATATATTTCATCCCATATAAAATAAAAAAAATGATATTTATATAGATAAATAAACGGGTTATCGGCTTGGGTCCTGTTGAATTGTTCTAATTGGAACGATATTGGGTATCGTACTATGTGTCGTGTTTTTAACGGGTCGTGTTCCTGTTATGCAAAAAACATGACGTCGATTCATGTCGGGCCAGGCCTAAACACGATCCATTGGCCCGAATTACCACCCTTACTCCCGATACACTTTGATTGCTCTGAGTCGGTCGTCTGGAACACTAATTTAAAATACTCTAAGTGATCGTCATTGTAGAGAATACAATTCCTAAATGGTACGGCTCCAAAAGCAATCAAAGATCACAATGCAAAAAAGCGACAGACGCACTCAATATCCCTAGGACACTACAATATGGAATGCTCTGATACTAACTGTGACACCTCGTAAAATTTAATAATAGATTGATCAGGCCTAATACAAACTCACGGGAATCAAAACAACTGAATATCATTATACGCACGAATGGAAATGAAAACTAAATGCACAAGAAGCTGGTTTGGGAAGGTTTGTCCTCCTCTCTCTAAGAAGATGGCAATGATTGGTCAGTATTTCTCTCCCTCTAAGAAGATGAAAAGTCTGGTTTTGAGTTGATCAAAATGAAAATTTTCCCTTGCTTTTATGTAAGACAAAAGGCACGTGCACTAGACGCGCTTTAAAAAGTAGGCCTACCAAATTGCTGACTGGTGGAGAACTAAAGAAATTCAAAAATTTTGTCGAGAAAATAGAGAAGCTAATCAGCTCGTCCGATCGAGCCGAAAACCTATCCATGTGAGGACCAACAGATGTTAACCCATGGTTATTTGTAATAAACTTCACTCACTTCTTGTCAATCATGAGCGAAGTCTTAGGGGATTTCGTTATTACATATTTATAGAACAACTCATATTTCGAAAAGTATCATATCAAACCACTTTATAGTATGAATCACCTTGCCCCTTGTTGAATCGATACTAAGGAGGTACCTTGGCACGGCAAAGAGCTCAGACTCCTTTATACCTAGGCGGACTCGGTGGATGCCAGCAAGGTAAATCGATAACTTGTAACATTAGTGACTAACCAAAGTCATGTGCTTGGCATGTCAGACAGCCAATATGTGTAGAACCTTCCCTTTATGGGTGAAACATTAAAGTACACTTAGGTATTCCATTAATATGATGCTCCAACCTAGCCCATACTGGCCAGCAAACATTCTCTCAAATGGGAATGACTATAAAAGGTCAGATCCCCTATAGGGATTAGGGGCAAGCAATATTTGATATTACTCATTGATTAGCAGAGATATTTCCAATATTCTTATTATTTGTACTAAGTCACTGCCCCATTGTACAGATCTCAGACTAGCGCAAGATAACAACCTATGGATGTAGGCTCATTCTTAAGGGATAAACCATATATCTTTTGGTGTTAATCTTCTTATCCTCATCTCTATCTATATTCAGTTACATACACTGCTTAATTTTCACAACCTTGAATCCATTTTTAGATGATAATAGAATGATGATGTATGTGGGAATGACTAAATCCTACTTTTCTCATCCAATTCCCAATTCCTAATTGGGCAAATTTTGGATTTTTTTAGAAAAATCCCTCAAATTTCGTTAATAACCATCTTGATGGTTTGATCAGTAAATTCACTTGATTTCTTGCATAAAATCCTTGATTTAATATTTCATTAACAATTTTGGTGTAAATCGCATCTAAACACTTTCATTTCAGGCCTAAAATAGTTCCTTCACTAACAAATTCTAAAGAATCCAGTCAATACTCTGTTTTTCCTACTTCTATACTCTATTTTTCGAGGAATTTTGGTTACAATAGCAGAACACCTAAAAAGTAGCAAGGAAAAGGAAGTTGCACCACCATCCACCCCTATTAGAATAGGGGATTTAGCAGGATTCATTCATAGCTTGGTTAAAAGCCAGAAAGCTATGCAAGAAAATATGAGGCATCTCACCTAAAATGTGTTGTCCTCACAGAGCCGATCAAAATTATCTCCAATAACCCCATTTTTAGAGAAAAGTCTGGGCAAATGCAAGGAATCACCTCATCTTTCCATTGTAGAGATAGGAGTCAAGAGATTCGAGGAAAAGAATTAGAAAACCCCAAAAGATGAAAATTAGGATGTGATACGAGCAGATCTGCTTGGACAGATGGGTCAGAGCCTGAAGGATCCTCTTACCAACCAAATAGAAACTCCACTATGAGGTCAACTGGGGATGATGATGACCAAACTTATTTGGATAAATGAGTGATTTTGAAAGGGCCAGCAAAGTACCAATCTTTAATAGGCTGGGAAGAAGAGGGATGTGAGCACATCCACACCCCAAATAATTTACAAGACAAGTAGAATATAAGAGGCAGCGTCCAATGAGAGTGAAAAGTCCAAGAGATAATACAGGAGGATCAAATAAATACGAGTTGGCTGACCATAGAGGAGGGAGATTGATCGAAAGCCATGGACGAGCTAATAAAGTGGTTGAGGAAGCTCAACCATGAAAGGGATTTATCCGGAGGATATATGATCATCTGGGAGAATTCATTAGAATAAAAAATCCACTGCAAAGGGGGTTTGTTCAAGGATCTCAATTTGTGACCTCTATGATTAGTTATCCCATGTCTGCAAAATTCAATCCACTCATGATCATTCCCAATATTTCATCTAGAGCACCATGTGATATATTATCCGTAGCCGACGAGATACGTTATAGAGGTTTTTTAAGCATTCTCAAAGGATCCACCCAAATTTGGTATCATAGTTTAAACAAATGACCGACCTCTTTGTTAATAATTTATGCTTCGGAGATAGACCTAGTAAAAGGGTAGATCACTTGTTAAGCATTCATCAATACGAGGATGAAATGATAAGAGAGTACATTATTAGGTTCAATGCTGAAAACTGTAAGTGGTGGACTCTAATGAAAAAGTATCCATTCCAGCAATCATGAACGGGTTCTTACTTTGGAAATTATACTAGGTGTTGGCCAAGGAACCCCCAAACCATATGGTCGAGATCATGATCGCGGAGGAAGCCATGGTTGTAAAAAAATTCAGCCATATAAAGTTTGAAAAAAGTAGCAGCTCGTGAAGAAGGGAGAAACACAAAGATAGCCCAAAGGTGAAGAGTAAGAGTAGGCCATGCCAGAAGTTGAATGAATATATTCCCTTAACAGTGTGAGTACACCGCATCCTCGATGGGATCTGAGGAGATGGTGAACTAAAGTGGCCAAAGAAGTTAAGAACTCCCAATAGAAGAAGAGACAAGATCAAGTTTTATAAAATCAATAAGGATCACGGACATAAAACTAAGGACTACCTAGCCTTGAAGGATGAAATTGAGGCCCTAATTAAAAGAGGGAAGCTTAATAAGTATATGGAGAAGAATGGCAGACTAGTGCAAGCCTATGACTAGAAATCCAAAAGGAGATCATGATCACCTCGGACAGAGAATAAATACCAAAAAATATTTTGAGAGAATAAAGATGAGGAGAATCCTGGCATCCCCACAAGCCTAAAGAACCCATAATAGAGGTGAACATGATCTCTTTTAAGTAAAATTGCATGGCAGGAGGAGATAATGGTGAAGGTGATCAACCAGCTGAAAAAAATCTTACTCAACGAGGCAAAGGCTTGTGCCAAAAGCAAAGATTTCAAAATAGCATCATTGGTAGACATCCAGCCTCATAAGGTCTCTAAAGACAGGCTGATTATAGGCTTTTCTAGGTATGACCTCTTAGGATTGTTATATCTTCATGAGGATCCACTAGTGACAACTATGAGGATCCAAGACAGAAATATAAAGAGAATTCTGGTGGATAATGGGAGCTCAGCGGATGTAAAATTTTATGATTTCTTCCAAATGTTAAAGTTATCCGACCAAAAATTAGAGGCATACCATCATCCTCTAATTGGATTCTCAAAAGAAAAGTGTACCCGCTAGGTACAATTGAGCTGGAAGTCGTTAGCGGGACTTTGTTGACCTATAGAACAGAGAAGATAAGATTCTTTATCAGTGATAAGAATGTCTGATCGGCCTAAAATATAATCTTTAGGAGATTGAGTTTGAAGAAATTTGAGGTTGTAGCCTCAAATGTTTACCATTGTCTTAAGTTTCCCACCAATTTTGGTGTAGGAATGGTGAAAGGAAACTAAGTAAAAGCATGCGAATACACATTAGGTGATGAGGAAGAGAGGAAAGAGCTAACTCAAACCTATCAGATCGAGATGTTAGATCCTTGAGGTGAAGATATGTTGATAAATGGAGAAGCCCATAATACTGTACGACGAGCACCCAAAAACGATAGCCCAAATCATCTCATCCCTGGATCCCACCCTCAAGAAACAACTGGTAGATTTCCTACGAGCTAGGAAAAATGTATTTTCTTGGAGCCATGAAGACATGCCTAGAATTGATCTGGCCATTATTAACCATGATCTCAACATAATCAAAGAAACCAAACCAGTTAAATGAAAACAATAAAATGGAAATACTAGAGGAAGTGTCCAAACTGAAGAAATTTAAATTCATTAAAGACGTGATGTACCCTGACTATTTGGCAAATGTGGTGATGGTACCAAAAAAAATGACAAGTGGAGGATGCACGTGGACTTAACAAATCTAAATAAGCCATGTCCTAAGGATTATTATCCTTTGCCTCGGATAGACCAATTAGTGGATGCAACAGCAGGGCATGAGCTACTGAACTTTATGGATGCATATTCTACTTATAACTAGATTCAAATGAAGCTAAAAGATCAAGAGAAGAACTCCTTTATCACCAGCTGAGGTACCTTTTTCTATAATGTTATGTCTTTTGGACTATAAAATGTAATGCCACTTATCAATGGTTGGTGAAAAAAGTATTTAAAAAGAAGATAGGAAAGAATATGGAGGTTCATGCAGATAACATGTTGATCAAGAGAATAAAATCAGACAACCATATAAAAGACCTCGGCCAAACCTTCAATGAACTAAGGAAATACCAGATGAAGCTGAATCTAGCTAAATGCGTGTTCGAATTCAAGGCTGAAAAATTTCTAGGATTTATCGTGAACTAGAGGGGCATAAAGTCCAACCTTGGCAAGATCCACGCATTAATCAATATACAGCCTCCCAGTAGTAAGAAGGAAATACAAAGCCTAATAGGCTGAGTAGTAGCTTTGAAAAGTTTTGTATCCAGAGAAAGATAAATGTCTCCCATTATTCAAAGTTATTAAAAACTCTTTTGAATGGATGGAAGAATGCCAAACCGCCTTTCTGGAACTGAAGAGATACTTAGGAAGGGCTCCATTACTATTAAGGCCAGTCCTAGTGGGAAACTATACGTATATTTTGCAATGTTGGAATTAGCAATCAGCTCAACTTTGGTCATAAGTAAAGGAGGGGTCCAAAAGTCAGTGTACTACACAAGCAAAGCTTTTCCTGCTGTAGAAATCAGATTATCCCAAATGCATAAGTGTGACCTAGCTTTGATAGTGGCATTCAGAAAGATAAAGCAGTACTTCCAAGCCTAATTTATAGTGGTCTACACTACCCTCCCACTTCGGCAAACCATCCACAAACTTAAAAATTTTGGCAGGTGATGGCATGGCCAATAGAACTTAGTGAATATGAAATTTCATATAAGCCAGGGACTGCAATCATAGGCCAAATTGTAGTGGATTTCATTATAAAATTCACCTATGAGGAGAAGAAACTGGTTGAAACAACATATTTTACCCTAGCCGAGCAGACCCACTAGCTAGTCGAGCACTCTATTGTAGTTCCAGTCGAGCAGATACATAACTAAGGTGAATCCCTAATTGAAGACAACCAGCCTAGCTACAATGAAAAGTTTACTACTAAACTATTTAAAGTTGGTTCTCTAGTAGAAGAAGACTTTAATGGCAAGTTGCTCGTATGGAAAGTATTCATGGATGGATCATCATGTGCTTGTGGTAGCAGAGCTGGTCTGATAGTCAACACAACTGATGGAGCTAACATAGAATATGCTCTACGATTCAAATTTAAAGTATCCAACAATGAAGCGGAGTAAAAGGATTTGATTGTTGGATTGGATTTAGTTGTATCACTCGAAGTCAAGTAAATAATAGCTAATAGTGATTCATAACTGGTGGAGAACCAAGTACTGGGAGAATATGAAGTAAGAGAAGGAAACATGTTAAAGTATCTTGCAAAGGTAAAAATAATAATCCCAAAGGTAAAGGCACTCGATATAATTAGAATGCCCAAAACTAAAAATACCATAGCAGATGCATTATCTTTCCTGGCATCAGTTACCAGAGTCAACCTGAGGAGAACTGTACCTGTAAAAATTCTATTACAATGGAGCATTGATGTAGATGAAGTAAATTTCCTAGAGCTGACCATAGGCCCAACCTGGAAGAATTTAATTATTACATACTTAGAAGGAGGCATTGTATCAGTCGATCAGAAGGAGGCAAGGAGACTTCATTATAAAGCTGCTAAGCACATTCGGGATAAGGGAATGTTGTACAAAAGAGGTTTTACAATCTCAATAATAAGATGTGTTCACCCAATGGAAGCACCAAATTTGGTCACGGAAATACATTAAGGGTCATGTGAGGCCCATGCAGTAAGTCAGACGTTGGTAAAGAGAATAGCCATCCAGAGATATTATTGGCCAACAATGAGAAAACATTGTGAAGAATACATGCAGAAGTGTGACAAATGTCAGAGGTTCAGGGTGATACACAAAAGACTAGAAACCGAGCTAGTGTTGATCACATAACATTGACCATTTTCCATCTGGGGTATGGACCTAGTCGACCCACTGTCGAAGACCAAAGAAAGGTTAAGATATTTGGTCATAGTAGTGGATTACTTTATAAAATGGGTGGAGACCGAACCACTGATAAAGATGACCTATGGAAAAGTCTCCCAATTCATATGGAACAATGTGATTAGCAGGTATAGGATCCCATAAGCTTTAATTATCGACCATAGCACTCGGTTAAACAACTATAAGTTTTAAGAGTACTGTGACAAGGCCAAGATTAGAAATGGGAATACAGGGGCTACAAACTGAACTTTACTGGATGGGATGAAGAAGAGACTAAAAGCAATAATAGATAATTGTATAAATGAACTATAACGTGTGTCGTGGGCCTACTAAAAAACACCACGAATAGTAATAGTATAAACATATTACATGTTGGCTTTTAGCAGTGAAGCCATGGTGTCAGTTGAGGTCAGCCCCCCGAGCCACGGGGTTCTAAATTTTGATTTTCCTATAAGTGATTTTGCAAGAAGACTAGATATAGACATGATTAACGAAGTCAGGGAGGCAATAACACTGAGGGTAACAACATGAAAATAATGCATGATAAAATTCTATAACAAAAGATTCAAGCCTAGAACTCTCAAATAAGGAGATTATGACTTGAATAAGGTTACAAAAAAGTCTAATAAGTTGGAAGAAAATTGGCATGGTCCCTATTGTGTGTCAAAGTTGTACAACTTGGCATGTATTAGATTAAAACTTTAGAAGGGAAACCATTCAAAAATCCTTGGACTTATGAGCACCCCATGAAATACTATTGTAGAAACCACATTATAGAACCCCCTAGGTCTCTCCTTAGGTCACTAGAACCTCCCCATCTCACTATAAATCCTAGGTCGCACTTCGAGTACCGATCTAGAGCCCATCGATCACTCTCGGGCCCCGTTTGACCCTGGTCAACTCTATCTTTAGATAAAAATTTCTTTGAATATTTTAATGGCTCTAAATACCCTTTCCAACGATCCACCCCATGCGTAAATCAGCAAAACGGTTAGGACAAACGGATTATTTTTCTATCGAAGATCGATTCGGAGGCCATCGAACACTCCCGGCCCCCCAATTTGACCCCAATCAACTTCACCGTCAGAGTTAAATCTCTTTGAATCTTCTAAGGGCACTGAAACCCCTTTCCAATGATCCACCCCATGCACAAAACATCATAATCATTCGAACGAATGATCAGTTTTTCCCCAAAAATCGATTTGGAGGTCATCGGGCGCTCCCGACTTTGTTTGACCAAAGTCAACTATTCAGTTCAAACGAGACTAAATAAGTGTATGAAGGTAACTGAATATCCTTTCTAACGATTCGCCCCGTGCGGGATTCTAACATATGGTACGGACAAACGATTCATTTTACTCCGAGAGGTCCCCGGGCACTTTTGAGCCTCGATTGACCAAGGGTAACTTTTCAAACCGAGCAAAACTCTTTGGAATATCGAAGTAAATCTCCTAAAATTTTCAATAGTCCACCCCGTGCGTGATTCTGACTTACCATGCGGATGAACGATCCGTTTGCGTCCGACGATCTCCCGTCTAAAGGACCAATATGCGCTTTTGCGCCACATTTTACCCAAAGTCAACTTTCGGACCCAGAAGCAGTCCAAAGGACTCTTGAAGGTATCTAAAATACCTTTCTAACGATATGCCCCATGTGCAATTCATATCAATGGTTTGTGTTCTACGGTCATTTTCCCAAAAAATCTGTACGGGATTACCAATTGGTAGGTCCTGATCCCTGCCTATCGGCACTGTGCCTAGGGGTGCATGTCAATAGGCATCCCATGGGGTAGGCCAATCGGCACCCACCTCACCCTATAAATAGAGTCCATGACCTCACTCCAGAAAAAACACAACAAATTCATCAGCATCAGTGATCTCAGCAACATTCCCTCGAAATCAGCGAAGTTCCTCATGTGAAGTTCCATCCAAGCTTACATTCCCATCTTTTTCATACCCAATTTGGAAAATATTCTTCTCTCTAATCAAAATTCATTAACACTAAAGGGATTTCATCCAATATCAAATATCAAGCTTCAAATAAGGTCCCATTCTTTCCATCTCTCTTTAAATTCCTTATATTTGCATAATACACATTAGATTCATAATCTAGTTCTTAGTTTAGTCCATACACATTAATATCTACACTTTTATTAGTATATTGCACATACATTATTTTCTAAAAAAATCCAAAACATAAATAAAAGAGGGTTGCACCCGTAAATTCCGAACCGAATTATCCATCTCACTTTTTCCAAAACCTAAAAAATACATTTTTTACACATACACAAATAAAATTCCGTTCGAATCTACGGGATAAACCCCACCCCTATGCTACATTCAAACTACGTGGACTTTTATGCCTTTATAGGATACGTAGGCATCCCAAATTAAAATTCGAGATTCGAGTTCAATTTTCCAATTTCCGAATTTCTCAATTTCCCTAATTTTCTAAAACCTCCCATTTTCATATATATATATATATATCATACTTGTCTGCGTTTCATCCAACATATATTATCGTTTCCTAATAACGGCCAATATCATGATGAATGCAAAAATCATAATTTCTACATATGATATTGTGGGAACATTCCTATGGATGACCTCACTCTACCCTGTTCATGGTATGAGTTGAATAAATCCGATCTCCATTATATAATCACGCTCACACAATTCAAGGGGATATAAAAAGGAAGATATTAACACTAGACCATGAGAGACTGATAGGGCGGGATGGGTGCCTAACACCTTCCTATTCCGGAACTTAGCCCCCGAATTTTTGAACTATTGGTTTCGTACGCATTAGTTTCCTTGATGCCTCTCTCTCAATGTGGCAACATGTTCTTTTACTTGTTTTGTGCAATATAGGCTGGCGACTCTATCTCTTCACATATACCCCCATACCGACGACGACCGAAGTAAACTTCCCAAGAGGGGTGCAAGACCGTGGCACATCCATCCCGAGGGGGAGAAGTATTTATCTCTCTTCTCCCCCAAGGCGCCGACCCGAGATGGCCACAGTGGCGACTCCGCTAGGGATTATTGTTAAGAGGGTTAGACTCTGTTTACATGAGTGTTTTACTTTCTTGTATATTCCCTTATTTTTATGTTCCCCTTATCATTCCCTGTACATATGTACCTCATGCTTATGCCACTATTCACACACTTGTAGAAATTTTCCATGTACACTTCACACCACGTGCACCTAGGATCACGTCTATCCACATGTTGCACAAACCACCATTCTCACTTGTTGGCTCTATTGTTTATATTTGTACCTCATTCTCGGCTCGGCATAATCAATAAAGATACTCTCTCCATAGGATACTAATCAAAGAATCATGATTGGTACCCACAAAATCACCAAAGGGTATTGTTATTGACCAAATTTTGTCCCATAACTGGGGAGTCACTTTGTGAGCACTTGTCCGGAAGGTCGCACTTACCGTAAGGAATATGACTATCACCTTCCATTGGCCAAGTACCTTCGACGTATATCGAACGGTTCCCCCGCATCGTACCGCTTGACCGAAGTCATGACGGGAGGTATATCGTAAGGACTCATTCACATACGTTGAGTATATCGAATTCTCTCTCACACGTACCATCCCCACGAGGTATATAGCGAGGCAATTCATGTACACTCAGGTATATCAAATGGCTTGTCCACACGTACCAATTGCCCTCAAAAGCAAGACGTATATTGTGGAAGTCACACCAAAGGGGGGAACACCTTTTAATTAACCCAACAACTTCATACCCGCATATAGGTGTCAAGCGTAGGACACACATATTAGATTGTCGATTTTGACTCGAAATTCTGTAGAAATTTTGGGTCGGCCTACCGCCCAAATTTTTGCGTAATTTTTAAAATGGGACCCTGCCCGTGAGCCTGGTAATAAGTCCAACCCTAGTTTCTACATATGGTAAACCCAATTTTTCCAGGATCGGGCCCCGTTTGGCATTTCTTTTTTGCATTTAGGCAAACTTGATACAAATGAGAACCTAATAAACACAATAATCATATTGAGACCCGTCTCTCTTTCAAAAAGTGTCCAAAAAACATTTTTATCCTCATGTTTTCCGAAAAAAATGTCAAAAACATTTTCCTCCTTATCTAAAAATCATGAATTCTCCTTATTTTCTTCTTCAAAAGTAAATACCTATTTTTCTCCTTATCAGGTCGATCGTATACCCTTATCCCCTTTAGTTGAACTGCCCCAAAGTTCCGTCAGTCCCCTTACTTCTTTCGAGTCTGAGATTCACCCTCCTTCCATGGAGAACACAGATCAAGTGCCGAATGTACAATCGGATTTGTTGACAGTTCTAGCTTAGCTCACTACTAAAATTTAAAACCTTTAAACCGAGGTTCATGAGATGCAAAGAAATTGGGTCCTTATCCCCGAAGAGCCCGAGGTTCTTTTCCCTTGTGTTATGTGTCCGCCTGCACCTGAGCCTATTTGGGTTCCCTAGTAATACCAGCACGCTCCCCGTGCTCCTCCTGCTAATGGGCCACCGCCAGCCCATATGCCTATGCCAAACCTTGCTCAGCCAGGGGCTAACTTACCCTTATCTATTGACCCAAAAGAGGAAGAATTGAACAAGGTCAAGGAAGACCTCAAGATGTTGACCAAGAAATTAGACCAAGTCAGACTCTCTGGGAACTACATGTACTACACCCACATGCCTCCCTATCCTAAATCTGAGCTATCGAAAAAATTCAAGATGCCCAATATCGAGAAATTCAGAGGAAGTGGACCCCTAATCATTCATCTCCGTAGCTATCACCAAGACATGACTCTCTTAGGGGCTTCGGAAGAGATAATGGCCCAGATATTCCAACGGACTTTGAAAGATAAAGCTCTTCGTTGGTTCTTATCCCTTGAGGAATCTAGAATTTGTAGTTGGGAAGATGTTGCCCGCGAGTTCATGTCACAGTACAAGTAGAACGAAGAGCTAGAAGTTAACCGCTGTGACTTAGAGCTACTTAAGCAAAACCCTAGGGAATGAGTCAGCACCTTCACAGTAAAGTGGAGAAAAAAAGTAGCTACCATGACCACTCGGCCTTACGAAGAAGAACATGCCAGTATTATAAAGAAGAAATTCCTCCCCCATGTCCGAGCAACAATGGGAGGGCAGTATTACCGTCACTTTCGAGCCCTCCGAGAAGCAGGAGTGGAGAATTAAGAAAGTCTTGTCAAGACAGAAGTTGAACCGAGGAAAACCTCTAGACAGTTTGCTCTTATAAAGTTTGGGCACCAGAAAATCGCCCAAACCTAGTACGAAAGGAATACACCAAGCTTCACGCTCCTCTCTCCAAAGTCTACTAGGACCTTTTGAGCCAAAATTTGACCAAACCCTTGGACCCCATCCATTACCAAACCCACTTCATAGAAACTTTAAACCTGATGCCCATTATGACTTTCACCAAATCGTTGGCCATACCACTGACCAATGTTTCCATCTCTGAAATGTGATCCAAGGCCTAATTGACCAGGGTGTCATCTCCCCACCAGTTAATACCAAACCAAACACTACCCTTAATCTACTCCCGAATCATGCAAATGCCATCTTCCTAGAAGAGGACTCAGAATTTGACCCATTCACCCAAATCATGCCGAGTAAATCACCTGTCATAACCATATACTCTCATAAACCTCTCCAAACATGTCCATATTTTCTCTTACACCCTATCAGCTTTGTCGACCAAGTCTTATCCCTTCTCACCTGAGCATGCATCGTTATCCGCACCCGTTATGGAGCTAAAGATATGGAACTATCAAAAGTGATGAACCAACTCTTGGAATTTGGGCTGAAATTTCCCTCCCAGATGACCATCGACTGTCAGAGATTCAGTGGGTTATTCTTAAAAGCTCAAAAATGGGATCGAGAGTGAGATAATTGGTTGGTGCCAACTAACGAAGTCAGTCTATATGGCATGTTCCTGATCTTGGAAGATTTGTTTCAACAAAATGGTGATATTTGCAATGTATCCAAGCTACTCGATGCTTTGAAATTACAAGGGCCCCTGGTCCCTTCAGCTCTACATTTCCCTATCGAATGGGAGGAATCATACGAAGAGGCTGTGGAAGTTATGGAGTGCATTAACTTTGTATGGAAAGGCAATATCATTGCCACTGAAAGGGGGGATGATTTCAAAAATTTAGATGAAAAATAAGATTCAAAAAATACTAGTTTGATAACCGACATATGTTGGATGATATCATTCGAGGAGATACTAAGAAAAATCAATAAAGTGGTTGAACAACCTGATATCCATGAAAAAATAGGATTTTATTTTTATTTTCTTCTGTGAACCGCATGAATAGGTCAGGAAGACATTACCAAATCCCAAATCTATAACCATCAGCAAGCAACAAAGGGAAGAGTGTCAAGAATCTCCCTATGCCAGAAATGACCCTCGAGGAAAGCAAGATCCTCGATCAACTGAATAAAACCTAAGCCAACATCACTTTATGGGAACTCTTTATTTCTTCCCAACTGCATCGAAATACCCTAATAAAGCTACTTACAGGACCCATAGTTCCTCCCTCAACCACGCCAAAAGAAGCGATGAACCTAGTCGGATCATTGACCTCTATTTGAAATTCTCTCCTTTTCTGAAGAAGAAATCCCTAAGAATGTCCCCAACCACAATCATGATCTTAATATCTCTGTTGAAGTCATGGGGAAAACTATCCCCCTCTCTCATCGATAACGGATCAGCTCTGAATGTTTGCCCGTTAAGAACCCTCAATTGTCTGGGATTGTAAGTGAGCGACCTTGCTCTAACCTCGATTTCGGTACGTGCCTACGATAACACACACTGAGAATTAATGGGATCTATCAAGGTTGCAATAGGGGTTGGCCCTATAAATCCCGTTGTTGAATTCCAAGTCATCCAGCCTATTTCAACCTGTTGTTCAGATGATCATGGCTCCATAACATCAAAGGGGTGTCTTCTTCCCTTCATCAGAAATTGAAGTTCTTCGCCAACGGGCAGGTTATTACCATCTTGGGAGATAGAAACAACATCGAGAATGTAAGCATCAGTAATCTAATACTTGAAATACAACACAAGGTGAATGATATGCTTCTGTCAGGGTTCCAAGTTGAACCACTCTACTCCCAGCAGGGGATGACTTCAAAGACAGGGTTTGTCCAGAATATAACCCCCATGGAAATGTCAATGTAATCCAAATGTTCAAAAACATGCACTTCATGCCTGAAATGGGGCTAGGGCGAAGACAACAAGGGATAATTCAACCTATTGTGTTGAAGGAGACCTTTCCTCCCTGTGGCTTGGGCTATCAGCCGTCAAAAGAAGAACTTAGATTGATCCGTCGGCCTTAACTGAAGAGGATATTAGAATGCGCCAGAACTATCCCAAGAGATTCCCTAAATGGAAGATTCATCAGAGAAGGTGAAGATTTCCCCTTCTGCGGATTCCCTGAACCTTGGTATGATCATGTAGACAAAAGGATGAAACTGGGAATGGAAATCTTCTTTAGAGGCAGTTACCCATGGGCCGAGAGTTTCTAACACCGTGTACAACCATGTGACACCCCACCTAATTAAATACCGGGCGATCACTCCTTTATTAA
The DNA here is from genome assembly GCA_949130495.1 of Sambucus nigra. Lineage (NCBI taxonomy): Eukaryota > Viridiplantae > Streptophyta > Magnoliopsida > Dipsacales > Adoxaceae > Sambucus > Sambucus nigra. Next base: position 262,435,627 of record OX422217.1, read on the forward strand.
ATTAAATCAAGGTAAAAAGTTGGTTCATTCTCAGCATCACTGTCAATAATTTTTTTTTTTTTTTTTTAACACCCTAAATAATTAAGCTAAGTGTCAAAAACATTTTTCATACGAACTTCCAAATTTTATTTAAAGAAAAGATTTTATTAATTCAAAACAATATTCCTACGATAAAGAATCACACCATGAAATTTAAATAAAACCATACATTCACCAAACAAATGTCAATAATATAAAACTAAAATAATAAACCATCCTGAATTAAATCCCATAAACAATACTGGAATAACTGAAATATAAAAATCCCCAACAATAAATGAAATGATGAAAAGGGCGACACGTGCTCCATAAATGAGAGTAATAAGAGTGGAGTCAATGACAGAAGCCGTCTACTCAAGAGACCTGCAACTCCCACCTAAGCTGCAGCTCGTTCTTCTCAAAGAATCCTAAGCAAGACGCCCCTGTGGCTGGGCACCTGAAAATATACATATATATACACAAGAGAGAGAGAGAGAAGGAAACGGGTCAGGGCCCGAAAGTGTGTTCGATTTTAAAATACGTTAAGCAAGTATTTAAATGAATACAGGCCAATGCAACATCATATTAGTTCGTCTCTCTCTTGAGAAATACTCACCTCTCTTCTAATGTGCACTCCTATCGTACTAACCTTCCCAATGGTTCATTTATCTTAACTTATTCATATGTATACAAAACCGGACGATGACAATGTTTTATAAAAATATAACTTTCAATCTGAAGTACTCCTCTCGTTTTAGCTTCATTAAATTATAAGGTTTCTCAGTGTCTTCTCATATTTTCACAAAATAAATATTTATAATTGCGTCAACAACTAAGTCCCACTTAACACATTATAGTAGGCATATTAAAGTTTATCACCATATATATATATTAACTACTCGAAAAATATATATACAACAGCACCCCAACTAATTTATGGTGCGGGCATACTCTGCTATCCAGTCCCTGTATCGTTCACACAAAGGGAATACAAGTTCGGAATCGCTCTCGAACTGTATTAACATAAACAAAACAACGTTGAGGCGAAGCATAGATTCCAAGTCCAAGAGGTCAGTACATACCCACACCTCTCTTAGGACCGTCCGACTATCAATCTAATAGCCCGTACCTAGGATCTCTATCTTCTAGGGTACAAATCGATATCCCCCAAAGGCATCACAGGATACGATTGTCCCAGCGCGGTAACCTCAGGGATAGCAAGTAGCGCGGGTACGTTTTTCACCTGAATATAATATATGTACACACAATATATAAAGATACCCATTCCATTATATTAAAATAGGTTTCTCTCGTAACCCATAGTCATAACATTTATCTTTAATTTCCCATCATTATGATTACGTATAAGGTTTCGTCTCTAACCTTAACTCGAAGAGTTTTCTCACTCATTACCTAATACTCATGGGTTATAACCTTACAAATCTAAAATTCAGTAAATAACTTTATTTGATACCAACGTAACTCTCTTACGCACCTCACCCTTAAGTTTCATAAATCTAACAACCTAAAGTAAATATCCCATAATTACCCTCCTCGTTGAAGATTAAAGGTTCTAACATAGGTCCATATACCCTACTGGTCCTCAATATCTCCCAAATCATTTTATTTAGAAAGCCCAAGGTTTATTCCACGATAAATTAATTCAGCTAATTAAACAAGGGAAATAATAGGCTGCCAAGGAGGGTCGATCGATCGACGTCTGGGGGTCGACCGATCGAACCTTCGATCGATCGACGCTCTAGGGTCGATCGATCGATCGAGCAGGTCTGTGAAAATTCTGCAGAAATTGCAGTGACGGGATTGCGTAAGTTTCTTCATCAAAACTCATATTTTCCAACTCTAATTGACCCAAAAAGTCTACTGTTAACATCCTAACATAATTCCAGGTATCTTTAACGATTAGCATGCGTATATACATCAATAAACATGGTTAAATAACCTAATATTTCATCTAATCATCAAGAACCCTACAGTTTTCTTAACCTTTGTTCTAATCAGTTTTCTCCATAAATTCCTTCTAACAAATCATCATAATTTCGTGGGTTAAAAATCTACTTCACATATTAATTTCCAGAATAAGGTTCATATGATTTCTACATGCAAATCCCTATTAAAATTGGGTTTTCTTCCATGGATTATACTCTTAATCATTCCTACACTAACATGATTATTGCACCAACGAAAATATGCAAGTTAAACACTTGCCTGGGATTTCAGAGGTCCGGTTTCCTGCTGATATTGGTGTGGTTGCGTTCTCCTCCTCGCGATCTACGCGTTGGTGGTGACGGTGGTGCAAAAGGTGGTGTTTTTGGCCTTGAATCACCTAGCAAGGTCTCTCCTCTCTTCTCCACTAGCCGTCTTAGGGTTCTGAATGATCTAACCCTAAAAGGCTGACTTAAATGGCTGCTAAGGATGGCTGAAATTCGTGGGTTTAATTACCCTAATATGTAAAATGACCAAAACGCCCTCCCGGGTCACTAATTAAGCCTAAAAACATCCCGAGACCCAAACTAAACCCCCGGGTACACTTTTCTGACTATCTCGACCCTTCCGGACGCGTTGGCGCACTCAAAATGACCATACGGACAACTTATAAAATATTCACTTTTTAATTAACATAATTAGTCCCGACGCGACACGAGCACGTCCCGACTTAATTTTTTTCTGAAATAGTTATTTAATTCACTTATGACATTCAATATAACCAATATAACATATTACTATGCTCATTAGCAATATTCAACAATTTTTCCATAATTACTAACTCTAGTCACGTTAATAATTATAACATAATTAATTTCCGGATTTTTATTAAATAAATCCCCAAATTAAATATAGCATAAAAATACGGGGTATTACATACTCCCCCCTAATAACGGAATTTCGTCCCGAAATTCGGAAAATAAGGCATACCTGGTAAAAACAACTCTGGATATCTTTCACGCATATCTGCCTCACACTCCCAAGTGGATTCCTCCACATTATGATGTTCCCACTGGACCCGCACGAGTGGAACTATCTTCGACCTCAATCTCCTCTCAGTGTAGTCTAGAATAGCCACCGGTCTCTCCTCGTAAGAGCTATCCGACTGCAAGTCGATCTCATCTATCGCAATGTGAGTATGGGCCATATCATCCCGAAGGTATCGTCTCAATGACAAGATGTGGAATACATCGTGGATGCGATGTAAATGTTCTGGCAAGCCCAACCTGTACGCTACTGGCCCAATTCTCTCGATGATGGGAAATGGTCCTACGTACCTCGGAGCCAACTTTACCTTCTTCCCGAACCTCATCACTCCTTTCATAGGAGATACACGCAACAACACTTGATCTCCCACATTAAACTCCCGGAAGAACCGTTTCGCATCGGCGTAGCTCTTCTGCCTGTCTTGGGCTACCCGAATACGACTCCTGATTATCTCAATCCTCGCGGAGGTCTCCTGGATTACTTCTGGTCCCAATAACTTGTTGTCCCCCACCTCGAGCCAACAGGTTGGAGAACGACAAGGCCTGCCGTACAAAGCCTCAAATGGAGCCATGCCAATCGTAAACTGATAGGAGTTATTATAAGCGAACTCTACCAGTGGAAGATGTGGCTCCCAACCTCCTCCGAAATCGAGGATACACATGCGTAGCATATCTTCCAACATCTGATTAGTACGCTCCGTCTGACCATCTGCCTGTGGGTGGTAAGCTGAACTCAGTCTCAAATCTGTACCCATAGCCTCCTGAAAACTTTCCCAGAAACGTGACACAAAAATCTTGTCTCTATCTGATACAATATTAGGGGCACCCCGTGTAATCTGACGATCTCAGCGATGAACAACTGAGCATACTGACCCGTGGTATAATCTGTTCGCACCGGCAGAAAATGAGCCACCTTGGTCAAACGGTCTACAATCACCCAGATAGAATCATGGCCCCTCTGTGATGTAGGCAAACCTGTAATGAAATCCATGGAAATACTTTCCCACTTCCACGCAGGTACTTCCAATGGATGAAGAAATCCCGACGGTTTCTGGTGGTCCACCTTCACCAGCTGGCAGGTAGAACATTTGGACACAACTTCAGCGATGTCCTTCTTCATCCCACTCCACCAGTATTGTCGCCTCATGTCCTGATACATCTTATCGCCTCCCGGATGTACTGCAAATCGGGACCCATGAGAATGAGCCATCACTTCATGACGTAGCTCTGCTCCTTCTGGAACCACTAATCTCCCATTGAACCGCAACCCTCCATCCGAACTAACAGAATAGGACTCAGCACCCTCGGCTAGAAGTCGCACAATCTGCTCCTGGCAAAACGGGTCTGTGGTCTGCGCCTGTATTACCCTTGTAACAATTTCGGGTGTAACTGACATAAAGGATATGAACGAACGTGCTACTGCATCTTGGTGACCCAACTCCTTCCATTTTGCTTTCCAGATGTCCGCTACATCGTCAACCGGTCTACGACTCAACGCATCAGCAACTACGTTGGCTTTCCCCGGATGATTATGTATATCGAACTGGTAATCTTTCACAAACTCTAACCATCTGCGCTGACGCATATTCAACTCTCGCTGAGTGAACAGGTACTGCAGTGACTTATGGTCTGTGAACAAACGGAATTTCTCGCCCAATAAATAGTGCCTCCAAATTCTCAATGCAAAGACGACCGCAGCTAACTCCAGGTCATGGGTGGGGTAATTCTTCTCATGTGGCTTAAGCTTGCGGGAAGCAAAAGCTATAGCCTTCTCTTCCTGCTGAAGTACTCCCCCAAGTCCTCGTAAGGACGCATCTGTGTAAACCAGGTATTCTACACCCGGCTTCGGTAAAGCAAGGACTGGTGCTGAAGTAAGCTTGTCCTTCAGCTCGTCGAAAGCCAACTGACAAGCGTCATCCCAAACATATGGTACCCCCTTGCGAGTCAGATTCGTCAATGGACCCGCTATTTTGGAGAATCCCCGAATGAACCTCCTGTAGTATCTGGCTAACCCCAAGAAACTACGTACTTCCGTCGGTGTCGTGGGCTGCCCCCACTCCCTTACCGCTGACACCTTGCTCGGGTCAACTGCTATCCCCTGCTCAGAAACAACATGGCCCAAGAATTGTACCTCTCGCAACCAGAATCCACACTTCTCGTACTTAGCATACAACTGATGCTCTCGTAGGGTCTGGAGAACCTGCCTCAAGTGTTCGGCATGCTCCTCCTCGGAGTGTGAATATATCAAGATATCATCTATGAAGACGATGACGAACTGATCCAAGAACTCTCTGAATACTTGGTTCATCAAGTCCATGAAAATGGCTGGGGCATTTGTGAGTCCGAACGGCATCACCCTGAACTCATAGGACCCATATCTCGACAAGAAGGCAGTCTTCGAAACATCCTGCTCTCTAATCCGTAACTGATGGTACCCCGACCTCAGATCTATCTTTGAAAAGAAAGTTGCTCCCCTTAACTGGTCGAACAGATAATCGATTCGAGGCAACGGATACTTATTCCGTATCGTGACCTTGTTCAACTCCCGGTAGTCCACACACAATCTCAGTGAGCCATCTCTCTTCTTCACAAATAAGACTGGAGTGCCCCACGGTGAGGTACTCCTACGAATGAAACCCTGACCTAATAGCTACTCAATCTGATCTCGTAGCTCTCGCATTTCTACCGGAGCCATACGGTACGGTGCGCGTGCTATAGGTCTCGTATCCGGCAATAAATCTATAACGAAGTCTATCTCACGACTGGGCGGTAGGCCTGGTATCTCCTGAAACACATCGGAATACTCCCTAACAACTGGGATCGAATCCAAAGGAATCACAACCTCCTTAGAGGTATCCTCCTCAATGTAATATAAATGAGCGGTCGAACCTCCCTCTGGGCGAGGCATCGCTACTAAAAACATCTCTTGCCCCAGAATGGCAAAAACAATGCTCCCACCGAAGCAATCAATCATGGCTCTATAAGATGCGAGCCAATCCATACCAATAATCACGTCATGCTCGTGCATGTCTAAGACTAGCATGTCTGCAGGCAGTACCAAGCTACCAATCTCTATCCCTACTCCTCGGCATATAAAGAATATAAGCGACCCACTCCCCAAAGGTGAGTCGACACACATCACGGTGCTCTCTGCTGTGGCTAATAATCCTAAGGACTTCGCAAAATGCGTAGCTATAAAACTGTGCGTTGCCCCCGTATCAAACAAAACTTTACCCATATTACCATGGATAGGAAACATACCCTCAATCGCGGGTGGTGCCTGTGGAGCTGCTGCCTGGTGGACTTTATAGACACGTCCATACTGTAATTGCCCCTGCTATACTGGAGCTGCTGGAATGGCTGGTAGGGCTGGCACCTGGGCTGGGGCTGGAAGGGCAGGTGGAAAGAGTGGTCTCTGTGGCTCATTACGGGCTCCCTGCTGCTGTGGGGCCCTATCGCCCTCTGGGCAATCCTGACGCTTATGGTCGTGCTTGCCACACACAAAACACCGGCCTCTGAAATTACCTCCCCTCTGTCCCTGCTGACCACGGCCCTGCTGGCCGTTACCTCCACGCCATTGGCCCTGTTGGCCCTGATGTGCACGCTGTTGGCCTTGCTGGCCCTGCTGCTGTCCCTGCGGTCGGTGTTGGCCCTGCTGATTAGGCTGACCCTGATGGCCCTGCCTGAATCCCCCGAATCCCTGCTTAGAATCACCTGAACGGAATCGTTTAGCAGGGTCCCCCTGATGGGAACTCTGCTCGTGCTGACGAGTCTGTCCCTGAGTTGGTGCCCCACTGGCACTATTACCCCCGATCCTGCCCTGCTGGCTGGACTCTCCTGCTCTCTTGCTTCCCTGAAGATGGAAGCGATGATCCTGGCAATGTAGTAGCGCTGCATTGAGTACGTCAGTGAAAGTACTCAGGGATAGATTCCCAATAAGGTGCTGACGGATCCTCCAAGCTAACCCGTCGATGAACAGCAAAATTTTCTTGCTCTCAGTGGGTGCCTCATCCGGCACAATAGTGAGAAGTCTTGTGAACTCCTCCTCATACTCGGCTACAGTAAGGTTCTCCTGCTCCAGATTTAGCAATTTCTGCCTCATCTCAGTCTGCACTGCGGGTGGAAAGTACTTGCGGTCAAACCGCTCCCAGAACATCTGAATAGGGATCGTGTCCCTCTCCTCCAAAGTAGTAGTGGACTCCCACCACTGTAATGCGGCTCCCACCAGTTTAAAAGAGGCCAATAGCTGTTTCTGCACTTCGGTGCACTCATACATACAGAGGTGCCGCTGGATGTCCTTCTTCCATTGGCTGACAGTAATAATATCGGAGCTACCAGAAAACTCAGGGGGGTGTGCTTTCTGAAAAGCATCCCGAACCCTCTCCCATGCAGATGGAAGCTGTGCTGGTACTGGCGCCACTGCCTGGACCTGTGGTGGAGCCTGTTGAATCACCGCTATCGCGGCATTTATCGCCTGAGCAACGATGGCGGCTACCTCATTCGCATTCATAGTGCCTGGTGCCGGAGCTGCTGGCTGGTCGGCTTGGGCACGCCTATCTTTCGGAGCACGTCTCGGAGGCATCTGAAACGTGAACAAGTTTATTAGTCTACAGTTATCAACAAATCTCGAATAGCTGAAGACTTAAACGTAAAAGCAAGAATACAACAGTCCTAAAAATAGGGCTCTATGGCAAGTAACGTTAAGCTGAAAGCGAAATAAGCCGTACAGATCCTATGGACACTAGAACCTGATGCTCTGATACCACCTGTGACACCCCGCCTAATTAAATACCGGGCGATCACTCCTTTATTAAATTAAATCAAGGTAAACAGTTGGTTCATTCTCAGCATCACTGTCGATAAATATATTTTTTTTTTAACACCCTAAATAATTAAGCTAAGTGTCAAAAACATTTTTCATACGAACTTCCAAATTTTATTTAAAGAAAAGATTTTATTAATTCAAAACAATATTCCTATGATAAAGAATCACACCATGAAATTTAAATAAAACCATACATTCACCAAACAAATGTCAATAATATAAAACTAAAATAATAAACCATCCTGAATTAAATCCCATAAACAATACTGGAAAAACTGAAATATAAAAATCCCCAACAATAAATGAAATGATGAAAAGGGCGACACGTGCCCCATAAATGAGAGTAATAAGAGTGGAGTCAATGACAGAAGCCGTCTACTCAAGAGACCTGCAACTCCCACCTAAGCTGCAGCTCGTTCTTCTCAAAGAATCCTAAGCAAGACGCCCCTGTGGCTGGGCACCTGAAAATATACATATATATACACAAGAGAGAGAGAGAGAAGGAAACGGGTCAGGGCCCGAAAGTGTGTTCGATTTTAAAATACGTTAAGCAAGTCTTTAAATGAATACAGGGCAATGCAACATCATATTAGTTCGTCTCTCTCTTGAGAAATACTCACCTCTCTTCTAATGTGCACTCCTATCGTACTAACCTTCCCAATGGTTCATTTATCTTAACTTATTCATATGTATACAAAACCGGACGATGACAATGTTTTATAAAAATATAACTTTCAATCTGAAGTACTCCTCTCGTTTTAGCTTCATTAAATTATAAGGTTTCTCAGTGTCTTCTCATATTTTCACAAAATAAATATTTATAATTGCGTCAACAACTAAGTCCCACTTAACACATTATAGTAGGCATATTAAAGTTTATCACCATATATATATATTAACTACTCGAAAAATATATATACAACAGCACCCCAACTAATTTATGGTGCGGGCATACTCTGCTATCCAGTCCCTGTATCGTTCACACAAAGGGAATACAAGTTCGGAATCGCTCTCGAACTGTATTAACATAAACAAAACAACGTTGAGGCGAAGCATAGATTCCAAGTCCAAGAGGTCAGTACATACCCACACCTCTCTTAGGACCGTCCGACTATCAATCTAATAGCCCGTACCTAGGATCTCTATCTTCTAGGGTACAAATCGATATCCCCCAAAGGCATCACAGGATACGATTGTCCCAGCGCGGTAACCTCAGGGATAGCAAGTAGCGCGGGTACGTTTTTCACCTGAATATAATATATGTACACACAATATATAAAGATACCCATTCCATTATATTAAAATAGGTTTCTCTCGTAACCCATAGTCATAACATTTATCTTTAATTTCCCATCATTATGATTACGTATAAGGTTTCGTCTCTAACCTTAACTCGAAGAGTTTTCTCACTCATTACCTAATACTCATGGGTTATAACCTTACAAATCTAAAATTCAGTAAATAACTTTATTTGATACCAACGTAACTCTCTTACGCACCTCACCCTTAAGTTTCATAAATCTAACAACCTAAAGTAAATATCCCATAATTACCCTCCTCGTTGAAGATTAAAGGTTCTAACATAGGTCCATATACCCTACTGGTCCTCAATATCTCCCAAATCATTTTATTTAGAAAGCCCAAGGTTTATTCCACGATAAATTAATTCAGCTAATTAAACAAGGGAAATAATAGGCTGCCAAGGAGGGTCGATCGATCGACGTCTGGGGGTCGACCGATCGAACCTTCGATCGATCGACGCTCTAGGGTCGATCGATCGATCGAGCAGGTCTGTGAAAATTCTGCAGAAATTGCAGTGACGGGATTGCGTAAGTTTCTTCATCAAAACTCATATTTTCCAACTCTAATTGACCCAAAAAGTCTACTGTTAACATCCTAACATAATTCTAGGTATCTTTAACGATTAGCATGCGTATATACATCAATAAACATGGTTAAATAACCTAATATTTCATCTAATCATCAAGAACCCTACAGTTTTCTTAACCTTTGTTCTAATCAGTTTTCTCCAGAAATTCCTTCTAACAAATCATCATAATTTCGTGGGTTAAACATCTACTTCACATATTAATTTCCAGAATAAGGTTCATATGATTTCTACATGCAAATCCCTATTAAAATTGGGTTTTCTTCCATGGATTATACTCTTAATCATTTCTACACTAACATGATTATTGCACCAACGAAAATACGCAAGTTAAACACTTGCCTGGGATTTCAGAGGTCCGGTTTCCTGCTGATATTGGTGTGGCTGCGTTCTCCTCCTCGCGATCTACGCGTTGGTGGTGCAAAAGGTGGTGTTTTTGGCCTTGAATCACCTAGCAAGGTCTCTCCTCTCTTCTCCACTAGCCGTCTTAGGGTTCTGAATGATCTAACCCTAAAAGGCTGACTTAAATGGCTGCTAAGGATGGCTGAAATTCGTGGGTTTAATTACCCTAATATGTAAAATGACCAAAACGCCCTCCCGGGTCACTAATTAAGCCTAAAAACATCCCGAGATCCAAACTAAACCCCCGGGTACACTTTTCTGACTATTTCGACCCTTCCGGACGCGTTGGCGCACTCAAAACGACCATACGGACAACTTATAAAATATTCACTTTTTAATTAACATAATTAGTCCCGACGCGACACGAGCACGTCCCGACTTAATTTTTTTCCGAAATAGTTATTTAATTCACTTATGACATTCAATATAACCAATATAACATATTATTATGCTCATTAGTAATATTCAACAATTTTTCCATAATTACTAACTCTAGTCACGTTAATAATTATAACATAATTAATTTCCGGATTTTTATTAAATAAATTCCCAAATTAAATATAGCATAAAAATACGGGGTATTACAAACCACTCATTAAAGATACCACAACTGATATCGGGGATTCTGAGGGCAATGAATTTGAGGACTCTTTCAATTTACAGATACTGTGGCTAACACTCTACATGATCCACTCAGGGGCTACGTCGTCTAACCCATCTTATTTCATCAAAGATGCTAATGCACCTCTTCTCAACTGGCATGTTGCACCTGTGCCACCTGTTAATGTTCAACCTAACCTTGATGTTTATCCTGAGAACAAACTATATATATGACTTACTTGAGTTAATATATATCAGTTCCAACTAGTTTTGATATCAAGACAAAGTAGGTTAGTTTTTATGAGTTCCTCTATCTCTCAAAGGTTCAAAGCAAGAATGAAAAAATCCAGTCCAAGAAATCCTCAAGGTCAACCTAAAGGGAAGTTAATTCTACCTTATAACTACTATAGGATACCTACACTGCATATTATTGAGTTCATATGTACATATGTTGATTTAAACACTTTAACTATATTTTCAAATCAAGTTAATTCGTTGATAACATTTTTAAAAGATTTAAAATACTTTTTGGAATTATTAAAATTTGGTTTTAAAAAGTGTTGGGGTTAAAAGTTGGAATTTGCAAAATGTTTTTATTCATTTAAAGTTGTGTTGGGTAGTATCTCAAAGCGCTAGAGAATTCAGGGGAGAAATTTAGAATATGTTTAACATGGGTTTTTCAGCCAGTAACAATTCAACCATGTGTTCGCACCTAAACGGATGATTTTGTGTTTTCTCTAAGATATATACTTTATACGCAATCTAAGCCCTTGAATAAACCTTGTCGACGATTTGCATGTTATTAGAATCAATCCATGTGTAACCAGTTTTAACTAATCAGTATTAGTTATTCCCACCGCTTATATTGAACCATTAGATTGGCAGTCAACTGGTCCATTGAGGACGTTTAGACTTCGTCCAAATGGAGAGAAATAGAGCGAGTGGAGAGAAGATAGAGAAGGGAGAAGAGAAAGGAAAATAAAAGAGAGACGAGAGAGAGAGAAGAAACCCTAATCTTCGAAGCTTAACCTCTGAGTGTTTTCCCTTAATCCAAACACTAAAACCTTCATAGTTTCATCCACCAAAAAACCTATACCTTGAGAGTTTGATCCATTTAGGATTTTTATGATTTTGATGTTGGATTTTTTAGGCGATTGAAGACCTCTTCAAGTCTTAGTTTCTCTCAGAACTCATCTCTAAGAGAATCTTGAGTTTCACTATTGAAACTTGAGTTCTTTTAAAAGATAAAATCACACGTTTATATTTTTATTCTCTTTTGTTGTAGATCATTTCTGTTTCAAGGAATTTTGAAAAAAAAACTTATGTATTTCAAGGTTATATCAGATATCCAAAACGTTTGTGTTTCTTGTTTTATAATTTGTGAAATAAATGTGTACAAAAATAAATAGAAACACATAGGACCTTGGCTAGTTTTAAAAGCAAGGTTGTTTTTCAGATCTGATCTTGAGAAAGAAGTTATTTGTCAAAATAATTTGAATCAGTATCTGTATGTCATATAGAACCTCTTAATTTATAGGAATTTGTCTGTATAAATATTTTGAGAGGGTGAGTTGCATAAATATGAATTTAGTGCACATCACAAACACATTTTCACACACGAACACTTAGTCACGGTGCTTTTGTTTGAGAAAATTGGAAATTGAAAGAGTTGCTGGATCAAAAATTAAAGAAAAGGAGATCAAGGAAAAGGCAAAGAAGCAACAACAGAAGATCGGTTCTAGTCATAAAACCTTTGGAGTGTATTAGCTCATGTAGGTATGACTCTGAACTTAGATTTGGGATCTTTGTGTGCTTTCTTAAGTGTTGTAACTTGAATCTTTATTTTATTGGATTTTTGGTTTGTGCCGTAAAGGGCACCGTGGATGTTTCCCTTGATTAAGGGTTTTACCACGTTAAATTCCTATGTTCATTACTTTGAATGTTCTTAATTTTTGTTGTGATTGGTACTGCATGTTAGACTTAGTAGATGGCTTTTAATTTCTAAAACCTAAGGTAATCAACTACCAAATCTAGACTACATATTCAGAACATAATTTTAAACACATCTTGTGTTATAAATCGAAAAAAGTTTTGTCCAAAAAGTTTATTAGGAGTTTAGTCAACTTATAACATTTTGTTATTAATTTTTTAAAAATCTTTTTCAAGTGGTATCAGAGCAGGACCATCTTTTGTGATCCTTAAACTTTAGAAAATGTTTTCAAAATTTCTTTCAAAAAGTTCTGAATATGGAAGAAGGATTTGAGAAGTTTGGTAACCTCTCCAGACCACCACTCTTTGATGGAAATAACTTTTCATACTGGAAAGTACGAATGGTTGCTTTCATTCAAGGAACCCTTAGTGATGATGTCTGGGACATGATTGAAAAAGGGTATGGGGCATGATTGAAAGAGGGTATGAACATCCTACTAAGTCTATATCTAAAACTAATCCAACAAGGATTAAGAAACTTCTTAGTGAATTTACTAAGGAAGAGAAAAAGGCATCCCTAGATAATAACAAAGGCAAGAATGCCATCTTTATGTCCATTAATGAACATGAATTTAAAAGAATATCCATGTGTTAAACTTCTAAAGAGGCCTGGGACACTCTTGTCACTGCTCGCGAAGTTGATGAAAGAGTTAAGGCAAGAAAAATTCAAATGCTTGTCCAACAATACAATAATGGATGACAATGAATCCTTTGACAATTTCTACATTAGGTTAACTGATATTTTCACAAAACTTCATGCAAATTGTATAACCTACAGTAGAAAGGAAATTGTTCAAAAGATTCTTAGGTCACTACCTTCTAAATTTGACAATAAGAGATATGCCATTGAAGAAATGGACGACCCTAATATGACTCTTGATTTGCTTAGTAGTAAACTAAAAACTGTAAAATTGGAGTTAGACTTCAAGAAGAAACTTACTAGACAGACTAAGAAACCCACTAGTTCTAACTTCTAATGTTTTTTTTTCATTTGAAATGCAGGTTCCTAAAATAAGTCCTTTGGACTTTGACACCGACTGTATTAATGACCGTTATTTTGATGACCTTGACAATCAAATAGCTCTAATGAGTAAGTATTTCAAAAAAAAATTAAAATTTAAAAATATTGTAACCTCTAAACAAGGCAAGTCAAATTATCAAGGTAATCAAACTCACAGAACTCATGATAGAGACAATGCCAAACATTCACATGACAACAGAAAGACCTATGATAATAACCGACCGAAGATAGACCTCAAAGATGTGAAATGTCATAGATGTGGTAAACTGGGACATTATGCCAGTAAATGTACAACTAATTTTAGCAACAGTAATAAGGCTAATATGTGTAAAATGTGGGACGACTTTAGTGATTCTGATGAAGATGAAACAGAGTCAACCCATAATGATGAGTATTGCATGTCTTTCTTTGCCAAGATTATACATAATGGTGATGATGCATGCATACCTACTCATGAATCTATAATCCAAGTTGTTGTTGATGCTGAAACTACTTGTGCTAATATTGCTCCCATTACTATTGGAAATAATCTAAGCGTGAGTCAAAGCTTTAAAATTGCCGATGAACTGAACGTGTTCGTGAGTCCAAAAGAACCAAGTAATGCTTTAGGGGACACTTCACACGACACACTTAGCGAGTCTGGTCATGATTTGCCTGATTTGCGTGAGTTATACATGAAAACGGTTAAGAAGAGTGATCGCCTTGAAAAAATGATCAAATCATTAACGAAACGTATCGACTTTCTTAACCTAACCATTAGAAAGAATGTTGAAGACTACACTTCCCTGTGTGTTGCACATGAGATTGAGATTGAGGAATTTGTCTTAAAAATAGACGATTTTTTTAAGAAAAATCATGAGTTTGAACAAAAATACAAGGCAACCCTTGTTGAACTAGAAGAGTCTAAGCAAAAGGTCTCAAACGTGTTTAAAAAATGTCAACACTTTGAAAACCAAGTTAAATCTTATGAGGAAATTATTATTGAAAGAAAAATTGACTCTGAAGATAAGTCTGGTCTAGGTTTTGGAGAAATAGTGCACACCAGTAAGACCAAAGTTTCTCCTAAAAATGTTACGTTTATCAAATAAGGCCAAACTTATCCTACTGTTCAAAAAGGGGGATCCAGTTCTAAAGTCTCTCAAGCAACACATGATCAGTATAATCAACAGCCTAACTCAAATGGTAAAGCCAAATACGTTTGTCCACCTGTTAGAGACCAAAGATGGAAACTTAAGACCGATGACAATTGGACAACTATACCCAATAGAACCAAACCAATCTTCAAAGACTTTAGCAAAAAAGTCAAGTCCTACACCCATCAGTATTATTCTTACTGTGATGTTTTTGGCCACACTCTTGAAGAATGTTTTCAAAAAAGGATATATAGACCAACCTACCTTAACTTTAACTATTCTAAAAAAGGAAGAAACACTTATGTTCTATTTAGACAGGCGGCAAACAACTCAAGCTATAAAAAGAAAAAGGGACGGTCCAAGTCTAAGAAAAAGCCATTTGGAAAGACCTAACAAACCTTTTCTAAATCAAAAGGCCCCAAAACAATTAAAACTCGGCCTATTTGTGTTAGAAAAGATTATCTATCACCGCAACTCAAGTGCAAAATTGTCATTTCTACTTTAAAGGCAAAACACACTTCAACTGGATGGTATTTAGACTCTGGATGTTCTAAACATATGACCGGGGATGAAACCAAATTGAAAAATACGACAGACTTCCTTAGAGGTAGTGTCATGTTTGGAGATGGCATTTTATCTCAGATCATAGGTAAGGGAACATTGAGTGAGAATGGGCTTCCTGATCTAAATGATGTTCTCCTAGTTAAAGGCCTTAAATCTAATCTCTTAAGTATATCTCAATTATGTGATTCCAATCATACCGTTACCTTTTCAAAAAATGATTGCAAAATTATTGATGAAAAAGGAAACTATATATTGACAGGAAACAGCACTCGAGAAAACTGTTACACAGTAATTCCCAAGTCTGCGTCTTGCCATGCTGTCAGATTAAAGGATTCTGACCTTTGGCACAATAGATTGGGACATACGAATTTTGATAATCTTAGAAGATTAAGCTCCTAAGAAATAGTTAGAGGTTTACCCAAAATAAAAAATTCTTTCAATCCGGTATGTGGACCATGTTAGGAAGGGAAAATAAGTAAATCCCCTCATAAGAAATTTAAGGATGTCTTGACCACAAAACCTTTAGAACTTATCCATATGGACCTCATGGTTCCCTCTAGGACTATTAGTTTTTGTGGAAATAGTTATATCCTAGTTATAGTAGACGACTATACGCGATATACTTGGGTTGCATTTATGAAATAAAAATAAGATACCTTCGGTGAATTCTTAAAAATCCTTTTGAAAATAGAGAACGAGAAGGATGCTCTAAGTGTGTCATATTAGGAGTGACAGAGGTGGAGAGTTCAAAGACTCTGCTGTTACTGAATATTGCATAGCTAATGGCTATAAACACGAGTTTAGTGCTCCTAAAACACCCCAGCAAAATGGCATCGTTGAACGTAAGAATAGAACTTTACAAGATATGGCTAGGGTTATGATACACACTAAAAGTCTTCCTAGATATTTTTGGGTAGAAGTCGTTTAAATAGCGTGTCATATCATTAATCGTGTATACCTTAGGAAAAATTCCAAACAAAAACCCTTATGAACTTTGGTTCCACAAAAAGCCAAACTTAAAACACATTAAAACCTTTGGGAGTATTTGTTATGTCTGTAAAGATAGAGAATAACTTTCAAAATTTGACACCCGAGGAGAGAAAGGAATATTTCTTGGTTATTCCCAAAATAGTAGGGCTTTTCGAGTTTTTAACTATCGAACCAAAACCATTATGGAATCATTTAATTTGACTGTAGATGATACAAGTGTAGGGAGTAGTGCCAGTCACTCAGTACCACTAAATGAGGATGAACCAAATTTTACAATTGAACCTCTAATAGACACTGATTCACTGCCACCCGAGAATCCTTCAGTACCCACTTGGGTTTCTAAAGACGATCCCATTGAAACTATAGTTGGTAATCCTTCTGAACCTGTTAGAACAAGATCCCAACTTTGAAAAGTGGCATAATTTGCATGTTTTATTTCCCTTGAGGAACCTAAAAATATAAATGATGCCCTTTCTGACTCATTCAGGATCAATGCTATGCAAGAAGAGCTTGTCCAATTTCAGAGTCACGATGTGTGGTATCTTGTTCCAAGGCCAAAAGACTCGAAGGTTATCGGCACACGATGGATTTTTAAAAATAAAATAGATAAAAATCGGGAGGTCATTAGAAATAAAGCTAGGTTGGTAGCACAAAGTTGCTCGCAAATAGAGGGAATTGACTTCGACGAAACTTTTGCACCTTTTACTCGTTTTGAGTCAGTTCGTTTCCTCCTTGCCATATCATGTCACCTGCAATTCAAATTATTCCAAATGGATGTTAAGTCGGCATTTTTAAATATAATTTTGACTAAGGGGGTATACGTAGAATAACCAAAAGGGTTTGTAAATCCATCATTACCAGACTATGTCTTTAGTCTTAAGAAAGCCTTATATGGTTTGAACCAAGCTCCTAGAGCTTAGTACGAATGATTGTCTACGTTTTTTGTTTCAAAAGGATTTGTTCGTGGAGGAAACGATCAAACCTTATTCGTTAGGAAATAAGACAAACATATTTTGATAGCACAAATGTCCATTGACGATATAATATTTGGATCCACTTGTTTTTAATAAGTTAAGAATTTTTTCGATATCATGCATGCTGAATTTTAGATGTCACTTATGGGTGAACTTCAATATTTTTTAGGCCTGCAAGTAAAACAATGTAATGATGGTCTATTTATCACTCAGTCCAAATATGCTGCATAACTTGTTAAAAATTTCGGATTGGATAACGCTAAACCTTTTAGAACCCCCATGAGTACATCAACGAAACTATCTAAGGATGATAATGGTAAAAATGTTAATCCTACTTTATATCAAAGTATAATAGGGAGTCTTTTATATCTAACTGCTTCTAGACCCGATATTTCCTTCGCAGTCTGTGCTGTTCTCGATATCAAAGTAGCCCTAAGGAAACCCACTTATTAAGTGTGAAGAGAATTATTAAATATGTGAAGGGTATTTTAAAATTTGGTATTTGGTACACAAAGGACACAACTAGTTCTATTGTAGGGTACACTGATGCCGATTGGGCAGGGTGTTCTGACGATAGTAAAAGCATGTCTGGTGCTTGTTACTACGTAGGAAGTAACCTAGTAGTTGTTCATGTAAGAAAGAGAATTGTATTTCCTTATCTAGTGCAGAATCAGAATACATAGCAACAAGTAGTTTTTGTTCACAACTATTATGGATTAGACAGATGCTTAGAGATTATGGTATCATGGAAAATAAATTAAACTATGTATTATGATAATTAAAGTGTCATAAATATTTCAAAAAATCTGGTACAACACTCCCGAACTAAGCACATTAAGATTAGACATCACTTTATTCGTGATCTTGGAGAATCTAAAGAACTCCGTATTGAATATCTAAACACTCAAAAATAACTCGTAGATCTCTTTACCAAACCATTGGATAACATACAATTTGAGTATTTGCGAACAGCTATAGGTATGATAGTTCTCTCATAATTTCTGTCACATTTAACATAACCTCGGTAGTTTCACGCTAATAATTGGTTTATGAGGTTTTAGGGCATGGACGTCTCTCAAATGACAAAAGACGCGTCCTACCACTAGTTTATGTAAGAGACCCTTGATTCTGCCCTTGAATATGATATGATTTGTGATTGAAACCTTTTTACATATTCCTGTTTTTATCTATTAATTTTATCCCATTTTATATTTGAGAAAAATTGGGGGAGAAGAACTTAAGTATCTTTACTGCGATTTATATCTATTCCTATTCTAACTCAACTAATATATCATTCAGTGTCTTATCTTTTACAGGCATTTCTTCAGACCCGTTGTATAGCTTGCTCTATTTATTAGGGTATTGGTATATATTATAGTTGAGTGATGTATTTTTTTCACCTTATTTTTGGTTCAAGGATGGGAATGGGTAGTTAGATCTTTTTGCATAGGACAACTAGGATCTTTCATTTTTCACCCACGAGTTCAGAATACTCAAGGGAATTTTGTCTCTAATATCCAAAGGGGAAAATTGAGAACACACTATATATATGACTTACTTGAGTCTATATATAGCAGTTCCAACTAGTTTGGATATCAAGACAAAGTAGGTTAGTTTTTATGAGTTGCTCTATCTCTCAAAGGTTCAAAACAAGAATGAAGAAATCCAGTCCAAGATCAACCTAAAGGGAAGTTAATTCTACCTTGTAACCCCTATAAGACACCTACACTTCATATTATTGAGTACCTATGTGCATATGTTTATTTAAACACTTTAACTATATTTTCAAATCAAGTTAATTCGTTTATAACATTTTTAAAAGATTTTAAATAATTTTTGGAATTATTAAAATTTGGTTTTAAAAAGTATTAGGGTTAAAAGTTAGAATTTGTAAAACGTTTTTATTCATTAAAAGTTGTGTTGGGTAGGATCTCAAAGCGCTAGAGAATTCAGGGGCAAAATTTAGAATATGTTTAACACTCGTTTTTCAGCTCGTAATAATTTAAACACGTGTTGGCACCTAAACAGATGATTTTGTGTTTTCTCTAAGACACATACTTTATATGCAATCTCGGCCCTTGGATGAACCTTATCGACGATCTACATGTTATTATCATCAATCCATGTGCAACCAGTTTTAACCAATCAACATTAGTTATTCCCATCGCTTATATTGAACCGTTAGATTGGCAGTCAACTGGTAAAAGTTAATCCCAGCCATAGGATTGCCTCAGAAGTTCGAGATCCTTCCTCAGTACCTATATAAACCCATATAATCTCATCCATTGAGGACTTTTGGACTTCATCCAAATAGAGAGAAGTAGAGAGAAGAGAGAGAAGTGAGAAGAGAGAGGAAAAGAAAAGAGAGAAGAGAGAGAAAAGAAACCCTAATCTTCAAAGCTCAACCTCTTAGTGCTTTCCCTTAATCCAAACACTAAAACCTTCATAGTTTCATACACATAAAATCCAAAACCTTGAGAGTTAGATCCATTTAGGGTTTCTGTGAGTTGTGTTGGATTTGTTCATCGATTGAAGACCTCTTCAAGTCTTAATTTCTCTCAGAACTCATCTCGAAGAGAATCTTGAGTTTCACTGTTGAAACTTGAGTTTTTCTAAAATAGAAAATCACACGTTTATATTTTTATTCTCTTTTTGATCTTTTGTTATACATCCTTTATGTTTCACGGAATTTTGAAAAAGAAACTTATGTATTTCAAGGTTATATCAGATGTCTAGAATGTTTGTGTTTCTTATTTTATATTTCATGATTTGTGTAATAAATGTGTACAAAAATAAATAGAAATGCATAACACCTTGGATAGTTTTAAAAGCAAGGTTGTTTTTCAGACCTGGTCTTGAGAAAGAACTTATTTGTCAAAATAATTTGAATAAGTATCTTCATGTCATATAGAACCTCTTGATTTAAATGAATTTGTGTGTATAAATATTTTGAGAGGGTGACTTTTATAAATTTTCATTTAGTGCACATCACAAACACATTCTCACACAACAACACTTAGTCACAGTGGTTCTATTTGAGAAACTTGAAAATTGAAAGAGTTGTTGGAATCAGAAATCAAAGAAAAGGAGATCAAGGAAAAGGCAAAGAAGCAACAAGAGAAGATCAGTTCTAGTCAGAAAACCTTTTGAGTGGAGTGGTTCATGTAGGTATAACTCTAAACTTAGATTTAGGATCTTTGTGTTCTTGCTTAAATGTTGTAACTTGAATCTTTATTTTAGTGGATTTTTGGTTTGTGTCGTAGAGGGCACCGTGGATGTTTCCCTTAATTAAGGGTTTTACCACGTTAAATTCCCGTGTTCATTACTTTGAATGTTCTTAATTTTTGTTATGATTGGTAATTCATCTTAGACTTAGTAGATGGTTTTTAATTTCTAAAACCTATGGCAATGAACTACCAAATGTAGACTACATATTCAGAAAACAATTTTAAACACATCTTGTGTTATAAATCGAAAAGATTTTGTCCAAAAAGTTTATTCAGAGTTTACTCAACTTAAACAATTTGCTATTAATCTTGTAAACAGTTTTGTCATATTCCCTTTCACCTTTAGTTGTTTCCCCTCACTCTGATGTAATCGAGACCTCATTTGATGAGGTTCTCAATGTTGTTTTTCCTATCAATGAAATAAACGAAGACTTTGAGTATCTTGTTGTGCCTTACATTGATTGTCTTAATTCTAATCAAACTCTTAATGATGATGATTTTGCAAATGAACAATTCTTAACCGATCTAAATAAGGTTAATAACAAACAACATAATCGCGTTCAAGTTAATGAAGATGAAACTTTTGTTATTAATCTCGGTTTTAGTAGTCAAATGCGCGAGATTAGGAGAAGGGTCGCCCTTAATGAGCATGAGCGTACACAACTCGAAGAACTACTAAAAAATTCTTGGATGTCTTTGCGTGATCCTATGATGATATGCCTGGCATTAACCCTGAGAGCCCAATATGAGATTCCAACTCTCTCAAATTCCAAATTGATCAAACAAAAACTGTGAAAACTCCGCACCGAATGGTCACTAAAGGTTAAAAAAGAAGTAGTCAAGCAACTGAACATGGGCTTCATTTGTGTGATCGAATATCCCACTTGGGTAGCCAATATCGTACCCATACCGAAATCAGGAGGGAATGTTGGCATGTGTGTCGACTATCGAGACTTGAACAAGGCCTATCCAAAGGATGACTATCGATATGATTATGGACAATATGGCCAGTCACGCTCTCAAGTCATTCATTGACGAGTTTACCGGATATAATCACATCAAGATGCACCCAGATCATCAAGAGAAAACCACATTCATCACCCCTTGGGGGACCTTCTATTACACTGTCATGCCATTTTATCTCAAAAATGCAGGGGCTACCTACCAAAGGGTTTCCATACCATTCTGTATGATCTGATACACAAGGAAGTCGAGGTCTACGTAGATGACATGATTATCAAGTTCAAGACTAGGGAAGGTCATATTCCCACTCTCCAGAAGTTCTTCAAACGACCGCGAAAATACCAGATGCGGATCAACCTTCAGAAATGTGTCTTGGGCATCACTGAAGGAAAAATTTTAGGACTCATAGTTAGTGAGAAAGGGATAGAGATAGATCTTGCCAAACTAATAGCCATACTTAAGATGCCACCACCTCGAACGGAGAAGGAAGTTCGGGGATTCCTTGGGAAATTACAGTAAATCAGTCGTTTCATCAGCCAATTGACTTCCATATGTGAACCCATCTTCAAACTCCTCCAAAAGAATTCAACCAAAGTCTGAAATGAAGCTTGCTAAGAAGCCTTCGACCGAATCAAGCAATACCTAACCCAACCCCCGATGATCATGCCATTACAGTCTGATCTTCCCTTACTCCTATACCTAACTGTAATCGATACTTCTGCTGGGGATTTGCTAGCCTAATACCTCAAAGAAACTTGTAAAGAGAGAGCCATTTACTATGCGAGTCAAAAGTTGAACAATTACGAAGATAACTACACTGCCTTGGAAAAAGCATGCGTTTCTCTTGTCTGGGTTACCCAAAAGTTACGGTACTACATGTTTGCCTTCCTTATTAAGCTTATATCCCGAATGGCTCCCATGAAGTACCTACTTGAGAAGCCTACACTATCCAGTCGAATGGCCCATTGGTTGATGCTCCAAGTTGAATTTGATATCACCTATATCATGCAAAAAACCATGAAAGGAAGAGCCATCTCTGACTACCTTGTTAACTACCTTATGAAAGAGGCCGATGTCTGGATCTCTGAGTTCCCTGATGAGAATATCCTCTATACCTTCTAACAAGACCTTCGATGTAAAATGTTCTTCGATGGAGTTGCCAACAAAAAAGGTTATTGCATTGGGATCCTCCTAACTGCCCCTGATGACTCTCATACTCCCATTGCCATCAAGATCGACTTTCCTTGCACTAACAACATGACTGAATACGAGGCGTGCGCAGTAGGTCTCAAAGTTTCCCTCAAGAAATGAATTCGATACCTTTATGTCTACGGGGATTTATCCCTCATCATCGGTCAAGTACTAGAAAATGGAAAATCAAGGATGAGAAACTCTTACCCTTTCATGCCCACCTTGTAGAGCTGGCTTCCCAGTTCTAAGAAATTACCTTCCACTACCTGACTCGAGCAAATAATAACCTAGCCGATGCCCTTGCTGCCTTAGCCTCCATGATTGACATACCCAAGGGAATAACCATATCCCCTTTCCTTGTCCAAAAATAAGACAAATCGACCTACTGCTATCACATTGAGCTTGGCACAGAGGAAGATCCCGAGATAGCCGACTACTGGTACTATGATATTTGGCACCTCCTCAAACATGGTAGGTATCCCCAAGGATCTTACAATAAAGGCCGAGTAACTCTCCGCAGACTGGCTGCCCAGTACATTGTTTGTGATAAAATACTGTTTAAGAGAAACTTCGATGGAACCCATTTGCACTGCATTGCAGGGGCTGACATTGAAGAAATGATGCAAAAAATCCAAAGTGGGAAATGCGTACCCCACATGAACGACCATATGCTCACCAAAAAGATCATCCGATAAGGTTACTACTAGACTACTATGGTTCAGGATTGCACAGCCTACGTTCGAAGGTGTTTCAAATGCTAGAAATTTTCCAACCTACATCACTTACCCCTATTGGAATTGTACAACATGACTTCTCCCTAGCCGTTCTCCACATGGGGCACTGACATCATAGGGAAAGTTACATCGAAAGCATCTAATGGGCATGAGTTCATCCTAGTCACCATTGACTACCTCACCAAATGGGTCGAAGCTGAGTCACACGTAGTTCTGAATGTCAAGAAGGTGGCCAAGTTCATCAAGAAAAACATCATCTGTCGATATGGGGTCCCGCACGAGCTAGTGTCAGATAATGGGTTACATTTCGAGGCAGAAGTTACTGAGGTGGTCGACGATTATGGAATTCAAATACATAAATCTTCTCCATACTGACCTCAAACTAATGGCGCAATCGAGTTGGATAATAAAAACCTTAAATCCATTATCAGCAAGAAGAGCGATTGTTGTTGAGATTTGGCCGACAGGATCCGTTACGCCCTCTAGGGCTATCGCACTTCACTTCAAACCTCTATTGGGGCTATACCTTACTCTCTAGTCTATGTCATGGAAACAGTCCTACCCGTGGATCTGGAAATCCCTTCGCTACGCGTCATGCTTAAAAGCAAGGTCAGCGAGAAAGACTGGCACCAAATCCATCTTGACGAGTTGTCCCTCTTGGACGAAAGAATGCTGAAAGCTCTATAAAACATACAAAGGAACCATTGCCGAATAACACGATCAATCAATAAGAGAGTCAAGGACTGCGATATCCGAGAAGGGGACTTAGCCCTCAAAGAAATAGTAGAGCCCATCTGGGACCCCAGAGGGAAATTCAAGCCCAATTGGAGTGGCCCCTACATTGTGAAGAAGATCCTATCAGGCGATGCCGCTATGCTCACCGACCTTGATGGAGAAGAAATGGAGCGTCCAGTCAACCTGGACCGTCTCAAGAAATTCTACCCCTACTCTGAAATCTCGGCGCGCTACGACTCTTCTCATTCCCCTTTTATTCTATTCTGAAAAAAACTCTTCATTTCCCCCTAATCAGAACTACGTGAGGGACTGTTCCTCTAAAACCCTTTTTGCTTTCAAATAAATTTTAAAACCCTTAGAGGTACGTAAGCAGCTCATCCGCTTTATACGAGCACGACCCCCTTTTTTTCACAAAATGCTATTCTTTTCTTATCCACGAGAACGACAGTTCATTTTAACATATACATTAAAAAAAGTATTATGTATGCCTTAGCGATTGGTATAGATAATTCAATATGTAAAAATCATCAAGAGGTATAACTGCATGATCAAAAACTTATTTATTTCATTATCTAAAATTTTAGTATGATTACATCGGCATAAGGAGTCAAACAACTTCCCTTGTCAGCCTACTCATACCTTCCTAAAACCAAGCCCCACTATTCTTAGAACAACCCCTCCAATTATTCTCATAAAACACCAAACCACACCCGTTACAAAAAGCTTCCCAATGCCCTACCCGCAGCTGCTAGAGGAACTAGCCCCATCATCACCTGCATCCTGGGGTCCACAAACCTCCCCTGCTGGAATGGAGTATCACAGTCGCTCCATAGAGCGATAAGCCCAGGATATCCTCGGGAAAACCACAACACCTCCCTCCATAGTG
Source organism: Sambucus nigra (assembly GCA_949130495.1). NCBI lineage: Eukaryota > Viridiplantae > Streptophyta > Magnoliopsida > Dipsacales > Adoxaceae > Sambucus > Sambucus nigra. The sequence continues at coordinate 262,460,757 of OX422217.1, forward strand.
TCAGATATGGAAAACCACCTTTGCCCAGTCTCCACAGCCAGCATCCTGGCCACTACCTTCTTCCACAACCACTTCATGTAGTCCCTGGAGACATGCCAGACTCGCCCAGTAGACTGAGAAGGACGGGTCGACGAACGAAGATTCTCCCACAAAGATCAAGCTACATGCGCATATGCTCCGTCAGGTCCTCCACGGGAAAAAAATTCAATGTTCACAGTGGCACGATTTGCTCCTAACCAAATTAGCACAGCAGCCGCCAGGGAAAGTAAAAAGAGGTCAGTTTGAGACCAACCAATCGGACATATTAGTACTCCACGAGTTCCAGAATGGGTAGCAGCTCCCCCCACTAAGGCACTGACCAGTGCAAGCCCCGAGCCCCATGCTCTATAAATCAGTTCCCCCAACTCTCAATGTCCAGGCCCACGCCAATGAAATAGCGCGAGAAGAAGCTTGGCACCATCAATAAAGGATACTCAGGTGGGACCACCATATGCAACCTCTCCAATAACCACATAAATAACATTACAGGGCTACCTCTCAGAAAGGCGAAATGACCTTCCCGCCAGGAATCCAGACCATTCAAAGTCTCTGCCAGTATCACCATCGCATAATTACAATGGTACGACATCCAGGAAATGATAGCCGCAAATTGGGGGTCCACCAGCGTTTCCCCACTCACCAGTAACACTTTTGAAACCAGGCCCAGAGTAATGGTCCCAGCGTAGTCGGCATCACCCACATCCTGCGAATGCACGGATCACAGCACCACTGGAAGAGAAAGCATTCCTCCTATAACCAACGGCCTGGCTGCTGAAGGCGAGATATGAAGAAGTCCAACCAACAATTCCCTAGGAGAGCAAGGAAACTCAGGCCAAGCAACAGCAACACTGGGATTTATCCCCAGCATGGAAAAAAATTCCTCATAAGTAGGACAAATTTCATCCAACCCGAAGCGAAAGACATGATCCTCAAGTTACCAAAACGCAACTGCCGTCACCAGCATATTCCACTCAATGGGACGATTACGCCACAAAGAGACTCACCGTATGTGGAAGCCATCATAATCAACATTGTAAGAACACATTACTTCCAAGGCTTCGAGGTAGTTGGCGAACTCAATGCTACTAGGGAGAGCCATCTTGCAAATCAAATAGATGATAAATAAGTAAGAATGTGAGAAATAAAGAAAATAAAAGTGTGAGGAGAAAATCTCCATTCACACCCCTATTTATACTTAAAAACGCTCAAGCAAAGATAAGAAACCCTGAAGAAATTGGAGTAAAACTTCCCCCGCCAAGTACCAAGCAATTGAAGAAAGTGCAATAAAATCATTGGGCTTATTAGACTGGAGATAGGCAGGACAGGGGTCATGTCGACCCCCTATTTTGGAAAAATTCCCATTTTTCTCTTTTGTCAAAATAAAAACACTAATAAAAATATTTTTTTATCTTAAGGGAATTCCGAATTTCTGCACGCTTTTACTTATCCCATTTTAACAGTAAAATCCTTCTCAAATAAATTTTCAAATTCCTTTTTACGATCTCAGTAACAAAGTAAAAAGAGCATGTGCAATAATCACTGAAGAAAGAATTAATAAACACTTCATCTTTATTTGCATATATTTTTCTGTGTTACATTGACATCTTGCTGGAAAAATAAAAAAAACAAAATAACGGGACGCAACCCGAACCCAATTCTCTATCTCTCTCTCTCACCTAATCTTTCTCTCTTTTTTCTCTCTATATAAGAGCCTCCATCCCTATGGTGCGCCCTCTTCCCCCTGTGGTGAGAATTTGTGCCACGATTTCCAGAACTCGACCCTTCCCCGGACGAGGCAGACAGCACCAAGCAAGAAGGAACCGAAACCACCTCACGAATATGGGAAGTCGCCGAAGATATCCAATCCCTAATATACCTTAACCAAGTGGCGGAGACCCAGATGTGATGTAAAAGAAAACAAAAAATCAAATCAGTCAAGCCTGAAAAAAGAATAAAGGAATCAGGAAATCAAAAAGACAAGGAAACACAAAGTGTACCTCTAGTCGAAGGACCTCCTCTGTTAATCCCAACTCCTCTGGGTCCATCGCATTGGGATGATTCTATAAACGCACCGACCCTTCATCATCTCACTGAATGTTGTAACTAGGCGAGAACAACCATACGAAAGGAGCCTCCGAAGTCATCTCCGTAACTGAAGCCGTCGCACAGCCCACACTGTGGGAGGACCCCACCAACCAACTTGAACCCGCGCGAGGAAGAGGCATCACATCATATATACTGGGAGGCATCAACTAGATCGACACAAAATCCATGTAATAGTACATCACCGTGGTGTCAGTATACACCGAGTATGGCTCTCCTATCGTCGCCGCCACCTGGGCATCCTCTGATATTTCCCGCACTCGCCTCTTGAACATAGGGGGATGTAATACCCCGTAATTTTATTGATTTTTTTATTTAATGGATTAATTAATTAAATGAGAATTAATTGGAAATTAATCTGGATTTAAATACTAGCGAGACGCGAGTTGGTATATGATTATGATGATAATATTGAATATTACTGAGTATATATGGTAATATATGAGTATTGAAAGTATTAAAATTGTCAAGAGTTAAATACGACAATTTGGGAAATTAAGTTGGGACGCGCGTGCCAGTCGCGTTAGAAATCACTTTAATTAGATTTAAAAAGGAAATTATATTTTTATCAACCATATGGTCATTTTGAGTTCGTTAACGTGTCCGGAAGGGTCGAGATAGTCAGAAAACACTAGCCGGGGGTTTAGTTTGGGTCCAGGGGCATTTTTAGGCCAAACCGGCAACCCGGAAGGGTATTTTGGTAATTTTAAAAATTAAGGAATCAAGACCCATGAATTTTAGGGTTTATTTATATATTATTAAAAAAGACATTAAGGCCATTATCATCCAAAAACAAGAAAGCGAGCTACGGGAGCTAGAGAGAAGTTTCAAAAGGGTTCCAAACCAAAACAGCCACCCACCAACACCGTTTTGGATGGAATTGTGACCGAAAAGAAACCAGCCTTTAAACACCAGCAACAATTCAGAACATCAAACTTAAGGCAAGTGATTTGGTTTCAATAGTTCAATGAATATTTCCTCCATGACTAGTGTAGAAATTAAAGATTGTCTTGAAAGATTTGATGAAAAAACCAATGAATTTGATGTACAACTCTAAACTTTGGTTAGGAATTATATGTAGATCTGTTCTGGACGAATTCAGTACCCCAAGTATAACTTTTGATGATTTAAAAATGAATTAAAGAGGATATTTATCATTGTTCTTGAAGAAAATAGAAAAAACTAGGTTTTTTATTGAAGTTTTGATCCATATAAGGCCAATGATTGATGATTAAAAGGTTTTGGAAAGTTAACAATGATGTATTATGATTATATGATGATCCTATAACGTTAGATTAGATTTTCATGCCTTGTAATTAAGTTTTGGGACGAATTTTGGATTGAAAAACGAAGCAGGCCGTAGCCTATCTGGTGCGTTCGATTGATCGATACTCCCTGTTCGATCGATCGACACTCCCAGGTTAACGATCGATCGACACTCCCAGGTCGATCGATCGACATTCCCAGAATCGGTTATATTTTCCTTAATTGGATTTTAACAATTTCGACCCTAGAAAATTATTGGTAGAAACTTTGTGAATACTATTAGATTCAAGGAAGACTAGTAGGCATATTTGTGAGACTCGAATTATAATTAAAAGTCAAATTGGGAATTATTTTAAACTTAATAAGGCTCGACGAGTGTGATACTATTTGAGATTTAGAAGTGATGAGTAAGTTTTAGATAGTTGGATAATATAAAGTTAATGGCATAAATGAGGACCTTAAGAATAGTGGATTTAAATGTGGAAATAATAGGAGACTTGGTAACCTTTGTGGGTTAGGCTTTAGGTACTTGAAACTACGACGTGAGATGTGTCGGCGGTCTATATTATATATTATTCGGAGACTTAAAGATGTACAAATTGGAATAACGATATAGGAATGTAGAATATACCTTATTTAATGTTTTAAGATATCTAAGTGGTGTGATTGCTTAGTATATGGACTTATGTGTATAACATACCTAACATACTTGATATCATAGGAGGTCGGCTTTCGAACTGGGCCATCTAATCCTTGTGTGCCTACGGGGAGATTAGATTGGTACCTTAAGGACATAGGGCTATGAATGACTTATTTGTGAGTTGATAAGTCAGCTGACCATGGGAGCGTAGGTATGTGCGTGACCCATGGGTATGTGAACTATGTTCGCCTCCATTATGTGTGAATGTTGTTTATTGAGACGGTTCCGGAGAGATTCGGGATACGTGTCCTTATGTACGTGATGTACCGGGGCTCGATAGCAGAGTATGTGTGCACCGCAGCTTAGCTTCGGGGTGCCAAAATTGTATAATTATGATGAGATTTATATACCTGTAATTGAAATAGACTATTTATTCAAATATAAGGGTGAGTACTTGTGACATTTTTAGTGGATTTAAAAATGGAAATTTCACATAATAATTATTGTAAGGAAATCTGAGAAATAAAAAGGATGACATGCACAGGTTATATTAGAATGTCTTGTTTTGACTCTCATATTATAATGTAATGTCAGGTCATGAATTAAACTAGTTAGTTAGCGGCATAACTAGGACGGGTTACGGATACGTTAGCTGTGCACAATTAGTTGAGAGGTGAGGAACTCATGTGAGTGCACGCAAGTAACATGTATTTTATATTCACTGTTTAATGTTATTAAACACTTGCTATATTTTAAACTGTTTTCACATCGGGCTCTGACCCTTTTTTCTTCCAAATCTATTTTCTTGTAAAAAACCTTTTAGGTGCCCAGCCACAGGGATGCCAAGCTTAAGAGTTCCATTCCAGTGACGTGTTGTAGTTGTTGTGGAAGTTACAGGACCTCGATAGTAGACGCCTCCACTTTCTACATTGACTCCACTTCAGATTTATTCATCTGTAGGGCATGTCGCCCCTTTTTCTTTAGAGACAACTTTATCATATTCAGTTCCATTTCAGTTTCGAATTTTAATTAATTAATTATTCAGACTTTGTATTTGGTTTTATTCAGTATTTAGATTGTCCAGGGGAGTGTTACTCCAAACTAAATTTTTATTCCAGCATTTTATATTGTGACTGTAATGTGATTGTGATTTCTTTAGTTAATAATTTATTTGGATGCATGTTAATTTAATTTAATAAAATTGAACAACTCACTTTTTAAATATTAGGTGGCTAGAAATTTTAGATAAATGTTTTTCGGCAGTGATGCTATGAACTTAACCAACTTGACACTTTGTATTAATTTGAATAAAGGAGTAGTTACCCAGTATTTAATTAATCGGGGTGTCACAGGTGGTATCAGAGCATCAGGTTCTAGTGTCTTTAGGATCTATACAGCTTGTGATGTTTCTGCGTAGCGTCTTTTGATATAGAGCCCTATTATTAGGACTGTTGTATTCCTTGATTTCATTTTGTAGATTACGTTCTTCTGCTACGATGTTATGTGTGGTCAATGGACTTATATAATTCATTTGAAATTTCAGATGTCTCTCATGAGGGAGGTATAAACCAACACTACTGAGGGGACAAGGGTGGGTCAAGACCAACGAGTACCTCAGGTACACCAAGAAAGAACGGAAATTTCTGAGATAGCAAAAATTGTGGCACAAGCAGTGACTACCGCAATATTGTAGTACCAATGTAACAGTGTGTAGCTTGCAGGTGGCAAAAGAATGAGAGGAATGGATCAACATGACGTTGTTGAAGTTAACAACAAATGGAAAACACCGCCACAACATCAAGAGTCTCAGGGTCGTCATCAGAGGGGCAATAGAAATGGCGAAAATGGCCAAACTCGCCAGATCCAACAAATCCAGGAGGAGAACTACCACCAAGAAGTGTTTTAAATGTGGGAGAAATGGCCATACACGTAGGGTCTACCCAGACTTGACTTGTAATAAACCTCGTCCTAATCAGCAAGGACAATAAGGCCCAAAAAGGGAAGGGTTCCAGGGTCAGTGTCATAAGTGTGAACAGTAGGGTCATAGGTGGAGGGACTGCCCGCAACCAGGTAAAGTGCCAAGGCAGGATGCCCAATATAATGAAGACTAGATAGTTACCCCAACATTGCAGGCACCACAACAACATTAAGGAGTACAGTATGGGTGTATCTATAATGCCCGATATGCGGTCATGCCATTTATACCGCAACTACTACACACATTTAGAGGTACGATACTTCATTATTAAGTATATCCTTTAAGATAAAAGGGAAATTCTCATAAACTTAGATGTGTTATCGTTTATTCCTATGCATTGAAAAATGTGAGTGTAAAATGCATTCTGATCCTGTTATATTTTGTATTAGCTACAACGGTTTGAGTGTTAATAGACCTTTATAATTATACTATAGCGTTCATTAGAAATTGTACTAAGTGTCACTTGAGTGGAGGCAAAGCCATATTTATGTTTATATATTCCTTATGGTGGCATATAATGACTTCGTTAAGACGTCGACTGGCTATATTAAATTCCGGTGAGTAGGGATGTCTATTAAGAAAATTCAAGATTTGTTAAAATGTTTCTAAGAGTGGGGATTATCCCGTAATATACAATCGATTCTAATGCCAATATAGTAGGAGCATTATGTCGAGTGTAGCCTTACGTATTATGAGCGGAGGTAAGTTAATTTCTTAGCAAGAAGTAAGGAAAAGAGGTACTAGTCAAATACTGATGGCCCCAAAGCTCATTGACCAACAACACTAGTTAGTAGTATATCGGCAGGTTTCCTTGTTTGGATTTTGCTTTGCGAGACATCCCACGCATGAAACCTAGTGAGCGTCGGGAGATGAAAAGGTTTGGCTTTTAGTACAAGGATTAGTACCCTAATTTTCATTCGTAAATGAAATGATAACTTAAGTGTTGTCAAATGTTTTACCTCGTGAGTGAGTCGAAGAGACAAGGAGGATTATGGCTACGATTATTAGGCTGATTTAATCTAACCCTATCGAACCTTCGAAAAAGCAATTCCAAACTGGGAAACTGTTAGTAAAATCTCCATCAGGAGGAACATCTAGCTGAGAGTGCTCACGTGTTATTTACGATTGTGTGTCGATTTTAGAGAGTTGAATAAAGTCACGATTAGGAAAAAAAATATTCATTGCCAAGAATCGATAACTTATTCAACTAGTGGAGAGGAGCCACCTCCTTCTCAAAGATTGACTTGAGATCAGAGTACCATCAGTCGCGTATCAGGGAACAGGACATCTCGAAGACTGCCTTCTTAACGAAATATGGTTCCTATGAGTTTCGGGTTATGCCTTTTGGCCTAACCAATGCCTCAGCCGTGTTTATGGACTTGATGAATAGGGTATTCAGACAGTTCCTAAACCAGTTCGTCATCGTCTTCATTGATGACATTCTGGTTTACTCCCAAATAGAGTAGGAACACACCGAGCACTTGAGGCAGGTTTTGCAGACACTACGTCAGAACGAACTATATGCAAAGTACGAGAAATGTGGGTTTTGGCTGAAGGAGGTTCAGTTTTTGGGGCACATCATTTCAGACAGAGGGATATATGTTGATTCGGGGAAGGTATCCGCGGTGAGGGAGTGGGGACAGACCACGACACCGACTGATATCCATAGTTTCTTGGACCTGGAAGGATACTACAGAAGGTTTATTCGGGGTTTCTCAAAAATAGCGGGTCCTTTGACACATCTGACTCATAAAGGTGTGCCATTCATCTGGAGCGATGGCTGTCAGTTGGCATTCGATGAGTTAAAGGACAAGTTGACCTCAGGGCCAGTGTTAGCATTGCCCATACCGAGATTTGAGTATCTAGTCTACACCGATGCGTCCTTATAAGGACTTGGAGGTGTACTGCAACAGGAGAGTCAGGCCATAGTTTATGCTTCCCGTAAGCTTAAGGCTCACGAGAAGAATTACCCCACCCATGACTTGAAGTTAGCACCAGTTGTATTTGCTCTTCGAATTTGGAGACATTATCTCCTGGGGGAGAAATTATGTTTATTCACGGACCAAAAGTCCCTACAATACCTCTTCACATAGAAAGAATTAAATATGCGTCAACGTAGGTGGCTTGAGTTCATGAAGGATTATCAATTCGATATCCAGTACCACCCGGGAAAGGCTAATGTGGTAGCAGACGCATTGAGCCGTAGGCCAGTAGGTGAGGTGGCCGAAGTGTGGAGAGAAAAGTGGAAGGAGTTGGGACACCAGGACGCAGTGGCCCGATCATTTATGTAGGTAATGACCATTATGCCCTAGATTGTTACGAGAGTGATACAGGCCCAGACAAAAGACTCGTTTTGTCAGGAGCAGATAGTTCATTTACTAGCAGAGGGAGTTGAGTCCTATACCGTTAGTTTAGACGGGGACTTATGCTACAACGGGAGACTGGTTGTTCCTGAAGGGAAAGACTTGCGACACGAGGTTATGACAGAGTCACATGGTTCACGGTTTGCGGTACATCCTGGTGGGGATAAGATGTACCAGGATATGAGGCGACAGTACTAGTGGAGCGGGATGAAGAGAGATATTGCCGAGTTCGTTTCTAAATGTGCCACTTGTCAGTTGGTAAAAGGTGGACCATTAGAGACCGGCATGACTTCTACAGCCGTTAGAGGTTCCTATGTGGAAATGGGAGAGCATTTCCATGATCGGGGTTACCTACTTCGCAGAGGGGTCACGACTCGATATGGGTAATCATGGATAGGTTGACCAAAGTTGCTCATTTTTTGCCACCCGAACAGACTACACTACGGGACAGTATGCCCAGGTTTTCATAGCGGAGATAGTGAGACTTCACGGGGTGCCTCTTAATATCGTGTCTGATCAAGACAAGATATTTGTTTCACAATTTTGGGAGAGTTTCCAGGAAGCCATGGGTACGGAGTTACGACTGAGTACGGCATATCACCCGCAGACATATGGGAAAATCGAACGGATGAATCAAATGTTGGAGGACATGTTGCATATGTTCATACTAGACTTTGGAGGTGGTTGGGAGCAGTACCTTCCACTGGTGGAGTTTGCTTATAATAACTCCTACCAGTTCACTATTAGCATGGCTCCATTTGAGGCGTTATACGGTAAACCTTGTCATTCCCCAGCATGTTGGCTAGAGGTGGGGGATAACAAGCTTCTTGGATCGGAGGTGATTCAGATACCTCGACGAGGATAGATATGATACGGAGCCATATTCGGGTAGATCAAGACCGACAAAAAAGTTATGCTGATGCCAAGAGATTCTTTAGAGAGTTAAAGGTGGGGGACCAGGTGCTACTCAGAGTATCTCCGATGAAGGGAATTATGCATTTCGAGAAGAAAGGAAAATTGGCACCTAGATACGTGGGCCCATTTCCTATCATCTAGCGGATTGGGCCAGTAGCGTATAGACTTGGGTTACCGGAACACTTGCATAGGATGCATGACGTGTTCCATATTTCCTCTCTAAGAAGATATCTTAGGGACAATTTAGCCCATACCCATATTACTTTAGAGGACATCGATATTCAGTCTGATAGTTCCTACGAGGAGGGGACGATTGCTATTCTGGACCACAACGAGAGGAAACTGAGGTCGAAGATAGTACCATTAGTACGTGTTCAATGGCGGCATCACAATGCCGAGGAGTCCACATGAGAGCGTGAGGATGAGATGCACGAGCGTTATCCAGAGTTATTTTTGCCAAGTATACTTTATTTCCGAATTTCGGGACAAAATTCTGTTATTAGGGGGGAAGTATGTAATATCCCGCAATTTTATTGATTTTTTTTATTTAATGGATTAATTAATTAAATGAGAATTAATTGGAAATTAATCCGGATTTAAATATTAGCGAGACGCGAGTTGGTATATGATTATGATGATAATATTGAATAGTGCTGGGTATATATGGCAATATATGAGTATTGAAAGTATTAAAATTGTCAAGAGTTAAATACGAAAATTTGGGATATTAAGTTGGGACGCGCATGTCAGTCACGTCAGAAATCAGTTTAATAAGATTTAAAAAGTAAATTATATTTTTATCAACCATATGGTCATTTTGAGTGCACCAACATGTCCGAAAGGGTCGAGATAGTCAGAAAACACTAGTTTAGTTTGGGTCTCGGGGCATTTTTAGGCCAAATCGGCAACCCGGAAGGGTATTTTGGTAATTTTAAAAATTAAGGAATTAAGACCCACGAATTTTAGGGTTTATTTATATATTATTAGGAAAGTCATTAAGACCATTATCATCCAAAAATAAGAAAGTGGGCTATGGGAGTTAGAGAGAAGTTCCAAAAGTGTTCCAAACCAAAACCGCTACCCACCGCCACCGTTTTGGACGGAATTGTGACCGGAAAGAAGAGAGAATCAGCCCTTGAACACCAGCAACAATTCATAACATCAAACTTAAGGCAAGTGATTTGATTTCAATAGTTCAATGAATATTTCCTCCATGCTTAGTGTAGAAATTAAAGATTGTCTTGAAAGATTTGATGAAAACCCCAATGAATTTGATGTACAACTCTAAACTTTGGTTAGGAATTATATGTAGATCTGTTCTGGACGAATTCAGTACCCCAAATATAACTTTTGATTATTTAAAAACGAATTAAATAGGAGATTTATCATTGTTCTTTAAGAAAATAGAAAAAACTAGGTTTTTTATTGAAGTTTTGATCCATATAAGGCCAAGGATTGATGATTAAAAGGTTTTGGAACGTTAACAATGATGTATTCTGATTATATGATGATCCTATAACGTTAGATTAGATTTTCATGCCTTGTAATGAAGTTTTGGGACGAATTTTGGATTGAAAAACGAAGCAGACCGTAGCCTATCTGGTGCGTTCGATCGATCGATACTCCTAGTTCTATCGATCGACCACCATCGATCGATCGACACTCCCAGGTCGATCGAGCGACCTTCCCAGAATCGGTTATATTTTCCTTTGTTGGATTTTAACAATTTCGACCCTAGAAAATTATTGGTAGAAACTTTGTGAATACTATTAGATTCAAGGAAGACCAGTAGGCATATTTATGAGACTCGAATTATAATTAGAAGTCAAATTGGGAATTATTTAAACTTAATAAGGCTCGACGAGTGTGATACTATTTGATATTTAGAAGTGATGAGTAAGTTTTAGATAGTTGGATAGTATAAAGTTAATGGTAGAAATGAGGACCTTAAGAATAGTGTATTTAAATGTGGAAATAATAGGAGACTTGGTAACCTTTGTGGGTTAGGCTTTAGGTACTTGGAACTACGACGTGAGATGTGTCGGCGGTCTATATTATATATTATTCGGAGACTTAAAGATGAACAAATTGGAATAACGGTATAGGAATGTATAATATACCTTATTTAATGTTTTAAGATATCTAAGTGGTGTGATTGCTTAGTATATGGACTTGTGTGTATAACATACCTACCATACTTGATATCATAGGAGGTCGGCTTTTGAACTGGGCTATCTAGTCCTTGTGTGCCTACGGGGGGATTTAGATTGGTACCTTCAGGACATAGGGTTGTGAATGACTTATTTGTGAGTTGATAAGTCAGCTGACCATGGGAGCGTAGGTATGTGCGTGACCCATGGGTATGTGAACTATGTTCGCCTCCATTATGTGGGAATGTTGCTTATTGAGACAGTTCCGGAGAGATTCGGAATATGTGTCCTTATGTACGTGATGTACCGAGACTCGATAGCAGAGTATGTGTGCACCGCAGCTTAGCCTCGGGGTGCCAAAATTGTATAATTATGATGAGATTTATATACTTGTAATTGAAAGAGACTATTTATTCAAATATAAGGGTGAGTACTTGTGACATTTTTAGTATAGTTAAAAATGCAAATTTCACATAATAATTATTGTAAGGAAATCTGAGAAATAAAAAGGATGACACACAGAGGTTATATTAAAATGTCTTATTTTGACTCTCATATTATAATGTAAGGTCGGGTCATGAATTAAACTAGTTAGTTAGCGGCATAACTAGGACGGGTTACGGATACATTAGCTGTGCACAATTAGTTGAGAGGTGAGGAACTCATGTGAGTGCACGCAAGTAACATGTATTTTATATTCACTGTTTAATGTTATTAAACACTTGCTATATTTTAAACTGTTTTCACATCGGGCTCTGACCCGTTTGCTTCCAAATCTATTTTCTTGTAAAAACCTTTTAGGTGTCCAGCCACAAGGACGCCAGGCTTAGGAGTTCCATTCCAGTGACGTGCTGTAGCTGTTGTGGAAGTTACAGGACCTCGATAGTAGACGCCCCCACTTTCTACATTGACTCCACTTCCGATTCGTTCATCTGTAGGGCATGTCGCCCCTTTTTCTTTACAGACAGCTTTATCATATTCAGTTCCATTTTAGTTTTGGATTTTAATTAATTAATTATTCAACTTTGTATTGGGTTTTATTCAGTATTTGGATTGTTCAGGGGTGTGTTACTCCAGACTAAATTTTTATTCCAGCATTTTGTATTGTGACTGTAATATGATTGTGATTTCTTTAGTTAATAATTTATTTGGATGCATGTTAATTTAATTTATAAAAATTGGACAACTCACTTTTTAAATATTAGGTGGCTAGAAATTTTAGATAAATGTTTTTCGACAGTGATGCAATGAACTGAACCAACTTAACATTTTGTATTAATTTGAATAAAGGAGTAGCTACCCGGTATTTAATTAGTCGGGGTGTCACAAGGGATTCGTCAGTGTCACCGCAACCTCGTCCTCAATAATCTGTCGGACTAGCCTCTCCATGAGGTACCAAGAATATCCAAACTCATGCGCCAATAGACGCCGCATCTGCGCCTGTCCCCCATTCACCCCAGTGTGTTGAATGGCCATCCCCCAAGGATAAAAGGTCACCTGTAAATCCCCAACAAGATCAATAATGACATATAAACCATCAAAGGAAAGGATAGTCTCAAGATAAAATAAGTCTTACCCGCTCTCTCGTCAGGCCATTCAAGACCTGACGCACCGCCTCCAGAGAGAGAGACTACTTCGACTGTCGGTTGTACCTCCACCACCGGTACATCCGACAGAAGTCCCCAACAAAGTCATCCTTCAAAGATATCAACTAGGTGTTTAACCCAATCACCTCATAAAACCACGTCTCCAAAGGGTAAAGGCCATCATTTAAGAAATCAAGAAAAAGCGCAGGAAGGAAAATACGAATGCATAAAGGAAAAATGCCAAAAAATAAATAATACCTTCAGAAGATATGTGGCTCCAGTAAAAGACTGTCGGCAACACTGACTGAATGCATTAAGAGAATAATAAAGGGTCGCCAAGGTCAGGCTCCCCCAATCATAAAGGCGGATGTCCGAGAATGCCCTCCTCAATAATAGCTCCCTCAATAGAGACAAATGGAGAAAATTCCAAGAGACCACCCTCTCCACATCACCTAAGGTCACCGTCACCGCCTGCAGCGTCACCATCATCATCCTATCCACCTCAATCTGAGCACCATCGCAGTCCAGTACCAGCAGCTGCTGCACATCAATGGGATTCATTGTCATCTCCCCAAAGTCAAAATGGAATATGTGGGTAGTGTCCCACCACCTCTACCCCAGAGCACACATAGCGGACGTAGAACGAGGTGTCTCGTCCAGAGAAGACACCAGACTCCCAAAGCCAGATAATGACACCATCCAGCGCACCATAGATGGAAGGTTCTCCTAAACATCCTTAATCCCCGTCGTCCCTTGATCACGTATAGTTGACATGGAGACGTCGGATTGTCGAAGAAATAAAGAAAATCATTGTCAAAATATAGAAATAAATCAAACTCGCCAAGAAAAAATAAAATTAATACCAAAGGTCATTTGATACTTACATAGCCGCCAGGGTTCACCACCCTAGAAGAACAATGATGTGAGGGATCACACAGAAGAATCTGATCATCCACCACCGGCTCAAATGCATCAAATGAGTTCTCGTTGCCCAGTGCAAGGGGTACCCTAGCCCTCCACTCCAACCCTGCCCAATCATCGTCATTAAGCCATGCCATATGAGTAGAGCTACTTGAAAACTCAACCATCTTCTGACTTTAAAATGTCGGAACGATTTATAAAAGATAATTGTAGAGGAAGGCAAGTTGAAAAACTGTGAAAAATGAGGAGAACCAACCCCCTTTTTATAGGAGGCTAAGGGGCATGTTGATCGGCATCTCTCTAACACCATCGATCAACACTATACCTCCACCTACTCGAGGTACCCCAAAATACCATGTCACTGCAGTTTGTCACCCCTCCATTTATGTCGGTCGGCACCCCCTTACAATTTCATACAAAAAGGCCAAAAAATCCCCAAAAAAATCCTAGAATCACCCGATTAATTTTGGGAACCATTTCACCAAGAAAAAACATTTTTTTTACATCCCCAAAGGAATTCCATAAAACAATCCTCCCTATCAATGTCTCCAAAGGACGCTCCAAAATTCCAAAAATTCCCCAGCTCAAAATCCTTGGATGATTCCATCTTCCCCAATGGAACTTAATACCAAATGTTTCCCCAAATCCCTAGAGAAATATCACACATCCTCAGTGGAGTCCCCAAATTTCCCAAAGGAAAAATAAGCCCATGGAATTGGCTTCGACCCACAAAATTGGTTGTTTCTACCTAAGCCCTCAGAATTGGCTTTGTCCCTCAGAATCGGTCGTTTCTACCTAAGCCCTCAGAATTGGCTTCAACCCACAGAATTGGTCTCTTCTAATTAAGCCCGAAGAATTGGTCGATTTTATATTAAACCCTCATAATTGACTTTAACCCTCATAATTGGTCGCTTCTACTTAAGCCCTCGAAATTGGCTTCGACCCTCAGAACTGGTCACCCCTAAATAAGCCCGCGGAATTGGCTTCGCCCTCAGAATTGGTCGCCTCTACTTAAGCCCTAAGAATTGGCTTCGACCCTCAGAATTGGTCACTTCTACATAAGCCTGCAGAATTGGCTTCGACTCGTAGAATTGGTCACCCTTAAATAAGCCCTCAGAATTGGCTTCAACCCTTAAAATCGGTCTCTTCTAAATAAGCCCGCGGAATTGTCTTTGACCTGCAGAATTGGTCACCCCTAAATAATCCCGCAGAATTGGCTTCGATCCTCATAAACGGTCGCTTCTACCTAATCCCTCATAATTGTATTTGACCCAAGAAATTGGTCACCCCTATCTTAAGGCCTCATAATTGTATTTGACCCAAGAAATTGGTCACCCCTATCTTAAGGCCTCAAAATTGACTTCGACCCACAGGATTGGTTGTCTTTATCTTAAGCTCGCAGAATTGGCTTCAACCCTCAGAATTGATCGCTTTTACTTAAGCCCTCCGAATTGGCTTCGACCCGTATAATTGGTCACTCCTAAATAAGCCCTCATATTTGGCTTCGACCCTTAGTATCGGTCACTTCTACCTAAGCCCTCAGGATTGTGTTTGACCCATAGAATTGGTCATCCCTATCTTAAGCCCTCATAATTTTCTACGACCCTCAGAGTTGGTTTCTTCTTCTTAAGCCCTCAGAATTGGCTTAGACCCGCCGAATTGGTCGCAATAATTTAGATCCTCAGAACCAACCCCGGACCGTAGAATTGGTCACCTCCTCTAGGCCCTCAGAATTGGTTGCCACAACATCACCATTAGGTCCTCAGCATTGACCTCGACCCTCTCAATCGGTCATCCTCATTCCTTAGGCCCACATAACTCACCTCTATCATGTGGTGTCTATTCGATGGCTATCACTTGTTATAAGCTCACCCGTCGAGGGGCTTTGTAGACACAACATTCTAGGACCCCCTAGGTCTCCTCTTAGATCCCTAACACCTCCCCATCTCAATGTATACCCTAGGTTGCAGTTTGAGTATCGATCTAAAGCCCACCGAGCGCACTTGGACCCCATTTGACCCTAGTCAACTCTATCGTCAGAGAGAAAGCTCTTTGAAGGTCTCTGAATACCCTTTCCAATGGTCTGCTCTGTGCATGAATTATCATAACGGTTCGGACAAACGAACTATTTTGTTATCGAAGATCGATTTGGAGGCCATCAGACACTCCCGGCCCCCCGATTAGCCCTAATCAACTTCATTGTCAGAGCAAAAGCTCTTTTAATCTTGGATGGGGACTGAACCCTCTTTCCAACGGTCTGCACCATGTGCAAAATAGCATAGGTTGCAGTTTGAGTATCGATCTAAAGCCCACCGAGCGCACTTGGACCCCATTTGACCCTAGTCAACTCTATCGTCAGAGAGAAAACTCTTTGAAGGTCTCTAAATATCCTTTCCAATGGTCTGCTCTATGCATGAATTAGCATAACAGTTCGGACAAACGAACTATTTTGTTATCGAAGATCGATTTGGAGGCCATCAGACACTCCCGGCCCCCCGATTAGCCCCAATCAACTTCATCGTCAGAGCAAAAGCTCTTTTAATCTTGGATGGGGACTGAACCCTCTTTCCAACGGTCTGCACCATGTGCAAAATAGCATAGGTTGCCGTTTGAGTATCGATCTAAAGCCCACCGAGCGCACTTGGACCCCATTTGACCCTAGTCAACTCTATCGTCAGAGAGAAAGCTCTTTGAAGGTCTCTGAATATCCTTTCCAACGGTCTTCTCTGTGCATGAATTAGCATAACAGTTCGGACTAATGAACTATTTTGTTATCGAAGATCGATTTGGAGACCATCAGACACTCCCGGCCCCCCGATTAGCCCCAATCAACTTCATCGTCAGAGCAAAAGCTCTTTTAATCTTGGATGGGGACTGAACCCCCTTTCCAACGGTCTGCACCATGTGCAAAATAGCATAACCGTTCGAACGACTGATCAGTTTTCCCCTAAAAATTGATCCGGAGGCCACCGGGTGCTCCCAAACTCCTTTTGACCAAAGCCAACTCTTCATCTCGAACGAGACTGAATGAATACATAAAGGGAACTGAATACCCTTTCTAATGGTCCATCCCGTGCATGATTCTGACCTAAGGTATGGACGAACGATTCGTTTTACTCTGAGAGGTCCTCGAGCGCTTCCGAGCCTCGGTTGACCAAGGTCAACTTTTCCAACCGATCAAAACTCTTTTGAATCTCTAAGTAAATCTACTAACCTTTTCAATAGTCCACCCCCATGCGCAATTCTAACTTACCATGCAGACGAACGATCCATTTGTGTCCGATGATCTCCCGTCCAAAGGAGAGATGTGTACTTCCGACCCACATTTTACTTAAAGTAAACTCTCAGACCTAGGAGCAGTCCAAAGGACACTTGAAGGTCTCTGAAATAGCTTTATAACGGTATGCTTCGTGCATCATTCAGATCAACGGTTTGTGTTCACAACCATTTTCCCAAAAAATCTTCATGGGACTGCTCATTGGCAGGTCCCGATCCCTGCCTATTGGCACTGTGCCTGGGGGCATATGCCGATAGGGACTCCCCTGACCCTATAAATAGGGGCTATGACCTCACTCTAGAAAAAAACACAACAGATCCATCGACATCAGTGATCTCAGCAACATTCCCTCGAAATCAGTGAAGTCCCTCATGTGAAGTTCCTTCCAAGCTTACATTCTCATCCTTTTCATACCCAATTTGGAAAATATCCTTCTCTCTCATCAACATTCATCAACACTCAAGGGAGTTCACCCAATATAAAAGATCAAGCTTCAAATAAGGTCCAATTCTTTCCCTCTTTCTTTAAACTCTTTGTTTTTTCATACTACACATTATATTCATAATCTAGTTCTTATTTTAGTTCATACACATTAATATCTACTCTTTTATTAGTATATTGCACATACTTTATTTTCTACAAAAATCCCAGAAACAAATAAAAGAGGGTTACATCCATAAATTTCGAACAAAATTATCTATCTCACTTTTTCCAAAACCTAAAAAATACATTTTCTACACATACACATATAATAAAATTCCGTTTGAATCTGTGGGATAAACCCCACCCCTGTGCTACATTCAAACTACGTGGAATCAGCTCTCAAATTAAGGAATACGTAGGCGTCCCGGATTAAAATCCGAGACTCGAGTCCAATTTTTCAATTTCTCAAATTCCCTAATTTTCTAAAACCTCCCATTTTCATATATATATATATATATATATATATCATACTTGTTTGCGTTTCATCCAACACATATTATCATTTCCTAATAACGACCAGTATCATGATGAACACACAAATAATACTTTCTACATATAATATTTTGGGAACATTCCTATGGATGACCTCACTCTACCTAGTCCATGGTATGAGTTGAATAAATATGATCTCCATTACATAAACACGCTCACACACTTCACGAGGATATAAAAAGGAAGATAATAACACTAGCCCATGAAAGACCGAAAGAGCGGGATGGGTACCTAACACCTTTCCATTTCGTAACTTAGCCCCCGAACCTTCGGACTATTGGTTTTGTATGAATAAGTTTGTCCTTGATGCTGCTCTCTCGAAGTGGAAACATCTTCTTTTGCTTGTTTTGTGCAAAATAGGTTGGCGACTCTATCTCTTCACATTTACCCCCACATCGACGACGGTCGAAGAAACCTTCCTAAGAGGGGTGCGAGACCATGGCGCAGCCTTCTCGAGGGGGAGACATATCTATCTTTCTCCTCTCTCCTCCCCAAGGTGCCGACCCGGGATGGCCACAACTATCATTAAAGAATCTTTTAGTTATTGATGAAGAGGAAGACAGTTGGAGTTTACAAAGTTTGTATGGACAAAAGTCAATATGTAAAGATACATGTTACCTCTTGTCTTAATTCTACGATTGTCAAATTCTTATGAGCATTTATAAAAATTATAGATCAGGCTAGACTTAGCCAATCCAATTGATCAATGCATGTCTTTGACTGTGCAAAACACTTAGAAGATGGTGTATCGATAAGATCGAATCGCATACCATTCCTTAGTTGGATAATGCATGTCTTTGAATGCATCAATAACTATAGATCATATCGGCCTTAGCCAACCCAATGGATCCATGCACAACTTTGACTACACAAAACAGTTGGAAGAGGGTGTATTAACAAGATCCAACCACATACCATTCCTAAGTTGGATAATACATGTCTTTGACTGTTCTAGAAACTATAAATTAGGCTAGCCTTCGCCAAACCAATTGATCCATGCACATCTTTGACTACATAAAACACTTGAAAGAGGGTGCAATGACAAGATCCTTCCACGTACCCTTCCTAATTGAATGGCTGAAATAATCATCCCTAAGGTAACTAATAAGCCAAAGCCAAAAGGAAAGACTAGTAAGACTCAAAATAAAAATAGATAAAATGCAAAGTTGACAAGATCCAATCATACAAATCTACTGTAAAGAAAATCTCACATAATAAATAAAGAATGATATAAATAAAAGGTCATTTGTATTAATCCATAAATTGTACAAATGTTTCTTTATTTTTCATTGGTACATGATTCAAAAATGAAAAATTATAAAAAATAAAAGCTACACAGAAAAAGAGGAAGGAAGTTGAGGTAGCAGCATCTTTAAAAGCCAATTCTGGGTTCCTAGTAGCAGAAGGGTCCTCTTTAGAAACCTTCTTCTCCCCTAACTATTTAAATCTCATCGTCATAAGATAACCCTACCTCAGCTCGGAGAAAAGCCTCCTCCTCTTCATCCAAGGCCTTCACTTCATCATTATCTCCATCTCAGGCAATGATGACTTCAGTAATGTCATGGTAGTCTTTAGATACCCTTCTTTTTAGCTCATCATAACCTATAAGGAAGGCTATGGTAGTATCAATAATATACTCCTCAGATTCCTTGAAGGCCTTCATAACCTGCTCTCCATCCATGGAAGCAGCAACTAGAGCCTCAGAGAGTTTGACCTTTAGAGCATCCAATTGCTCATTAAGAGCCTTGAGATCCCCTTTGACCTTGCTGAGATCTTCCACCTTACGCACCATTTGATCATCACTTCCTTACAGCTTATTTTTTGCTTTGGTAAGATCAGCTCCAAGGCATTTGATCTTCTTCTCAAGCTCCTCTTTAGCATCCCCAAGGTCGTCACAGGTATTTTTAGTTGATTTGGATTTTTTCCTCAGAATCCTTGTAGCCATGTGACTCTATGAAGTGAGAAATGAAATAAATTAGCTAAAGGAAAAAGGGATGGATAGTAAAAGGAAAAATAAATGATGAGCTTATTCAACTTACAACGAAGACCTTGGGGGAAAAAAAGTTTGACAAATTTTCCACATCTAGGCTCTACACGATCTCAAAGTCGGGTCTGAAACCATAAAGCCTAGGACCTCGAGAGTATTGGCAGTGTGGGCATCCGAGGTCGAATTCCCTCTGGAGCGCACAGAATATGTAGGTCAACCATTATCAAGTGGGGGACAGTGTAAAGATATAGAGTCTCCAGCCTATTTTGCTCAGAATAAGCAAAAGAATGTCACCACCTTGAGATAACGGCATCAACGTCAAACTCAGAACCAAGTAGTTCAAAGGTCCGAGGACTAATTTACGAAATGGAAAGGTGTTAATCACCCATTCTTCCCTTTCACTTCTCATGGGCTAATGTTAATCTTCTCCTTTTAGACTCCGTGATGTATGTGTACATGTGTATAATATAAACAATGGGAGAATGGAATCATCCAACTGACGTCATGGAAAGGACAGAATGGACTCATTCGTAGGAGCGTTCTAAAAAATAATGATAAACATAAATATGATGTAAGTGCTCGTTGAACCAAAAATTGCTATGAAAGAGCTAATGTTCATGTCGGGCGAGAAACAAATATGTAGGAGTATAAAACTTACAAAATATATATAATAAGATATAAAAAAATATATATAGTCACGAAAAAATGAGGACTCGAATCTCAGGATTGGCTCAAGATACCTGCATAGACCAAGGGGCATCAAAGTCCACGTAGTTCAAAAATAGCATACGGGTGGGGTTCAATCCATAAATCCAAATGTGGGACTTTTCTTATGTATGTGTAAACAAAATGTGTTTTAAGAGTAAAAGTGTGAAATGAAAATACCGCTTTTGAAATTTATGGATAAACCTTCTTTTTTTTTTTATGAAAATAGATTATGTGCAATATTACTAATAAAGAGTAGAGATTAGTGGATGTTATCTAATGAAACAAAAATCATAAAATTAGAAATAATATGAATAATACTAAAATCGATAAACTATAGAAAGGGATGGAGAAATAGTCCTCTCCTTGTGAATGATTGTTGCTGACTTTGGGATTAAGTGCACTGATTTTAAAGTGGTATGAAAGTGATATGGGGAGTTGGGGTAAATTAAGGAAGTGAGGCAAGAAAAGGTAGGAAAATTGCACTTTTGGGGAAAGGGAAAGGCTTTAATTACGAGGAGAATGTTCACTTATTATTGAGAGGAGTATTCAGTCTCTCATGCTAGGGTGAGGTCTAGGGATGGCAACGGGTCGGGTATGGGGCAGGTTTGTCAAAACCCAAACCCGCCCCGCAAAAAAAATATTGCCCCTCCCCGACCCGCGACGGGTTATGATTTTAACCCCCAAACCCATTTAAGTATAACCTCCTCAAACCCATGCCCGCCCCTCCCCGCCCCGCGAGTTAAAACCCAATTTTTTTTTTAAAAAAAAACATATTTAATTATATAAAAATAAAGGTGACATTATGAGCATATAACAAGGCCTCAACATCAATTTTTAAGTCTAAAACTTCAACATCAACTTAAAAGTTTCAAAATAATTAAGATGTCTCAAATAACACAATTTAAAATGCCAAACTACTAAGTCACGAACAACATCAACTATTACAAAATAAGTCACAAATAACATCAACTACCACAAAATAAGTTTCGAAAAACACAAGTCTCAAAAGTCCCGAATATAGCAAATGTTACACAAAAATCTAAAATAGCTCGACTATCATCTTTTTATAATCTCCTCTCCTCATCCTCATCATCAACTCAAACCGAAAAAAAATTAAAACATATTTAGAAAATTAATAAATTAAAGAGAATTTAAAATAAAAAAACAACAACATGTGAATCATATTAACAGTGGAGTACAACACAGGTAACTAGTCCTTAAAAAACAAACAACAACCAACATATGGTGATGTATACAGAACACACAAACAACAATTAAAAACGAACCAACAGTGGAGTACAAATCGTTGGGTATAAACTACAATTAATAGCATTACACATAAAAGCATTGGGTATGTACAAATCGTTGTGAAAAACAACCAACAGTTTCTTAATAACCTTAGTTTGTACAAATCGTTGGGTACAAACCGTTAGTACCTCAGTTTGTACAAATCGTTGGGCACAAACTGAGTTTACAGGTCCGTTGAGTTTACGGCTTGAAACGAAAACGTTACAAAATTAATAGTATTATAGGTTCATTGAGTTTACAGGTGAATTCTTACAAAAAAAATGACAACCAACAGTGGACGTCATTGACCAACAGTGGAGACAACTTGAAATGAACAATTAAAAAAAAACTAACCTTGAATAATGGTTGCTGTTGCTGGCTAGCACCGATTGAGTGAGACTCGACGCGAGAGAGAGTGAGAGAGGCTTCTTTAGAGTGAGAGAGAGAAATGGGTTTAAGGTTGTGAGGTGAGAGTATTGGACGGCTTGTTTAGAGTGAGAGAAAGAAATGAGTTTAGGGTTCTTTCTTAAGTTTGTTTATATATGTGGTGGGAGTGTTATTAACTTACTATAATAAGTATATAATAGTAAATTTACTAAAAGGGTAGGGGCGAGCATATTCTCATAAAAATCGAACCCACCCCGTTTAATAAACATTTTTTTAAAAACCCAAAGACGACCCTATTATTTTAAACGGGTTTTTAACCCGCCCCATTAGGGTCAGGTCGGGTTAAATTTCCATCCCTAGTGAGGTCATGGCCCCTTTTATAGGGACAAGGGGGTGCCGATCGGCATAGGCCCTAGCCTGCCTATTGGCATAAGGCTTGCCTTGCTGGGCAAGGAAAAGTACACCCTACTGATAGGCAAGGTGTCTAGGGTGACAGTAGGCAGTCTGAAAAGGGAATTCCAAATCACGCATGGGGAAGATCTTGGAAAGGGGGTTCCGAACCCTTTAAGAATTCATTGATCCCTCTCGAGTCTAGGAGTTTACCAAAGTCAAATGGGGCTCAAAAGTGACCTATATTCTTTGGGCAAAAGGTTTTCAGAGGAAAACGAATCTTCCGTCTGAACCGTATGGTCGATTCGTGAACGGGACAAACCGTTGGAAAGGGAATTAGTTGCCCGTCGATATTTCATTGATTTTCTCTCGATTTGGAGAGTTGACCGTGGTCAAATGGGGCTCGAAAGCGTCTAATGACCCTTCAAAGTAAAATGGATTGTTCGTCCAAATTATAAGAACAATTTGCGCACGAGATGGATTGTTAGAAAGGGGATTTCGAACCCTTAGAAGATTCATTGAGCTTCCCTCAAGCTGGGGAGTTTATCGAAGTCAAAAATGACTCAAAAGCATCTGATGACCTTTAGATCAGTACTCGGGATATTATTTAGGGTTTATGGTGAACGAGTGAGTGATATGGACCTAAGGAGGTATTTAGGGGGTTTCAGGATGGAATGTTTATAGAGCTTCTCGATGGGCGAGCTTGGAACAAGTGAAGGCCGTTGAGTGATAGAAACCACATCAATTCTGAGGAAGAGTATTTTAGGTTAATTCTATGAACCTAAAGGACAAGGATGATTGATTATTTAGTCCAAAGTCAATTCTGAGAACCTAAGGAGGGATGACCGATTCTACGGGCCAATGTCAATTCTAAGGACCTAAGGAGGGATGACCGATTTTGTGGGCCAAGATCAATTATGAGCACCTTGAGTTGTGGCGACTGATTCAGTCGATTGAGGTCAATTTTTAGGACCTTGAGTTACGATACCTAAATTTGCGTGTTAAGGTCAATTATGAGAACCTAAAGCTATGGCAACCAATTTTGCAGCTCGAGGTTAATTCTGAAGACCTTGAGCAGATGACCAATTCTATAGGTGGAGCTTACTTCTGAGGACCTAGAGGTGGGATAACCAATTCTATGGGTCGAGGACAATTCTAAGGACCTAAAGTTGTGGTGACCAACCAATTATATGGGTCGAGGCCAATTCTGAGGACTTTGAGTTGGAACGACCAATTATGCGAGCCGAGGTTAATTTTGAGGACCTAAATTTTTGGCGACTAATTCTACAGGTCGAGGTAAATTCTGACGACCTTGAGTTGTGGTGACCAATTTTACGTATCGAGGTCAATTCTGAGGACCTAATGTTGTAGCGACCAGTTCTGCGGGTCGAGGCCAATTTTGAGGACCTAAAGTTATAGTTTGCAAGGAAAACCTCCGTTGGGGAAATAGTAAAAGCGTTTTGATGTAGGGACACGTTTGGTTCTATCGGGGAATGTGTTGACTTGCAGCTTCTACTGGGGAAATGTATTAGGATTGGATGCGAGCACACCGTTGGTATCGCTGGGGAGTATGTTAACGATAAAAATGTTTTTTTGATCCAGCTGGGGATTTTTGAGAGTTTGTAAGTGGATTGGTGCTCCAAATATTGGGTTGTGGAAAATAATGTTATACATTTTTATGGGAACTTTTCGAATAATTTTTGGATTTTTTTTAGACAAAATTTGGAGGGGAATACCGATAGGCAGGTTTGGGTAGGTGTCTATCGACATGGGGCATGGACTCCTAGGCTTCATAGTTATAGTAAAAGTCACTATCGACCAATATGGGTCAGAGGGATGTCGATCAACATGTCCCTTAGCCTTTTATAAAAAGGGGGCGACCCCTCGTCATTTTTCACACCCTTAAGTGACTGATTCTCTTACTTCTCTTTCTAAGAGTCATTCCTAAGTCCTTCTTTCTTCAAGACTTCAAATGGAGGGAACTTATGGTGAAGTTAACAATGAGTGGTTGTTCATGAACGATTGGGCAGGCCAGGAGTTATGGTCTATGGTGCTGCTTGCACTTGGTAATGAAAATACCTACGAATCCTTTGAGTTGGCTACTGATGAAAGGATTTTATTGCACGTGCCCACGCACCAACATTCGTTAAGGGTAAAGAACCCTAATGGCTATGTGAGTATTTTAACCTTTGATTTTATAGTAGTTTTTCTCTTTTCTTCTTGTGCTAATGAAGGGTTTTCTTTTGGTTTCTTACAGACTGATATAGCTTCTTTGAACATCCGATCTCAGGGGACGACTGAATCGAAGTATGTTTAGGAAAATCTTCCTACGACGGTGCACTGGATGGTGTCATTTGATGGATTTGGCCCGTTAACGGGTGTTGAGCAACAGCCCATCAGTTTTTTGAGACTAACGAGTGGTGGGTGAGACCGACAACGCGTCAATTTTTTACTTTTACTGGGAGGATTTATGGTGGCAATGAGCGACGACGTCGTTCACTTGTGGTTTTACCAAATCTATGAATTATTGTGGACGTACATCGGTACGAATGAGGAATCTTTACTTTGGCATCCCTTTATGCTTCTCTGGATGCATTCTACCGCTGCTACCGGTAGACTTTTACAAGACCCACGTACCTTCTGGAGGTAACTTTAAGTTTATTTTCCTTTATTTTCTTGCATCCATTTTCTTGTTTCTTTCCTCTGATTTCGTTGTCTTTTTCCAGGTGTAGTTTTATGAGGTGATTGGGCTCAACATAGGGTTGGTTCCCCTGAAAGATCCGAGCTGGAGAATTTTTCTAGGATGTACCGGTTGCAAAACTTAAACTGACAGTCGAACCAATCTTTATCTTTGAAGGACATACAGAAGGTGTTGAATAACCTGACGAGAAATTAGGTTGGTATTTATGTTTTCTTTTGAGTCCTTTGGCTTCTTCTGTTTTTGAGTAGATACTGATTCTTTATTGTGTATGTAGGTGACCGACACTTAGATCATTTCTTCACGGGCCATAAGGGTTATGGGTATGCAAGTGCAGGTGCGACGGCTGCTGGAGCATGAGTTTTGGTCGGTTTGGTACCTGAGAGAGAATTATGAGGCAGATTCTAGAGGAGGAGGTGGATATCCAATTATCGACACCCTCGGAGTACACGAGGCGGGTGAGAGAGATGACGAACATTATCAGAGTGGCGATGATAATGGGTGAGCCCCACACGTTATATACTATTACAACAGCATGTTAGGACTACCTAGATTTTATGACCAGTTGGTTGATGCCTTCCTACATATACTACGTGGAGAACATGCCTCCACCTGTCACTGCTTCGGGGAGGGTAACTAACTCACCAGTGGCATCAGCCCACTGCATGGGAGGTGACGCGACGGTAGCTGTGGAGGAGGCTCTGCTTATTCAGGTCACTCCTCCTTCTTATAATTTACGGTTGAGCAGCAGGGAGTCATTGAGCGTGCCCCGATGATTAGGATCAAATTCTTCTGAATTTAGCTCCTTACTTTAGAGACTTTTACCATCTCGAATAATGTAAAATGAGTGTAATTATTGCATTTCCTTGACACTAACTCCTTCTATCAAGTACATCTAGTTTCATGTATTTCTCCTAAGTTTCGCAGGTTTTTAAAGCATTGAGGAAGAAAGAAACTGGAAAAGCAATGAGCAAAGTCAAAGAAGGAAAGTCAAAGGGTAATTTCATAAATTTATATCCATCGTTCAGAGTTGAATCCAACTAAAAAGTTAAAGAGAAATTAATTTTAAGAACTTTTGAAGAAACGACAAGTCAATACGAGCTCCGGTGATCAAATTACGAAGATTTGAAGTTGAGAAGGAAATAAGGAAAAGGCCCCTAGATGAAAAGGGGGGCGATCCGGACCTTTTATTGGAAAAGGATCCGGACTACCTCAAAAGAAAAGTTATGTCCCAAAATAGGGGCCGATTCGGACCTTTTATTGGAAAAGGATCCGGACCGCCTTGGATAAAAAACTTTGTCTCAAAAGGGGGCGATCCGAACCTTTTTCTAGAAAAGGATTCAGACCGCCTTAAATGCTGAGGAACTCTGCCTCGAAACAATGGGAGATCCAGACCGCCTGCCCCGATCGGTCTGGAGCGCTTTGTATTTTCTTCAATTTTTATTCTTTTTCTCAAAGTTTTTTGTGGGTATATTCACTGCAAACCCTCACCAGACACAACTCGTCCTACAAGGGTGACCTAAGATTTAAAGGTTTGTTGCATACGCTCAATGAAATCGCTTACTCGCAAAACTGGTAATCTATCCAATAAAATGAAATTTTTAAGAGTTGACCCATAGTTACATTCTTTTACATTGCTCGGAATGCGAAAAGTTCTAAGTTAAGGGGGTTTGATTAGGATGAAATTCTTTCGAATTAGCCCCTTAATTTAGAGACTTTTACCATCTCAAATAATGTAAAATGAGTGTAATTATCGTGTTTCCTTGACACTAACTCCTTCTATCAAGTACATCTAGTTTCGTGTATTTCTCCTAAGTTTTACAGGTATTTGAAGCATTGAGAAAGAAAGAAATCGGAAAAGCAATGAGCAAAGTCAAAGAAGGAAAGTCAAAGGGTAATTTCATAAATTTGTACCCATCGTCCAGAGTTTAAGCCAACTAGAAAGTTGAAGACAATTCAATTTCAAGAACTTTTGAAGAAACGACAAGTCAATCCGAGCTCCGGTGATCAAGTTACGAAGATTTGAAGTTGAGAAGGAAATAAGGAAAATACCCTTGGATGAAAAGGGGGGCGATCAGGACCTTTTATTGGAAAAGGATCTGGACCGCCTCAAAAGAAAAGTTATGTCCCAAAATAGGGAGTGATCCGGAGCTTTTATTGGAAAAGGAACCAGACTGCCTTGGAAAAAAACCTTTGTCTCAAAAAGGGGGGCGATCTGAACCTTTTTCCAGAAAAGGATCTGGACCACCTTAAATGCTAAGGAACTCTGTCTCGAAATAAGGGGAGATCCGGACCGCCTGCTCTGACCGATCCGGATCGCTTTTGATTTTCTTTCATTTTTATTCTTTTTCTCAAGGTTTTTATGGGGTCAAACTCTTGTAAATTTTGGAGCTATTTATTCTAGTTTGTTACATAATAATAGGAGTTCAATTTTTTAGGTTAGATAATTAGGAGTAGAGGGTTTTTGATAGTAAAAAACCCCTAGTTTTTCATAAGAAGATTTGGCTGTAAGGGTTTGCATTTAATTTCTGCAATTCAAGTAATATCTTTGCCTTTAATTTTCAATTGCTCAGTAGTTTAATTGTTGATTTGAATTTGCAATTCTCTTTTCAATTAGTTTCTTTAGATTTAATGTTTTATTTCTTAAAAACTTTGTCTTTCTCTAAGTTAATCATGTCTAGCTAATTTTCTAAGGGTTTGGGTCTGGATATAATTCACGATAATGGGATGTAGACTTTTGAATTAAAATCTTAGATGAATCGTGTTGCGTGACTGTTGCAGCCGTCGTAGGACTTTTGATCATGTTTGCCCTAGATAACAGGGATGCTTAAGAATGTGATGCGCATTGTAGCTAATGTGACACCGCTTTACTCGTACTTTGATTACATACGATGCAGGCTAAGATCCCTCATATATGTAATGCTTGGGAGTACTAAAGACCGGGTTCTTTTAAAATTCTAATTCTAAATCTAGTATCCTACGAAGTGAATTACTAGGGTATGGGGAATTGCAGCCCGACCTATTGTTCTCATTTCATAGTTAATTAGTAAAACCATTTGTCATCAGCTTTTTATTTAATTAGCGTAGTTGAATTTTGTTCATTCTTAGTTTCATTAGTTAATTATTCTCAAATTTGCATCGAGTTGTAGTTGTTACATATTCCAAATCACCTTTTCTTTCTTTTTAGAGTCAAAGATAGGTTACCCTTATCTTTCTAACGTCGCCACGACCATATTTGTCCTTTTTCCATGAGGATCGATACTCGACTTATCGGATTATTAGTTGAGCGACAGGCTTGCACTTGATCCTATATAGCACGCACATTAAACGCATTTGTGGTCGCGTCACCCGACATCCTCATGCATCGTTAGCTAGGCTTCTGGTCCTGATGAGGTCCTTTGGCCTGATGTATACTTCTCTTCTTTCAATTTTTCAATTCTTGTTTACTGCTTTATTTTCCTTTGTTCTCTATTGACTTGTTCGACTTTTGTTATTTTCCTGTTCTCTTCTTCTTTGCAGACTGTATGGGTGTCGACTAATTGGCTGTGGGATACCAAGGGTTGGATGGAGTTTATGTCCACCTAAGTCAATAAGTCAGTCACTTCATGTATAGTGCCATCAGTTACTTCAGATAAAGGTTCTGGCTTCGAGAGTGGAGGACCCACCACCTCCCGTCGCACAGGAAAGTGCATGCACCGCGGAGGCTGAGGGTTTGAGATGGTTTTGGAGGGTTCGAGCAAAGTCCCATCGTATTTCCTTTTGCATCTTTTTTCTTTTGTTCCTACAAAAATATAATAATGTCAAATGAGGATTATACATATAAAAAATGCATTTCTTTTGGGAATTTTTCTTAACTTAGTGGTTTATTCTATATGCGCTTTACTTTTCTACTGATATTTCTCATTTATTTGTAAAGACAAAGATAAGTGTGAAAATGGTTTTAAGTAAAAGATGATTATTTTATAAAAAGGGTAGAAATAAAAACGGAATAACCCAGGGTTTAACTTTTTTCAAAGTAAGAACTTTTGGAAATTGATTTGGACAAAAGAGGAAAAATGGGATTTTTCTAAAACGGGGGGGTTACCTATCTGCATACGCCTTTTCCTGCCTATCGGCATAAGGGCCTATTCAAATCACTCCTTTGGCCTTGATTGCACTTTTTGCATACTTAAAGTACTTGTATGAAATTTGTATGGAAGAGGGATTGATAAGGTTCCGGGTGATTTGTCTTTTACGAGGCTTTTTTGGTATAAAAAGGGGTTTAGGGGATGTATTTTTCACCATTATCCATTTTCCCTATTCTTACGTTTTCTTTTCTTTCTCAAATGGCTTTCCAAATGTCTAAGATCTTTTCTTCTTACCTAGAGGCCTTATAGGCCATGTGCATCAATAATATTGATTATGACACCTTTGGCCTGCGTCGGTTCTCCTTATGGCGCAACCGGGCTATAGAACAAAATCTGCTTGAGGTGGCGGCACAATTCTGGTACACCAAAGATCACATTTTTTAGTTTAGCCTAGTTGATGAATGCCCTACTTGTGAGGAGTTTTCAATGATATTTGGGATCATCCCCAGCATGCCGGTGGCTATGCCTGACTTCTCATGTTCTCACCGGGTGTCTTTAACTAAGTTACTTGTCTCCCTCATCAGCTCGACCATTGGTCCATGGTAGAAATATTGTTCTCCCAACGATTATGAACTCGGTGTGCCAGAGGGACTTCTATGATACTAGTTTTTCCATAATTGTAGCCTTGGATTTGGCTATTAGGTTGTTACTGGTGATAAACGACCTGATAGCTGATCCTCAGGTGGTCACGATAATGGCGTGGATGTCTTACTGTTGTAGTCTTACGACGGTAGTGTTGGTGGAGACCTTGAATGGTCTTGATGCTTAGAAGGAGGGTCATTTAGATTTTCTGCGGGGGAGCCATGTGATGTTGTTCATGTGGATTTTTGAGAGGTTTTACTTGGCGACCCCTTCTAAGTAGCCCCTGTCGAGTGTTCTTAACTTTCTCATCCATCCCTTTTTTAGTTTTGGCCTTTCAAGAAAGAGATGGGTTAACTGGTTTGTAAAGCACGAGGCTTGGTGCCTTTATTGGTCAGTGCCATGGTAGGGAGACCAACAACCACTTTTACAGTTGGGATAATATCGGTATGTGCGATCGATTAGCCTTCGACATACTTTTTTCTATTTTCCTTGGCGGCTTCTGTGCCAAGTGGGGTGGGAGAAGATAGTGCCTCCTCGTATAACCAACTTCTTTTTGGTAGAGAACTTGATCGAATCTTTACGGATGATATTAGGACCTTTGTGATAGCATTGTCGGTCGTTTACCCATCTGCCACAATCTCTTGGAGGGGTTTGGTATATGTCTGGGGATTATATGAAATGATTATGGAAACCGGTAGTTGGTAATATTTTAGAAGCGAATACTTGTCAAAGGTGGCTTGTCGCTTTAGACACTATGGAGAAGGGTATTATGGTTTTTACATATCTTACCAAGGCATACCGTTGCATATAGCTCATTCGAAGAAATAATCAGGAGTGGGAGACTTGGGAACCTCCGGGAGCAGGTAATGCTAATGTAACAGGGTTGACTAGCAGTTGAGAGCGGCATTTTGTGAAGCTGGGGAATTTGTATTTGGGGTGGTTTATGTTGGTATTTTGGGATATCTTTTATTATTGTTCTGTTAAGCTAGTTATGTGAAATGGATTTTATAGGTTGGTTAGGGGAAATGTAGGATGGTTTTGTAATTAAAAGGGTATTTTTTTACTCCCTCTACTGATATTTCATGTAATGGATATGTTCCTTGATTTGAAAATATAAATGATTTTAATTATATTTTGTTGTACCTTTTGATGATTTTTTGTATTTGAATTATCTGTACAAATCGCTAAGCTATATATAATCCTTTTATTGATATAAGTGATGAAATGGACCACCATTCTCATAATAGGTTAGAAAAGAACTGGATTTTGTGAAAAAGGAAGTATCATGCCCATGTGTGTCGTATATATACCTATGTACCTCTGAGGGTTTTGAAAACTCCACCAGTTTTATTTTGAAAATAATTGTTTTGAGAGGATTAGGTCCCATGTAGTTTTGGGTTGGGGAAATGAAGATTTTTTTTAGAATAGAAAGGGGATGAGAAGACTCTTAGTACGCCAAGAGTTCGGATTAAGGGTAAAATTCCTTAAAATAATCCAAATTTACTGGATGCGCCATCTCTTATCCATTAAGGTATGTGAGCATAGCCGCGCCACCTGACAAGACTTTATTCACGATGCAGGGGATGCTCTAATTACGTTTGAACTTCCCTCTGGGGTCCCAGACAGATTCTACAATTTGTTGGAGAGCAAGGACTCCTTCTTGGACACCGCGGTCCATGAATTTCCTATTAAATGATAGTGCTATCCGACAATGGTACCCCTATATGTGGTATAGAGTATTAAGTCTCTTTTCATCCAAGAATGAGAGTTATTCATAGCATCTCTGCTGCCAGTCTTCCTTATTGACCCTACTTTTGAGCACGACAAATAGAAAAGGTATTTTTAGTTTAACGGGTAGAACTGCTTTCATGTTGTATAACAAAATATTGGGGGTGGTTGCAGTAAGTGTTTTGATAGAGGTGGGGTAGCCCCAAAGGCTGTATGGGTTCAATCTTTGTAACTTTCAATCATCTTGTTAATGATGGTTTTGAGGTTTTTGTTGGCGACTTCAACAATGCCATTAATTTTGGGTCGGTAAGGAGAAGACTTATGTCTTTGAATTATATACTCGTCGACCAGTTATGTGGACTTAGATTTGAATTGGATCCCATTATCGAATACTAACTCATGAGGAACCCCGTATCGACAAATAATGTTTTATGATAAACTTAGCCACTTTCTTGGCATTCAGTACTGTGTATGACTCGACTTCAAACCATTTAGTTAAGTAGTCAATGGTGACCATGATGAAATCGTGCTCGTTGGAAGCTTTTGGAATGACATTTCCTATGATGTCTATGCCTCAGGTGGAGAAGGTACAGGGAGAGGTCATGTTGTACAATTTTCGGGAAGGTAAGTGTTGGAGGTAGGCAAACATTTGGCATTTGAGGCATCTTCGAACATAGGCAGTGCAGTCTTGAACCATGGTAGTCCAATAGTACCCTTAACGGATGATCTTCTTGGAAAGAATGTGACCGTTCATATGTGTCCCACATTCCCCACTGTGGATCTTCTGCATCACTCCCTTAATATTAAACCCTGTTATGCAATACAAATAGGCTCAATTAAAGTTTCTCTTGAAAAGTGCTTCGTCGCAAATGATAAATTGGGAAACTAGTTTGCTAAGGATCACATGATATTTCTTAACAATATCTCGAGGATACCTATCATATTTGAGAAGACTCCAAATATCATAGTACCATAATCTATCCATGTCAGAGTCTCTTTCAGTGACTAGCTCAATGTAGTAGTAGTGGGTGGGTGCACCTTGGAAAACTAAGAAAGGGGCCATTGTTATCCCCTTAGGCATATTGACCTTGTAGGCCCAGGTTACAAGGTCATCAACTAGACTGTTCTTTGGGCGAGGAAGGTAATGGAAGGTAACATCTTTAAATTGGAAGGCGAACTCTTCTAGGTGGGCGTGGAAAGGTAGGAGCTTCTCGTGTTTGATTTTCCATTTACTGAGAATTTATCCGACAATGGGGGCAGAGTCTCTATAATTGTCTAGGTGTTTGATGCCTTTCTCGAGGGAGATATTGAGTCATATGGTGCATGCCTCGTATTCAATTATGTTGTTGGTGCAAGGGAAGTCCAACTTAACAATAATGGGAGTGGGAGTCATCGTGGGCGATCAGGATTATCCCAATGCCCTACCCTTTCTTGTTGGCAACTCCATCGAAGAACATCTACCATCTTAGATCCTCGTGAGGGGTGTAGATAATGTCTTTATCTGGTAATTTAGAGATCCAAACATCGATTCCTTCCATGGGATAATCAACAAGGTAGTCAAAGATGGCCCTCCCTTTCATGGCTTTTTGCATGACGTACACAATATCGAACTCAGCTAGCAATATCAACCATCAAGCCATTCAACTTGACATATAGGGTTTCTCTAGTAGGTATTTGATGGGATTCGTTCGAGATATTAGTCTGATGGAAAAATCAAGCATTTAGTGTCGTAGTTTCTGCGTGACCCAGACTAAAACGACACATGCCTTCTCTAAGGCAGTGTAGTTAACTTTGTGACCAACCAGTTTCCGACTAGCATAGTAAATGACTCTTTCCTTGTGGTATTACTCAATATATTAGGATAACATAGCCCCTACAGCAGTATCAGTGATGATTAAATACAAGAGGAGTGGGAGACCTGGCTGTGGAGGCATGAGCACCAGAGGTCGAGTGAGGTATCTCTTGATTTAGTCAAAGTCTTCTTGACATGCCTCATTCTAGACTTTTGTTGAATCCTTTTGGAGAAGTTTAAAGATAGGTTCATAGATAGAGGTCAGTTGGTTGATGAACTAATTGATGCATTATAATTTACCTAAGAGTCCTCGAACTTATTTCTTCATCCGAGGTGGTGGCATCTCGAGTATGGCTTTTAGTTTGGCGAGGTCTATTTTAATTCCTTTCTTGGTGACCATGAATCCCAAGAGTTTCCCCATAGTGACGTTGACAACACACTTTTGTGGGTTAAGTTGAATCTGTTATTATCGCAGTCACTCGAAGAACTTTCGAAGGGAGAGAGTGTGACATTCCCAAGTCTTGGACTTAATGATCATGTCGTCAACATAAACCTTGACTTCTTTGTGGATAAGGTCATGCGGGATGGTTGTGGCAGCTATTTGGTAGGTAACCTCGATATTTTTGAGTCCGAATGGCATGAAGGTGTAAAAAATAGTACCCTAGGTGTGATGAAGGCAATTTTCTCTTGGTGGTCAAGGTTCATCCTGATCTAGTTATAACAGTAAATCTGTAGACAAATGATTTGAAGGCGTAGCTGGCCGTGTTTTCCATAATCATGTCTATGTTGGGCAGTGGATAATCATTTTTGAGGATGCTTTATTCAAAATCAAATATTTAACGCACATGCGAACTTTTCCTCACGATTTCAGCATAAGGATGATGTTGGCAAACCATACAGGGTATTCAACTATGCGAATGAAACCCACGTTCAGCTTCTTGAATACCTCTTCTTTGACCTTGAGGGGCCAGTCCATTCGGAGTTTTCTCAACTTCTGCTTGATCAGTTTGCATTTTTAGAATGTTAGGATCTCGTACTGAGCTCTCTCCTAGTTAATACCGAGCATGTTATTGTAGGACCATGCGAATACGTCTATGTACTCTTTCAGCAGTTCTTTAAAGTGTGCACGCGCATGCCCTTTGAGGGTGGACCATATCCTTATCTCGCATTGATGGATACTAAAACTGAGATTAATAACAACAGTCTCATCATCATTAATTTGAATCCGATTATGTTTTTTATTATTTTCCTTATTACGATCGGTTAGGAATTGTTCATTTACAAAATCATCATCAACAAAAGTTTGATTAGAATCAATGCAATTAATTTAAGGCACAACAAGATACTCAAAATCCTCATTTATTTCATTTTCAGGGAAAACAACATCAAGAATCTTGTTAAAAGAGGTATCAGTTACATTTACATCAGGAAGAGGAGAAACAGAACAGGTGTAAAGATTTGAATGGGACAAACAGCAGGGTTAGGCTCTGCTTGAGGAGGCTGGATGGGGATGGCATGCCAATTTAAGAGAGGCACATCAATAGTTATGAATTGATTGGATGGGTCCAATGGTGCAGCATCTTGGTAGATCATGCAGAGACTTAGCCCAGTGTATACAGGTCAAAGGATTCTTCAAAGTCACTTTTTTCAATAATTGCCATGGTTTGCTCAATCAAAGTTTCCACTTTATGTTTCCAGTCTTCATCCCAAATGTTGTTGTCTTTAAAGAAGATCTACATCCCCAGTTTCCTCTTTTTGTCAATAGGATCATAACATGGTTTAGAAAATCCATAAAAGGGGAAGTCTTTACCCTCCTTAATAAATATTCCATTAAGAAAGTCCCCTAAAATAGTATTTTCATTTTCTAGGCTACTCATTGGTCATAGTCGACGGAGTGGTTTGAGTTTAACTGGTGAAGGTTGGTAATACAGGCCATATGGGCAAAGTCTTCTTTCAAAACTATGGGCTCGACGATTCCTTACTTGCATCACCCTAGCCCTATTTTAGGCATAAAGTGCATATTCTTGAATATTGAATTACACTGACATTACCATAAGGGTTATGCTCTGGACAAACTCGAGCTTTGAAGTTGTCCCTTGTTGGGACAGTGAGCGGATCAATTCTAAAATAAAAAAAAGGTTCATGTCATTGGTCCCATACTAAATCTCTAATACTTAATTGCTAATAATGTCACTATATGAGTTGTCATCGTCCTCCAGAATGGTGGTGTCTTGACCTTTGGCTAAGAACTTTAGTTTTTAATGGAGAAAAAATGATAGCCCTTGGATGTTGTGGAGCCATGGATGGTCAAGGAGCAGATTGAAATAAGCAGGTATATCAATGAGTGGGAACTTAGTCAAAGGGTTAATAGGGCTAACCCCTAGTGTGAGTTTTATGGAACCTATTACCTCTCGGTGAGTTTTATCATAAGCGCACACGACGGCAATGTAGGAGTGAGATCACTGATTTTTAATCCACCGAAATTGAAGGTCTTGAGCGGACAGACATTAAGAGCAGATCCATTATCAATAAGTAATAATGGGACTGTCTTTACCAAAATTTCAGCGGAGATGTTAAGGGCATAGTTGTGATAGGGTCTAAACTTCAGTATTTCTTCTTAGGAAAAAAAGAGGAGTATGGTAGAGGTTAAGGATATAAATATATTCACGTCTTCTTCAAGGGTAGTAGAGGGAAAAATTATGGGTTCGGTGAGGAGCTTTATCAGATCATTTCGGTGCAGTTGAGAGGACATGGAGAGTCCCCATAAGGTTATGTTGGCTTGGGTTTTCATGAGCTGATCAAGGACTTTGTTTTCTTCAACGATCATTTTTGGTCTTAGGAGCTCTTCGGCAATTCCCTTTCCTTTATCTACACCGATTGAATGGGGAATTGAATCTTTGTAATACTGCCCTGATTTGGTCATGTGGTTCACAGAGGTAAGGAAGAATAAGAACCTCTTGGCTTCATCCACTTTGGGTGAATGGATACTTTGTTGATTTCTCCTAAAAAATCTTTGAAAGAGATTATTCCACACAAAATGATAATTTAACTGGATTCTTCATGATTCAGTTCATTATCTGAGCTATCGAAGTCTTCCCCCCATCCGATGGTGATGATGCCTTCCTGCCAAGAGTAATCAATTCATTCAAAAAACCTCTATGGCCTTATCATATAAATCTTCCCACTCAGTGGGCAAATGTAGAAGATAAGGGATAAGTCATCCCTAAAGTTTCAAATCAGTGAGCAACTCAAGAATGCCGCAGATTTCTCTTTCTGGGGAAATATATCAGTCATGATTTGCACAACGTCATCTAGACTGATGTCCTCAATGGGTACTACCCACTCATCTGATTCTCAAGCCCACTTTTGGGCTTCCATGAACAGGCCACTGAATCTTTGGTAGTCAATGAACATCTCAGTGGGCAATTTCAGTCCAAACTCTTGGATTTGGTCTAACACAACATGTTTTCCACACCTCCCCCCTCATATCGAGTGTGGATGGCAATATAGTCCCTTGTAAAAAGTGACAGAGCCTGATCAACAAGCTATGTAAGGTGACGAAAAAAGGACGGGCAAAACTTGAGAGGTTTGGGTGAGACTATAGGGATGATGGGTACTTTGACGAGCATAATCTAGGTAGAAGGGTCAAACTCAAGGTTATTTTCCAAGAAAATGGCATTTGTTTCGGTTCCATGTGTTGGAAGAGGGTTATGAGTGGTGTTGGCTTGGAATTAGCTGGCGGAGCGTTGATACCTCGATCTATAAAGCCCTGGATCACATTTCTAAGATGTAAGCATTGGTCAGTGGTATGACCTGTGACTTAGTGAAAGTCACAGTGGGCATAAAGCTTGAAGTTTTTAGGGAATGGGTTTAGTAATGGTCAAGGTTCCAATGGTTTGATGAGATTTTGGGCTATCAAGGCCTGATAAACTTTCAACAGGGGAGAATAGAGCTCAGTGTACTCTTTTCAGGCAGGATTAAAGTGACTTTCTGGCACCCAAGAGGTAGTAGGTTGTGATATGCTATTGATGGTTGAAATTGAGGCATTAGCGGGCTTCTCATACTTCTTCGATGTAAACTGTCTAGTCAGCTTCTTTGGTTCAGATTCCACTTTGGTGATACCTTCTTTGATTTCTACACCAGCCTCTCGAAGGGCTCAAAAGTGTGGGTAGTACTGTCCTCCCATAGATGTTCGGAGAAAAGGCAAGAAATTCTTCTTTATAATGCTCACTTATTCCTCCTCTGAAAGCCTATTAGTCATAGCAACGACTTTCTCTCTCCACCTTGCGATGAAGCTACTGGATGATTCCTCAGGGTTTTTATTTAGCAGCACTAGGTCTCTATGCATGACCTCTAACTTTTCATTATATTTGTACCGAGATATGAATTCTTGGGCTACATCTTTCCAGCTATGGATCCTAAATTCTCTGAGAGATAAGAACCATCGAAGAGCACTTTCTTTCAAGGTATGCTGAAACATTTAGTCCATTATCTCCTCAAAGGCATAACTTCATAGGTGCATAATTATGGGCCCACTACCCCTAAACTTCTCTATGTCTGACATATTAAACTTATCTGGCAATCGAGCTTTAGGATAAGGAGACATATGGGTGTAGTCCATGTAGTTTTTTGATATTTTAACTTGGTCAAACTTTTTTTAAAGTAGTTTGAGGTCTGCCTTGACCTTGCTCAGTTCCTCTTCTTTAGGATCCACGGGTATTGGTAGATTGTCCCCTGGCTGGGCAAGGTTTGGAATTAGAACCTGGAAAAGTGGTGGCCCATTTGTCGATGGGGCACGCGAGACATGCGAGTATTCTTCTGAGACCCAAATAGATTCGGGGGCAGGTGGACCCATATCACGAGGAAATAGGATCTCGATTTCATGTACTTTTGAAGTTTGGACTCGATGTTGTTGCATCTCTTGGACATCAGTTTGAAGGTTGTCAATCTTGGTGTTGAGCTAAGCTAGGATGGTCATCAGATGTGGCTCGACATACGATGATTGATCAGTATTCTCCATGAATAGCTTATGAAAGGAGTACCCAAATTCGATTGAAGTAGCGAAAGAAGCAGCGGAACTTCGAGGCAGTTTGACGAAAGACCGAAGCTAATAAGGAGCCAGGCCAGTCGAGTATACGATCGATTTGAGAGGGAAAATGATTTGGGTTTACTTTTGAAAGAGGAAGATACTATTTTTGGATTTTTTTTACAAAGGAGAAAAATGTTTTTGGTATTTTTGGTTTTCGAAAGGGAAGGAAAGAAAAGGAGGAATCTCATCATCATCATCATCATCATTATTATTATTATTATTATTATTATTATTATTATTATTATTATTATTATTATTATTATTATTATTATTATTATTATTATTATTATTATTATTATTATTATTATTATTATTATTAGGTTTTCATTTGTATTAGGTTTGTCTAAATGCAAGAAAAATTCCAAACAGGACTCGAGCCTGGGGAAAATAGGATTTAAAATATAGGACACGATTTGATTTGTTTTCAGGCTCACAAATAGGGTCGAAATAACACAAAAATTCAAGTGGTATGTCAACTCGGATTTCGAAAGAGTTTTGCATAGTAACCGAAAAACTAATTATGAGTGACCTAAGGTTGATGCCTATATGAGGTTTATGCACTTGTTGGGTTAGTGGAAGGGATCCCCCTTTTGGCATGACTTTCATGATATACATCTTGCCTATAAGGGCAATCATTCATCGGTACATGTGGATAAATCATTTGATATACCCGAGTATACGTGAATTGCATCACGATGTATCTCACGACGACAGAACATGTGAGAGAGAATTCGATATACTCGACGTACATGAACAAGTGCCCTGCTATATACCTCCTGTTGTGAGTTTGGTCAAGTGGTGCGAAGCAAAGGGAACCGTTCGATATACGTCGAAGGTATGCGGCTAATGGAAGGTGAGAGCCATATCACTTAGGTTAACCGCTCCCTAGTGAAGCCTACATCCATCAGTAAGTTACCCCCCAGTATGTGGCAAAATTTTGGTTAATATTTCCATGCTCTGGTGATGTGGTGTGCAAAAAATCATGAGTTTTAATTAGTATCTTATGGAGATATATTTTTATATGCATGCTAAGTAAGGGAGTACTACTACTATGAGGGATAATACAAAGTAAATATAGCATGAAGCATGAAGACTATACTAAGCATGGTGAGAGGGAAGAATGTGAATAAGTGTGTGAGATGTGTAAGGCTAGAGAGTGACATGGGAATAGTGTGAGTGATCATGTGAATACACACAAGTGAATGTGTGTACTAGTGTGCCTAATCATGGATCAACTACAAGTGGTGTGTGAGATATGAAAGTGAGCATATATACAAGTGAGAGAAGTGCGGGTGTATGCTAGTGAAGCTAAATATGGATATTCTACAAGTGGTGCGTGGCCCATATATGTAGAGGTGAAACTATATACAAGTGTAAGTGCATGAAATGAGCATGGGGGATATATACAAGTGTGTGAAGTGAGCATGTACAATTGAGTGAAAAATGATATATACATGAGAAGAGATTATGGTAGAGATAAGCATCAGATAGGCATACAAATGAAATAAGTGAAGGAGCAAAGGTAACATACAAATGGAAGCATATGTACACAAGTAGAAAAGTAAGAGAGAAAAGAATAACACCCATGTAGAAATAGAGTCTGGTCCTTTAAACAACAACTCCCTAGCACAGTCGCCACTATGGCCATCCATAGTCTGATTCCATTCGGCACGTGTGGAATATCGGGTATCGATCATGGTTAAGTGGGGGATAATTTAAAGAGATAGAGTCACTAGCCTATTTTACTCAAAACAAGCAAAAGAATGTCATCGCCTCGAGACAACGGCATCAAGGTCAAACTGATGCTTGCGAAACCAAGTATTTCGAAGGTTCGGGGACTAAGTTACGGAATGGAAAGGTGTTAAGCACCCATTACGCCCTTTCGGTCTCTCATGGTCTAATGTTAATCTTCTCCTTTTAGAACGCGATGTGTGTGTACATGTGTATAATATAAACATTAGGAGAATGTAATCATCAACTCACATCATGGAAGGGACGGAGCGGACACATCCGAAGAAGCTTTATAAAAAATATTGATAAAAATAAATATGATGTAAGTGCTCGTCGAACCACAAATCGCTATGAAAGAGCGAATGTGTACGTGGGGCGAGACACAAATATGTAGCAGTATAAAACTCACAAAATATATGTAATATAAGATATAAAAGAAATATATAGTCATGAAAAATGGAGGACTCAAATCTCGAGATTGGCCCAAGATGCCTACGTAGTCCAAGGGGCATCAAAGTCCACATAATTCGAAAATAGCATAGGGGTGGGGTTCAATCCATAAATCCAAATGTGGGACTTTTCTTATGTGTGTAAATAAAAATGTGTTTTAAGAGTGAAAGTGTGAAATGAAAATTCCTCTTTTGGAATATACGGATAAACCCTTTTTTTCTTCTTTTTGGGGTTTTTATGAAAATACATTATGTATAATATTACTAATAAAGAGTAAAGATTAGTGGATGTGATATAATGAAACAAAAGCACAAAATAGAAATAAGATGAATAGTATTAGTATGAATAAACTAGAGAAAGGGATGGAGAAATAGTTGTCCTTGTGAATGCTTATTGCTTACTTTGGGATGAAACTGCACTAATTTTGAAGTGGTATGAAAGTGAGGTAAGAGAATGTGAGAAAATTAGACCTTTTGGGAAAGGAAAAGTCTCTCATTAAGAAGAGAATGTTCTCTGATTGTTAAGAGAGTTATCCGGACTCTTGTGGTAGAGTGAGGTCATGGATCCTTTTTATAGGATCAAGGGGTGGCAATTGGCATAGCCGATAACCTACCTATCGGCATAAGGCCTGCCTTGCTGAGCAAGGAAGGCAGGGTTTCTCGGGTGCCTATAGGCAGTCTAGAACTATTTTCTCAAAAAAATGGCATAAAATGCAAAATGTACGTCTGAATCACGCACGGGATGGGTCATTGAAAAAGAAAGTCAAATCCTTTTAAGAATCCATTGAGCCACTCCCGGGTTCGGGAGTTAACCAAAGTTAAACGGGGCTCGAAAGTGACCAATGGTCTTTAGATGGGGGTTTCGGAGAAAAATGAATTTTCATCTGAACCGTAAGGCAAATTTGCACACGAAGCAAACCATTGGAAAGGGAATTCAATTCCCCTCGATATTTCATCAAAATTCGATCGGTTTAGAGATTTGACCAAGGTCAAAAAATTCTTGGAAGCACCCGATGACCCTTTGAAGTAAAATGAATTGTTGGTCCGAACTGTAAGGCCTATTTACACACGGTATGGACCGTTAGAAAGAGGACTCGGGTCCCTTCAAAGATTCATTAAGCTTTGCTCAAGATGGAGAGTTTCCCTGAAGTTAAATAGGGCTTGAAAGTGCTCGATGGCCTCTGGATCAGTAATCAGGGTATGATCTAGGGTTTATGGTGAATGAGTGAGTGGTGGGACCTAAGGAAGTTCTTGGAGGGTTCTTAGGATGGGGCGTCTACAGGAAGCATTAATAAGTATGGAATTAGGGTATTATAATAGTTCCTCCTTAGACATAGGAGGGACAATCTCAGCAGGTTACACAGGACCATATCGAGACGATGAGTTCTCTCCCCTAAATAGTCGCTGAGCTATATGCTTAGGCAACTTTGGATCCTTAGACGTTGAGTCATCTAAAGACCTTTTTCTTACACTTTGCCTCTCCTCAATCACCTTGCCTTTTCGCTTATCAATAACCTTTTTATTACTAGCCTATTTAACGACTAGCTTCGGTGCTTCAGCATTGGAAAGCCTAGGAGGATTATCATTACGTTTCTTGGTATGAGCTTCTTCCCTAGCCTTCTTAGTAACTGCCTTTTCAGCCAATTGTTAGAGATGTTTAGATCCAATATTGTTCAATTTATCCCTAGAAATGTTTACGGGAGACATGATAAACGAGATAGAATTGGGAGTTAAAGCTTCACCAAAATATAGGTAATATTTGGTTGGTAAACAAGTAAGGTATGAAGTACAAAAGCATGAAAAAAAGAAAATAGAGATGAACTAACACTTGGGAAAATATCTAACCTTCTTCGATCTCCTATTCATCCTCATCACAATCACCTCTCACCTAGATGACCTCTACCTCATCCACCCCTTCTTCCTCAAAACTCTCTTCATTATCATCAGCAGACTTAGTTGGCATATATGTGTCAAGATTGATAGTGCTGATAA
This sequence comes from Sambucus nigra, assembly GCA_949130495.1. NCBI lineage: Eukaryota > Viridiplantae > Streptophyta > Magnoliopsida > Dipsacales > Adoxaceae > Sambucus > Sambucus nigra. The sequence goes on from OX422217.1 coordinate 262,503,917, forward strand.
TAAGATAGTTCTTTATCCTCTTAAACCTCTTAGAGGGGTATAAATCCTCATAGTATATGGGATCCAAGGTGCAGACTCATCTAATCAGCCTCTTGTCCAATAAGGGAACCTTTTTAGAAATTAGGTCGGAGGAACTCCAATTCCTAGGAAAATAAATCCCTCTTTCTAGGTCATTGGTAAAGAACTCCCACACACTAAAAATATAGAAGAACTTGGTATTCTAATTGTAGTTGTTGGTTTGGAAAACCTGGACCATCTTGGTATTGGACTTCTTGGGAGAAAAATAGTAGTATCCAGGGGTTTTATGGTTATCTTTCAAACAATACATGAACCTAAATATATTCCCATTTATATCAAACCTCCCATATTTTTTTCCAATAGATCATGGGTCCATCAATTGACCTCTATGCATTAGGAGGACGCTAAGTAAGGGTCAACCCATACCCTTTTAAGATGGACCTTATGGAAGGATGGAGTTCATGATGAACTCCAATTTGAATAGTCCAAAGAGGGAAATATACCTCATTGCATATCTCATATCGTAAGTGCTCTCTTATGGGTCAGGAATCTTTATGGTCACATCATTAGGAATAGAATACAAGATTCTCAAGTCGGCTAAGTCTTCGGCTCTAACATCACTTTTGTACCACCTAGCATCAGAGGTGGTTGGGTTATAAGAAGTGGTGGGAACATCTCCTAAATCCATTTCTTCGTTTGTCAAAGGGATTTTTACTAGTTTGGTGGAGAGGAATTGGTTAGCCATCAAGGTTTTGTCTTTCGAATTTAATTAGACAGAAGAAGTGGTGTCATTAGTGTTAGCATAGTTTTCCCAGAAATTTTATGTTTACAAAATCAAGGCTCTCTTAGTTATGAAACTTCGATGTGCTATACTCAACACTTGGGGTCTTGGGGGTTGACGCAACGAAAGCAGCTAATTTGGGGGTAAATTTAGGGCTTTCTGGATCATCTTCAGGGTTAAGAACTTGGAGAGGGTAGGAAATCTCTCAAAAAAAGCATTGGGATAAATATTATGCAAGTCGTAAATGTTTTCCCAAATTTTTAATGACTCACTTATACAGGGTATACAGGGCACTCAATATAACCTTAGGCAAATCCCAAAAATGAGAAAGAAACTCTAGATGAAAAACCCTCAACACCCAAAACAAAAACTAGAGACAAAGGAATAGTAAAAGAGAAAAAAGGAATTATGCGAATAATACCTTAAGCTTTTTGGAAGAATAAATTTTTTGGAAGGTTTGTCCTTCTCTCTCTCTAAGAAGATGGCAACGATTAGTCGGTATTTCTCTGTCTTTAAGAAGCTGAAAAGTTTGTCTTGGAGTTAATTGAAATGAAATTTTTCCTTCGTTTTATGTAAGACAAAAAACACATGCACTAGACGCGCTTTAAAAATTAGTCCCATCGGATTGCTAATAGGTGGAAAACTTAAGAAAGTTTGAAATTTTATCAAGAAAATAGACAAGTTAATTAGCTCGATCGGTCGAGCAGAACAACTATCCACTTGAGTACCAATAGACGTTAACCCATGACTATTTGTAATAAACTTCACTCACTTCTTGGCAATCGTGAGCAAAGTCTTAAGGGATTTTGTTATACCATATTTGTAGAACAACTCATATTTCAAAAAAAAATCATATCAAACCACTCAATAGTAACTCTGATACCAAACTAACCAACAGTGATAGAACCAGTGCATAACTACAACTGTATCAACATAAGCCAAACTACTGAAATAAAACTACTATATAAATATGACTCAAGTGAATATAAATAGTACTAAAAAGATTGAGCATGTAGGCTTGATGCCTATATCCTAAATAGGCAGCTAAAGAGATCACGGTTGAGGCGACAACGATAAATTAGGTCTTAAAAAGTAAATTCAACAACAATGTTAACGACAAGTTTAAGAAGAGTAGGATTATAACTGAGCTTGGGCTAAAATATAACTATGCATTTTCCTCGAATATTTTGGTTACTTTTAAGTTATCCAACCCCAACAACCCTAAATATCTCATGCATATACTCCCAAACCCAAATAAAGCTCAAGATTATATATTATTCACAATCTATAAGTTTACATCCACATAAGTATGGTCCATATCACGTACATCATATATGGGAAACTCGTAAGCCGTCACATGATAAAGGCCTATTCCTACCCCCTTCGAGATTGATTGTGTATACTAGGCATAGTTATAAGTTGTCCCACACTTATAACCATCAAAGCATCTCCTAAGAATAATCATTATGCCTTAACACCAGTCATATGGACCCATATCCAAAGATGTATGAAATATTAATCACTACGCCTTAACACCACATGCCCTAAAGTCGTCCCAATACATCATACTAACATCTAATTAAAAAATGTCTAAATTTTATAATTAAATTATTCATTAACTTACATAATTAATTATAAATATTTAATTACTTAATTATTGTATTTTATATTCGATTTAAATTTCTAATAACACTCACACGTGTAAAAAAGATAACATAAATAGTGATGTCAAATATCACTACAGGCAAATATATAATTTCATAATTTATAGTTTATTTCATTTAAATCCCTTAAACTACGGGGTATTACAAATATAACTTGTAACTTTTCACTTGTAAGTGCCTGTTGATGATTGATTTGAATAGATATTTCTTATGTTATATGATCTCATCTTTTTCCATTATTTTTATAGACATGTGATATTTTGTTTGATGTATGGATAACATTTCTTCCACGTGATTTTGCTCGACTAAGATATTAGCTTCCACATATGATATGCGTTCTTAGTGTATACCTTAGCGTGCAAAATGTTTTTTAGCCGAGTTAGTTTTTAGCATCCATTTTTAAAATAATGCTTTAAGTTATAATAGGCCTGCCGGTGTTTGAGTCTGCATGGTCTTGTGATCAGCATTTGGCCGAATTGACATACTAGCTACCGGTTGGACGAACCAGACTTGTCCTGACATGGTTTTTATAAGTGTAAACTTAAGGTTCCCTTATCGGCTTCATGTGTGCAGCCTTTGTCCGTGGCCATCGACGTGCTCGTCTGCACTAGGATTTACCAAGGCTTTAGCCAACTTATTAGTTAATTTGGTCGAATTTTAGCTGACCTAACCTTATGACGACATTGGTTTTCCAGATCGACCAACTTCTTGATCATGACCAATCTGATGGACGAGGCCCCTAATGAAGTATGGTATGGTCGTAGTCAATCTGATATGTTCAGCCTTGATATTTTTTCATCCTAATCTTCTTACCCATCTCTATCATTGATGATCTTCACAATAAATAACAAAAGAACTTGAAATAAAAACAAAATAGATAAGAAATTGTTTTTCATTGATAACTTATGAAACATTTTACAAGAATTTCTTCATTGCATATTTTCTTAAATGATTTTGATCGTCTCAATGATAGTATTTTCTAAGATGTTCACCATTCCATGTGTTCTTAAACTTCTCCCCCTCAAGAGTCTCAATTAGGTATTTCCTAGTCAGACTACAATGCTCACTTTGTATGGACCATGTCAGTTCGGCTCAAGCTTGTTCCCCTTCTAGATCACTTTCTTCAAGACTAAATCCCCCTCTTTCAATGTACTCGTCTTAATTCTTTTATTATAGAACCTAATTATTCTGTGTTATCACGCTACTACTCGGAGGGATGTTTGCTCTTTGACTTTCAAATATATATCCAATAGGTTCATAAAATCAATCACCGATGAATTGAAGTTCAACACCCTATGGCTTAGTAAGCCAATCTCTCCAGGTACTACTACTATGGGTGTGCATGGGTCAATCGATTCAATTTTTAGTCTTTTTTAGCCAAACTGACTTTATCGATTTTCAGATATTTTGAATCGAAATCGAATCGGTTGTATCTGTTAACTGAACTGAATAGGGGAGGTTTTTGAAAGGGTTGATTTGGTTTGATCGTCAATTTTTGACAGGGCTGATATTGGCAGGGTTGGTTCGATTTAACCGATTTTGACATAGCTGATATTTTTTAATATTTTTTTCATTTTGTTTTAATCATTTTCAATTTAAATTTAACTAACACTATTTTATTTATATGCCAAATTTAAAAAATGGTTCAAAAGTATCCTAAATCCATTAATATTTCAACATGATTTCAATATATAATACCATGTTAAACACTTCTAAATAATTCAAATGAGCCAACATAATTATATTATATTATATTATATTATATTATATAACTAACTAACTAATTAAATTAGTTAGGGTTTTGTTTGTATTATTTTATTATATTGTATTATACAATTAGCTAATCGAAAAATATATATAATATTATATAATAAGTAAAGCAGTTCGGTTCGGTTCTACTTGGGCCCTATGCGAAATCAAACCGAAATTATCGATTTTTATCCTACTTAAATTGATCGACCCGACCTTAAAAATAAATTAACCCGCAATCATCAGTTCAGTTCGGTTTATTCGGTTCAGCAATTCAGTTGGTTTTTCTGCATACCCCTAACTACTTTTTCAGTGCCAAATGCCAACGTAAAGACACTTGCGGTTGTCATTAGAGTTGTCTTGTAATCCTAGAGAACACTCTGCAAATCGTTGATCCAGTTGGCTTTGGCATCATCCAATCTTTTTTTCATCCCCTCAAGAAGAGTTTTGTTTGTGATCTCAGTCTGTCCATTACATTGGGGATAACCTGGAGCATAATGCAACTTCCTTATCTTGGATCTAATACAGTAATATTCAAATTGGTTGTTATCGAATGGTGTGCCATGATATGTAATAAAAGGGAAGGGCGACCCATAACATAAGATAATATTCTTCCATATAAAGTGGAAGACATTCTCATAAGTCATATTTACCAACGGCTCGGCTTTAACCCACTTCATAAAGTAATCCACAACAATGACCAAATAACTAAATCTCCCATTGGTATTCGGTAGAGGTCCAACCATATCTAAATCCCACTTGACTAAAGGCTAAGGTGATGTGATTTGTGTTAAGGTTACTGAAGGTTTCTAATAAATGATGGCGTACTTCTAGCATATGTTTCACTTTTTTCGTAATTCGCACAATCTTCCTTCATCGTCGGGCAATAGTAGCCCTGTATAGCTACCCTTTTCACTAACGATCATCCCGTCGAATGCGCCCCATATAACTCTTCATGAACTTATTTAATCAGATCAAGGGATTCTTTAAGACAAACACATTTTAGTAGGGGAAAGATAAAAACTCTCTTAAATAAAACCCTATTTCCCATCACGTATCTTGTAGATTTATAACTGAGTTTGTATGCTTATTTATGATCTTTCAGAATTTTGTCGGTCAACAAGTATGATATGATAGGATCCATCCAAGATCGTCCCATATGTTAACTCCATTATCTGCACGATCTCCTCACCAATGCTTCGATGCATTAGTATTTCCATAAGTACTGTTATCCTGGGCTCGTCCCTAGTCATCGATGCTGGTCGAACTTGTGCATCAACTCGGGAGTTCTCACTCCTTGGAATCTTTACAATCTGAATGGAAACAAACTTTGGGAGTATCGACTTTACCTTTGCCAAGTACTTTGACACGGCCTCCTCCCTTACTTCGTAGATACCCAGTACTTGATTATAACCAACTGATAGTCACTTTGGGATGATAGTTCTTGGGCTTCTATAGATGAGGCTAGCCCCAAAGCTAGAACTAATGCCTCATATTCTTCTTTATTTTATAAGGCCTCAAAATTGAATTAGAAAGTATACTCCACATCCACGCCTTCTGGAGTCGTGACGATCAAACCCACTTAACTTCTATTGGCGCATAAGGAGCCATCGGTAAATAATTTCTAAATATTGGGCTCTTTCTCAAATCTGCCTTCAACCAAGGAGACATTTTTTAATAACTTATTCATTTGCTTTAAATATCGAGCTCTTTATTTTTATTTTATAGAGGATTCTGGTTTATCTCTGGTTGGCACTAGAGAGGCCTCAACCCTGGTTGGCTTCCCCTCATATGTGAACTCTGTTATGAAGTTTTGCCATGGCTTGCCCTTTGATGGTTGTTCTTAGCTCGTACATGATATTATATTCCCCTACCTCCACATCCTAGGCCATCAACCTTCCAGACTTCTCAAGTTTATGGATGCCTTATCGGAGGGGGCAAATCAGTGTATACTATTATGGTGTGAGCCTAAAAATATGGCTTTATTCTCTTGGAAGCCTCAATCAGTGTGAGTGTTAATTTCTCCAATCTCGAATATCATATTTTTGCTCCACGATAAGCCTTACTCGTGTAGTAGACTAGTTTCTAAACACCATCTTCTAATTTTAATAAAGTCGGGCTCAATGACAACTCAGATACAACCAAATACGTATATAGTTTCTTGCCTAGGATCAACCTTAATAATAGAGAAGCCGACCCTAGTTACTTCTTTAAATCCAGGAAGACTTTTTCACATTTTTCATTCCACTCAAAGGTCTTTTTGAGGATCTTAAGGAATAGAAGACATCGATCAGTAGCTCTTAGCAAAAATCTGTTGAGTGTAGTGATTCTTCTAGTCAAACTCTGGATATCTTTCTTGATTTTTGGAGACTATATATTCATCAACGCTTTGATTTTATTAGGGCTGGCCTCCATCTTATTTGATTGACGGTAAAGCCCAAAAAATTTCTTGCTCTGAATTCAAAGACATTTGGCTAGATTTGGTTTCATTTAGTATTTCTCCAGCACGTTAAAAGTTTGGTCGAGATCAAGAATGTGATCGATTGCCTTCTTACTTTTTGTCAACACGTTATCTATGTATACTTCCATACTTTTCCCAATCTATTTTTCAAAAATCTTGTATACTAGTCTTTGGTACGTTGCTCCAGCATTTTTAAGCTCGAAGGGCATAACATTATAGCAACCTCAACCAAATTTACCTCACTGATATGCGCAACGTCAGCCTCGGGCAAAATTACCTTACAAAGTAGGGGTGCTATGACCTCAGTTAAATTTACCCCACTGATATGCGTACATCCCTTCGCTTCATTCATATACTCTTTGCTCTTATGGGTCCATCTTCAGCTCTAGTATCTCTACCAGTAATAAAATGACATTTAAACGAAATCATGTTGATATCTTATACTGGCTCTTTAGGATTCTTGGGTAAGTTAGGATCACTACCATCATTTGAATCTTTGTCCCGACCTCACTTCTTGTTATCCTTAGCCTTGTAAGGAGACTTTGATATCCTCCTCTGCTTGTCGCCTCTTTTGTGTTCAGCTGTTCGACCAAACTTGTCTACATAATTTAATAAATGTCCCCTTCTTATTAGGGCCTTAATTTTATCCTTTAGGGCCAAACACTTATCAGTAGTGTGGCCATGATCTTTATGAAAGTCACATAACTTACGTTTATCTCTCCTACCTGGAAGCATTTTTAACTTTTCCTCTGATCGAAACTTTTTAGTTCTTGGGATATCATCAAGGATGTGATGAATGCCAATGGTGAGCAGTGTGTTCTTATCAAACTTCTTCAACTTAGGCTGATTAGATTCCTTAGATTTATCCTTCCTATTTGAGCTTCACCTTTCGTCGGATTTAATACGACCTGACTCCTTTACAGCCATTACCTCCTCGTCATTCATAACCTCTCATGCCTTATCCAGGAGCTCGACCATTGTGTTCGAAGGCTCTTTTGCTAATTCCCAATAAAGCTTTGTATGCAGCAAACCAGTCATAATTATAATGATCACTATTTTCTCTTCATAGTTTATTACTTCTAGCTTCTCAATATTGAATCAAATGATGTACTCCCTTGTTGTTTTTCCCCCTTTTGGAGGATGCTTAACAAATGAGTCACCCTTTTCCCTGGTTTGGTGCCAAAACAAAAGTTTTTTACAAATAGGTCGTCTAACAACCTGAAGCTGGAAATCTGCCCCCTCGAGAGCCCATTATACCATATTTGGGGTGATCCAGTCAGAGTACTAGAGAGGGGCCTACACCTTATCTCATCGAGAATGGAATAAATGTAAGAATTAGCTTGGTACTACTCTACGTGAAACATTATGTCAAGTTTTCCATAATATCTAGGTATTATCACTAGCATCTTAAATTTAGTCAGTGATGGATAACTCACAACAAACGCAGTGAATGGATATCTCTGAACATAACGCCTCTGCAAATGGTTTTTTATATTTATAAATCCCCAATCAATTTTCTAAGCACTGAATCGAACCTTTTCTAGGGTTGATCTTTCTTTTTTTATTCGGCTTTAACAATCTTCTCGACTCGTCCCTAGATCTCAACTGAACTCTCCTCCCTTCTCGAAGTGTACTCGAACCTAGTCAATCCTCTTACACTGTGCCTATATCTGATCGAGTGTGTAACCTTCTTAGACTCAGATCTCCAGGACTCCTATTTATGCTCCCTGGGCTCTTAAGGGTCCCTATACGGATGTCCTCGTGATACCCTGGGGCAAAATAAATCAAAGTCATAACCTTTGATCATTATCATATCCTATTGATCGGATGGTGGATGTTTTCCAAGCATGTAGGACTAATCGCTTTAATCCATTTAAGATCTCCTCTCGTACCTACTTCCTTCATTATGTGAACTCAGATCCAGTATCAGGCATTCGATTGAAGTTTTCCCTAAATACAGGGATGAGTGGGTTCAACTCTAGTTGGTTTTGTCAATCCAAGATGCTTTGCATCAGCTGTTTCACATTCTTCTACATGGCCTTTTGGATTTTGCCCAGGATTTATAAGATTCCCTATAAATCACCCAACCCAATAGGTGTAGAGGGAGGAAAATCCTCTCAATCTCTATTACTTTCTAGGTTTCCAACCACTCTCAACAGAATGTCAACACAAAATAAGGTATCATAACAATATGTAAATTAATTTATAGAAAAAGTAAATCTAAAGCAGGTATATGTAGATCTAAACAAAGATATAAGTAATTACTAGGAATCATGCAAAATTCCTCAAATATGACTCTAACCCTTTGAAATCCAGGTGAATCGGATTACGATTCACTTATTTATATGAAATACATATCCTCGAGCCCTAGAAATTAAAAATGATCAAAAGCGACAATGGCAAGACGATTCCCATAGACAATGCCAATATGTTATCACTTATAATTGGTATATCGATTATCTTAGCTAAAATATACTAATAATCAGCAAATAACAGAAAAGAGATTGATTTTACGAAACACTAACATAGGAAATAGCTATAGAAAGATGAGAGAAAGATAATAAGAATCGAATCTATGTGGTTTAACCCAAAATGGTGCGTTGATTATATTGATTTACTGGGCAAAATTCATTAGCAAGAATAAGAATAAAGCTCTCAAGTTTTCTCTACATTTTGGCATCATAATAGTAAGGATAATCTCCAAAGTTACCCACATGTGGGTATTATGTTCTATTTATATGTTGTTAGAGGAGATAAAAGAGAGGGACGCATGGCTCACCTTTATAGGTTAGGTGAGTATACGCTTTACATATATGGTGAGAGAATAATCACAAGTTAGTTATTGGCACATGGGGAGAATATTTCCATATCTTCTCCATGTGCACATGCATAGAAAGGTTACTAATATCATCCGATCATAATGTACATGCCTGATATAATGGAGTTAATTAATAGTGTTAGATGATAATGTTAACTAACAATGTTAACAACATTATCAAGTCTAGCTAAGCCGACCTCTATTCGGAACCAACCAGATTGTCTCATGAGGCCAATCTCATAATTAACTGGTAGGTGTATCCAGATGTCCTTTTTCTAACTGGGCCATGTGTTATCCCATATTTATGGTATAATGGTAATCTTTGAATATTTTCATCAAGCTCTCAAAAGGATATATCCATCAATACCTGACGTGTCCACACAATAAAGCCTCGTCACATAAATACACAAGCAGGTGGATGTTGATGTCAAAGAATGATAGAGGAAAATATTTCTTTAATATAAAAATTACTTCAAGTAAAGTTACTTTTGAGGCTTTAATGTGCGTTATGTTCACCAATTTTTCACAAAGTTAGGTGATGCACAAACTAATCTGCATAATTGCCCTTTAGAGATCTGTGTGCTCAGAAAAGCAATGCCATAACAACAAAGGGTTAATTGAATGATGATGTGCTAGTCGTGAGACTTGCACTATTTCATATAATCTGTTTGGTAGCATACAACCTTGCGCAAATTATCGGAATAATCACTAAAAGTCTTCAAGTTGAATAACGTGTCTAATAGGATCCTTTTTTCACTAGTAATCAAAATGAAAGTACCCACGGGGATTAAATTTCTTCCTGTTATAGGATTGGTTCTTAAACATAATTTTTTTTTATATTTTTATCTTCTTTAGATCGTGGCGTGACTTCTCTCTATATTTCGAATTAAATCCACCCAGACATGTTCCTATTGGATGTTCTAAAAATTTCTTCTCCATGTGTATCACATCAATTACATGTCTTACACGGTGCTCTTTCCAATATGTTAAGCCAAATAAGATTGACCGTCTGGACCATGCCTTCATTTTACTAGGATCTTTTGAATCCTCCTTAACTTACTCTTCTACACTACAAGCTGAGGGTGTTTTACAATAAATTTATATCCCGAAGTGGCAGCCTTCTCCTTTTTCATGATTTGATAACCATAAAATCGAGCATGTTCCATCCTACGCTCGTGATCGATAAGTAAAAAGTTAGACCTCTCATTCCTAAAAGGGTGACTGTTTGACAGAAACCTATGATGACCAACATAACTTATTTTACCACTATAATGTAGCCAAGTGGATTCAGTTTCCTCCTCACAGATGGGACATCCGTAATAGTCATAAACATTACAACCGAATAAGGTCACATAGGCAGGAAAGTTAAGAATCTTCCACAACACCGTTACTTCAAGTGTAAACTATTCACCCTTATAAGCATCAAATTACTTCATGCCTCACTACGCCATATATATATAATGATCACAGTAGGTTGGTCATGGTCCAAATCCTTGACCAAGTTGGTCACAGTCCAAATCTGTAACCAACATAAAAAATTCGTGATCAAGGTTGTGACCAAAGTAAGTGGTGATATGGATAGAGGATTGGTTACAGTTCCAAACGCTGACTATTAGGGTCACGGCTCCAGACCATGACCAAACTATTACCCTTTAGGCACTAAAATTCTCACTAAATTTTCCAGGTTGATGGTCACTATTTTTAGACCGTGACCAAGTCATGACCAATCCCATTGAACTATAGTCCAGGTTTTGATACATGACCTCTAACAGTGAGAGGAATTTAATTTAAACTGGTCATGACCCAATGGTCGCAGTTTGGGATCGTAATCAATCTTAGTGAGTAAGTGGGGCATGACTTGAGACCATGACAAAGTTAGAGGAGTAAATAGGTCATAATACGGGTCATGGATCTAGACCGTGACCCCCTATTGCTGATATAAATTAAACCCACTTAGGGTTCTTTTAGTTCATAATTTCACTATTTCTCTCTGCTTTCACTCTCACTTCTTCACCCACCGATGATTCTCTCCCTTTCTCCGGCGACCCCTCTTTCCCCAACGATTCTCTTCAGTGACCACCGATGACCCCTCTCTCACGGTAATACTCTCTCTCATTTTATGTGTATTTATGTGTGTTTATATATATGTTGGTGTATGTATTTGGTGTGTCTGCTGGTGTATGTTTATGTATGTGCTACGATATGTATTTGTGTGTACGTTACTGTATATATATATATATATATATATATATATATGTGTGTGTGTGTGTGTGTGTGTGTGTGTGTGTGTGTGTGTGTGTTTATGTGTGTACATATGTGTGTGTTTGTGTTAGATTTATTTAAGGTTTATTTGTGTGTATTGTGTGTGTTTATGTGTGTGTGACTTTTCCTACAACATTCCCCTCCCCAAGTTCCTCCTCCTGCGGCATTTCGTCGATCATTGTCTTCCATGCATGATGACTATGGCGAGGAGTATTGTTTAAGGAACTTGTCTAATAGTAAGGTCATTAGCACGTGCACGCTCATTTTCATGAATGTTGGAACACCTGTCCACAATAGCCCTTTGGCGGTAAGTGAGGCTCAAATATTGGTTGATAAAGTATATGATGGTTTCGGAGATGATCTTGTGCATGTTGACTCCGGTGAAAGGCCTTTGTTAAATTATTATCAAAAATTTTATATTGCCTCACCAATTCATTTGTTGGTTAAAATTAGGCGATGGACAATGTTTAAAGTTTGTAATGTTTTAATTATATGGAATATCTGTTGACATCAAAAGTTATTTTAATTTTAATTATTTGAGGTTTAATGACATCTTAATTTGTTTGGATTTATTTCATATTTACGAAATGCTCGAGTTAAATGAATTTGCTTGAATTATAAACTGAGAGTTCTTGTATTCAACATCACCTTCATTTCGACCTATTTATATAGGTGACCTGAATTTTGAAGACTGTTTAATGGGTTTACCATAACACAAAGAGTGGATATGATATATTAATATAGTCTCTAATAATCATGTAAAGGGCGTTCGTGAATCTGTTAAATATGTTGTTTGAAATTTTAACAGTGATAAGATTCCCTGTCCATGCAATCGTTGTATGAATGGTAAATTTAAGTCTTTGGAAGACGTTGAATTTCATTTACTAATGTGGGGTATATCGTAAGACTACAAGATATGGGCATTCCATGGGGAAAAGAATGTACCATATGTTCCAAAAGAATTACCGATACTCGACCACATAATGAAATCTCACCGGGTAGAAGTGGTATCATCCTTTAATCGACCTAATTGATGATACTTACGGAGCCTACCACCATAAAATCACTAGTTTATGCATATGGATAATGTGCATTATGACCAAGTCAATGAACAAGTTGATGCTAAATTACCCAAATATTGGGACTACATACAAGTGAAAATCGATGCGGATACACCTTTTTATAAAAATTGCGAAGAATATCACTCAGTATTGTATGTAATGATGGGTTTGCATAATTTAAAGAGTCATTTTGTTTTTTCGAACAATAACATAACAATTTTTTTAAGTGGGTTAAAGACATTCTCCCAAAAGAGAACACGTTACTAGATAGATATTCGAGGATGAAGAAGAGCTTGAAGGGTTTGGGTTTGAAGTATAAATCTATTCATGCATGCAAGTATAATTGTATATTGTACCATAATTAACACGAACTAAAGGATGAGTGTCATGTATGGAATGAGCCAAGATATATGGTGTGTGAGAGTGGAAAAGATAAACCTGTACAATTTCGCAAGTGCTCACAAGTTCCACAAAAGGTATTGAAGTATTTTCCCTTTGGGCTATGGTTAAAAATATTTCTCACTGTACCGTGGATAACATAGGCCATGCCATGTCACTCTTAATCTGATGTGGATTGGAATCTCAAACGTCATCCGGTTGATTCACTCATCTGATAACTTTTAAATGCACGACACCCTGAATTTGTAAAAGAACCACGCAACTGACGGGTTTAACCCTTTCAGTAATTTAATCACTAATCAAAGTTATTGGTCAATTATCATGGTGCCTTTAAGTCCCCCTCCAATACTGTGCATGAGAAAAGAGTTCACGTATTGTCATTGTTGATACCTGGGCCAAAGGATTCCAGTGATGATATTTATATTTTCTTAGCCCCGTTAATCGAAGAACTTAAAGAGTTGCTTGATTAAGATGTGATGGCATTTGACGCTCATAAGGGTGAAGAGTTCACACTTAAGGCAATGGTGTTGTGGGCAATCCACGACTTTCCTAGCTATGGGGCCTTATTCGGTTGCAATGTTCATGAAGTCTCATTTGTGGGGAAGGAAACCGAATCAACTTATCTACATTATACTAGTAAGATGAGTTATGCCGGTCATCATATATTTTTGTCGAATGATTACCCTTTTAAAAACAACATATGTAACTTTTTACATATCAGTCACGAGCATAGGGCATAATTTGCTTGACTTTCTAATTATCAAATCGAGGAGAAGGCGAGGGCTGAAACTTCAGGGAATAAGTTTATTGGAAAACAACCTTAGTTTTCAGGCCAAAAGTGTAAAACTAGGGAGGATCCGAAAGTTCCTGGAAAAATGAAGGCATGGTCCAGACGGTTAATTTGATTTGACTTGCCGTATTGGAAAGAGCAGCGTGTAAGGCATGTAATTAATGTGATGCACATGGAGAATAATTTTACGAAACATCTGATATAAGCATGTTTGGGTGGATCCCATTTAAAAGATGGATATAGGGCATCTTACAATCTAAATGAGATGAAAATATAAAAAAAATAGGGTTAACAACTTATCCTATAACAGGAAGAAATTTGATTCCCGCAGTTGCTTTCACTTTGACTATTAGTGAGAAAAAGATCATCCTAGACATATTGTTAAACTTGGAGACTTCGACTGGTTATTTTGGTAATTTACGAAGGGTTGTAAGCTACAAAACAAATGACATGAAATAGTACAAGTCTCACGACTGGCATGTCATCATCCAATTAATTCCTCTGTTGTTTAGGCATTGCTTTTCTGAGCACAAAGATCTTCGCATGACAAGTATGCAGATAAGTTTGTGCTTCACCTAAAAGTGGTAAACTGGAAGCACATTAAGATTGTTAAAGCCACTTTAGCCAAGGCGACTTGTATCTTGGAGAAATATTTTATTCTGTCATTCTTTGACATTAATGTCCACCTGCTCTTGTATACGATGAGGCTTTGTTTTGTGGACCCATCATGTATCGCTGGATGTATCCTTTCGAGCGCTTGATGAAGACCTTCAAATATTAAGGCTTGAAATTAGAATCGAAATACTAATTTCAATTCTGTGAATTTAAAATTGACCTTTCAATTTTATTTTCATAATCTTTTATATACTATAAAATGATATACAAGTTATTAATATTGCTAATCAACCAGCATAACGACATGGATGTACAAGAGTTAAAACTCCTTATGAGATAAAGTGTCCATGTGTCACACTCCCTCTCCTCATTCCTTGGCCGCCAAACCGAGCTATATCCCCTTCAATTCACTAGCCCTCTTGAATAATTTAGGAGCATCTTAAGAGTTGTCCAACCCTTGAGTTTTGCTGGTGATTTTACCTTTTAGCCAATTTCACGAGAAACCCCTTCGCGTCCTTCCACCTTCTGATTAGTTTCTTTTGAGTATATCCATGTGGCTCTACTCATTTCCTCTCCATTTTTTACCATCGTTTCCCTCTTTTCTCTCATCATAAGTGCCGAAACTAGAAGCTAGAAAGGCACGCCCTTTCTATCTCTCATGTCCTTTCATATTATATAATTTTGTGAACAGTTTCTCTCTGTCATTTCATATCCTCTGAATGATGCAATGGTTCTCAATCCATTTTCTTTAAAAACCAAATACTACTCAAACATATAGACACCTTTATGTGACACCCCGACTAATTAAATACCGGGTAGCTACTCCTTTATTAAATTAATTCAAAATGCCAAGTTGGTCCAGTTAATAGCATCACTGTCGAAAACATTTTTATGATTACTAACCACCTAGTATTTAAAAAGTAAGTGCCAAATTTTAATTTAAGTCTGATTAACATGCAACAAGTGTAATAAAGAATAATAACACCATTCACCATAATGAAGTAAATAGAATAACCATCCCATAATGTAATTAAAGTCTGGAGGAAAACTCCTCACTACAAATCCCACAACTGATAAGTAAACTGAATGCTAAATCAATACATGCCAAAGTCTGAAAACTGTAATGGAAATGTAACTCTAATAGAAATGGGCGACATGCCCTACAACTGATAGATAATGAATCTGGAATCCAAGTGATAGATGCGTCTACAAGCAAATCCCTGTAGCTTCCACAAACAGCTACAGCTCGTCACCAGAATGAGTATCCTATGCATGGTGTCCTTGTGGCTGGGCACCTAAAATGGTTTTACAAGAAAAGTAGATTTGAAAGCAAACGGGTCAGAGCCCGAATGTGGAGTTATATTTTAAAAACCTGCAAGTGCTTGAAAAACATTTAAAACATTAAATGCACAGTACATGTTAGGACGTGCACTCACATGATATTCTCACCTCTCGTCTAACTGTGCACTCCTAACGTAAGTACCCATCTACAATGACACAAACCACTAGCTAAGTGCCATCATATCTAGCTAGACTGTCATAGGTCCTACCCTTATTACTCGGTTCTATTAACATTATAACGCTCGTAATTAAGTAGGGGTTTAATCGTAAACTCAGATGCTCAATATGCAATATATATCACTATCAGTTAACTCGTTATATTTCTCGAAACAATACCGTAATTATATTCACAACATTAACATGAAGGTTCCCATTAATTAAGTGTATATTATTCACATCATAAATATACAATACAAGCACTCCGAGAACTAAGCTGCGGTGCACACATACTCTACTATCCATCCCGGTACATCACGTACATAAGGATTACATATTCCGAATCTCTCAGGAATAGTTCACAGATAACAACATCACAAATAATGGAGGCGAACACAGTCACATCACATGGGTCACGCACATACCTACTCTCCCACGATCAGCGGACTTATTAATATCCCAATAAGTCTTTCTATGACCTATGTTCATCAAGGTAACCAATCTAAATCCGGGAAACACAAGGATTAGAGGGCCCTAAGCGAACGCAAACCTCCCGTGATAGCAAGTATCGTAGGTATGTCATACACACAATTCATATACCAATACTAATTAAACACACGTCTTTGTAATCCCGTAGTTTAATTGTAGTTATATTCTCATTCTAGTACCAATATATAATTTACACACTTTATACGATTCCGGTTTATAATCATACGCGTCATAATCTATTCTCACGTTGTAGTAAACACTCACGTCTCAACCCAAACGGTTCATTGATTTAAATCACTCGTATATAATTTACTCCTCATAATAACCCAAAAGTCCCAAATCTATCCATACATCATCAAAGGAAGGTTATCTATATCCCCGAACAAGTTTACGGGACTCCAAAAATTGAAACAGGCCAAAAAGGCCTAAATTGTCAACTCGTTAGAAGTCTCGTTTGAACGAGGCTGTTCGAACGAGATTCCACTGTCAACTCGTTAGAAGTCTCGTTCGAACGAGGCTGTTCGAACGAGATTCCAGTTCGTTCGAACGAACTGTACCTTCTAACGATATCTCGTTCGAACGAGATTATCGAACGAAGTTCCCTTTCGTTAGAAGCGACTGGTCAGTTCGTTAGAATCTCGTTTGAACGAGTTCGTTCGAACGACCTGGGCAGGGGCTTCTAACGACCTACCAATTTCGTCCCAGATTTGTCTAATCTCGTTTTTCACCATTTTTAACACCTCAAGTCTCAACCAAAATTCGTCCAATCAATGTTTTAAGGTTCCCAATCATCCTAAAACATACTAGGGTCATATTCTAACACCTTTTAAGGAATTAATACATCCTAAACATCATTAGATCACAAGATTCTACACTTTTCCCCAATTCTTTTCAAGAACACAAACCCTAACATTTTAAATCATGAATTAACCCAATAAAATCCGTTTTAATTTCTTCCAATCACAAATATCACGAGAATAATCATCTACCTATCATTCTACATGCAATTCTCCTCAAGATTTTCAAGTTCTAAGTTCCAAACTACATGGGTTTTCATATTTCACCAAGAACAAACATAAAATTGGAATCATCTAACATGGAAAGAACATTCTCTGAAATTAAATGGAATCAAGTCACTTGCCTCGAGTTTATCTATGATTTAGATGTTGGTTTGATGGGGCTTTTCTGCAGAATTTCCTTTCTCTCTCTTTCTCCAAACTTCTTCTCCAAAGGTGGCTATGGTGGCTAGGGTTTTCTTTGGGAAAGTTGGAAACCTAAATGATAACCTCCGTAGCTTAATGGGTTAATATGGGTTGGTTAGTGGGTTTAGTGGGTTAAATCCACGTCAGATTAAGACTCCTAATTTTCGTCATTATTAATTCTCCAAAAATACAAAATGACTAAAATGCCCCTTATGTTGCCAGTATGGCCTAAAAATACCCCGGGACCCAAACTAAACCCCCGGCTAGTGTTTTCTGACTATCTCGACCCTTTCGGACGTGTTGGCGCACTCAAAACGACCATACGGTTTATATAATTTAAATTTACTTTTATAATCAAAATATTATACCGTGACGCGACGGTCACACGCGTCTCAACAAAATTTTCAAAATGCCGTATATAAATCTCACGACAAATTTTTCATAATTCAATAATCATATAAAACATGTATGCACATAATCAAATACCAACTCGCATCTCGTTAGTATTTTTAACCCGGATTAATTTTCAATTAATACGCATTTAATTAAATAAATCCCAAAAATAAATATAGCCAAAAGTACGGGGTATAACACTTTAGAAAGGGCTAGAAGATCCTTCTTGAATCCTTAGAAAAGTTTGCCTTGGGCTTTAATGTTTCAAGTCTGTAATATGTTGGTACACATTTTTTAACAATTATTGTTACATTTTCTCTCTCTAGTTTTTTCAGGCGGCTTTCTTCCTTACACTCAGCAGTGCTGAGGGCCAGAGAAGCTCAGAAACAGACTCACACTACCAATTAAGTTTTCAAGATTTGAAAGAGGAAGAGTTGACATCAATTTTGAGTACACACCTTTTTCAAATTTTTCTTTCAAAGCTCAGAAAGAGACTCACACCCATCACCTCATTTCTTTCTTTATTCTTTTTTCTCCTTGGTGTGCTTTCTTTTTGAATTACATAAATCTATATATATTCTAAATTCTACAGATCATACAAAATCAACTTTTATTTATTTCCTTCTCTCAAGTTTGGGAAGTCTCCACCTTTTCTGAACGATAAGTTTAAAAAGAAGATAAACTAGGTAATCTTTGAGCCCGAGGTATTGTTTTCTTTGTTTGGGTATACTTTGTATTCCCTTACCTTTGAGGTAGTTATAAACATTTATTGAGTGATAGAGATTATCAAAGTTGTTTGCTTTTAGTGAAAATGAAATTAAGATTAAATTTCCTACATGGAGTTTGCACTTTTTTTGTAGTTTGTAACTTTTGGAATCATATTTGTTTGATTGTAGCGTAATTTTTGAAGATATAATTTTGGTTGCTTTTTATTTCATGATTTTGGGGTTCTTTTGTGCCTAAAACTAGTAAACCATTGTCTTATCATTTGCTTGCTATTTATTTTAATGTTTGAGATGACAAATAACATATAGTTTTTATTTATTTTATTATTATATCTTAAGAGATTACTTATTGGAAGGGCTTACAGGGTGTTTCCTGACTTCTGGATTTTGTGACACAAATATATATTCTTAAATGTGGCATTATCTTATATAGATTTTGCAACATTAACGAGTTTACTGGGTTCATGCACATCAAATTTAACATATAAAGTTCCACCGGATTAATGTTAACTATAGAAACATTGGTGTTTTGAATTGTAGGGTTTTTATACCTAATTCCCTCTTATATTCGGGTTGGAAGGGAAACAAGACTTGGGTACATGATTTATGTTGAGTAATGTTTTGTTTCATTTGTTTTTGTTCATTTAAGTCTGATGGTTTCTCTTCATCCATCTTTATGTTTGTTTTTCTATTCTCTTTTTTCCAAATAAATCATTTCTTTGTTTTGTGGGCTAATATGGCCTAAACGCGGAGAAAAAAAATATTGTTTACAGGTATACCATTATATTGCTTCTTTCAAATTCTAATTCATTCATCCCCATCCCATATAAGTTTATGTGCTCTTGGTATCCATAGTAAATTATTAGTTGCGAACTAAGTTTTTCAATATTTTTTAATATTGCACGCCAACCATTTGTTTGAGTGCCACGGGAAAAAAATGATTTATATATAAATGTATGGATAGATATGTGTATATATGGGTCGGTAAATAAATCTTCTCAAGACATTTTCTATCTGGTTTTTGTTCACATAGATCTTAGTTTTCTTTAGGTTTGATTACTTCTAAATTTCCTTCAGGGACAACACTGAAGAGTAGTGTAGATTGAGAGAAATCGCTTGATACGAGTGAACAGTTTATTTGTGTTTGTGTTGTGATGAAGAATCACATCTTTTAGTTATGTGTGCCCCATTACTTTTGTGTTTTGTAGAAAAAATAGTTGATTTTTAGTCAAATATATTATACAATTGCGACGCATACGACTAAAGATTTATCTTATGTAGTTAAGATTTTGTTTCGAAAAGCGTGAAGTGATATTTTTTTCCTGAAGTAGAATATGTTCATAATATTGACAAAGTTTAAAAACAATAGTTGGCTTACAGATCCAAAAAGCTATGGATGATGAGTTACATAACTTCATCCTCTGGCGCAAACCAACGAATTGACATTTGTTTTTACTTCAGTCTTGGGTTGAGTATAAAACTAAACTTAAATGGTATGAGCCCCTATATTGATGCTTAGTTATAAAATGAATCATAGTTAAATGCAAAATAATTATATATACGTAAAAAGTTCTTCCCAATATTCATATAGAGAATACAAGTTTCGAACTTATAATATTATTTGTTATGGGTTTATAACACTTTTTTTCCAATTGATTTGGATCAGTTGATGGGATTATGAATCCACGTCTTGATTATTAAGTTTTATTTCATTTTATTTTATTAATTTAATTTGTGACTGCAAAGGTAATTAAAAGTCTTATCCGCACATTGTGCCAATTTGCACCTAGTTTGAAATTAAATCGGCAAACGTACTCGTAGAGTATTAAAAGAGTTAAATCTAAATACACATTAGTACGCCCACTTTTGACAAACGAAAACTCATTCGAAATTTTGGAAACAGAAAAGAAACGCAAACACAAACACAGACACAGTAGACACGTCACCCATCCGCGCGGTTAGAGTTAGATCTAAACCGTTGATAAGTATCTTTCAATACCTCATCACTCTAATCACCTCGCAAAACCAACTCCATTTCAGATCCAATATCAGGTTGGCACCACAAATTTCATCCGTGATTTTTGAGGAGACACGTGGCGTCCTCAAGATCTTTTTGGAGAATGTCATCCGTGACGCCGTTACCTACACTGAGCACGCTCGCCGCAAGACTGTCACGGCGATGGATGTCGTTTATGCTCTCAAGAGGCAAGGGAGGACCCTATACGGGTTTGGTGGTTAGCTTCTTTGAAACAAAGTCTTGCTGTCAAGAAAAATAATAACTAGTTGTTATTTTGTTTGGGGTTTAGATTTTTCAACCTTTTCTTATAATGTAATTAACAAGTTTTTCAAGTATTTGGGTCTTTCTTCATGCACTTGGTTGGAATATTGTGTGTTCAAAAATAAAATCTCAACAATTGTTAATTTACTTATTTATAAAAAATGGTACATGTTTTCCAAAATTCAACAATTTTAACATTCGTCTGAATATTACTCTTAATCTATTACTTATTTATAAATCGTTTTTCAGTTCATACTCATGAGTCCTTAATTGATGGGGTTTTACTCCAAAATGTCACAAAATTGGTTTTTCGGGTTTCATCAAAACAAAAATGTCTCCAATTGTTGAGAGTAGGGGCGATCATAAAGTTGAAATTTGGATCATAAACTTTTCAAGTGAGACGATATGATTCTTTTAATTGCTTGGTTGATATATTATAAAAATGGAATTCAATATAATTATTTATTTATTATTTTATATCTCCAAATTTGAACTCGTGACCATAGGTCTAAATAAACATTTTACTTGTGACTTCAATACCATGCTTGATGGAAAGAAATATTAGGATGTGACTAATCAACGTGGACCCTTTTGCATGGGCATATGAATGGCAAGGTGGTGGTGTGTCTGTGTGTTATAATTTTTGGGTTTCTCTAAATTTCAATTCATAATACATCAAGGTTTTAAAACATGTGGGATGTGATTGAGGTGTGGATGTTAAGTTTTAGAAGGTTAGGGGGATTTTATGTATAAAAATGTGTGAAAAGACGTTTAGTTTTTTTTTTAAAATATATTTAAATATTTTTAATTATAACAAGGTTATTAAAAATATTAAAATTGTACATATCTTAAAAATATGTTTGAGTATTTGCAAATGAAAATATTATTTGATTGTTTTAGATAAGATATTGATTTAATTTATAATTTTTTTTTTAAATGTGGTATTATTTTACTAAAGAAATTTTGTTTTAAAAAAAGTGAACTTTAAGGTTTTTATCAAATATAAGACATTAAAGACTTAAGACGGGTGTTTTTTTCAACTCTCAACTCTAGGTGTGTCTTTTAGAATATTGTTTAATATTTAAGAAAATTAGAAATCTCCTTCCTTTGTCACTTAATTCTTGGTGTTAACTCTCCTTCATGTTGGTAGCTCCTTCTCATTGCTCCTTTTGACACACCTTAACCTAGTTTTTTATAATTAAATTTGAAAGTCAAAATGAGTTAAATCATAATTATTTTAACTAAATCATGAACACGAGTATCTTTTTTTCCCAGTTATTAACATGAATTAATAAAACTAAAAGCCTTACACAATTTAAAGGTAATTATGCTTATTCAAAACTTATTGAAAAGAGTAGGCTTAAATTACCCCATTTATGTTTGACTAAATCATGGTTTTATGCATCCCTTGCTAACCCCATTGACCTCCTAGATTTGATAATAATATCATAATACTTGAAAAACATAAACATAGGAACCATGAGTAAAATAGTTCAGTAAATGTATCATCACTACACTATTGCATAAAATTAAATGCAATAAATCATATCTTCGTGATGACATATGTATACTTATCTGGCCCATTCATAAAGAATTACCAATTATATACTTATTCGGCTCATTTGTAAAGAATGAACAATTATATACTTATCCGGCTCATTCATAAAGAATGACCAATTATATACTTATTCGGCGCATTCATAAAGAATGACCAATTTATTTGAATCATGATTCACATATCCTGTCTGCAATAGACAATTCTCCCCCATTCATAGTTGAGGAGTAATCCCTTGTCTTTAATAGACAAATCTCCCTCATTCCGGGTCAGGGAGTAACCTCCCATTTCGATAAACCGAAATGAACAAATTCATATTCAATATTATTCTGATCATATTTGTAACCATGTATATTACATCTTACCAATAAGTGATATTCAGATCATATCCATAACCATATATAATACTTATTATCAGTGAGTGATATTCAGATCGTACCCATAAGTATGTATAATACATCTCTTTCCAGTGAGTACACTCACATTGGCTTTTTCCCTTGCCTTTGTCTGACACTTGTTTAACCGGTTCTTCTTCCCCTTCACATATAAATTCTTACAATATTAGTATCATCATAAGGATATTAACAATCGAAAGAGTAACTTAAACTTAATCCAATTCATAAGCATCATATAATCCCATTCAAATCATATATTGTAAATGAAGTTCAATCTAACTTTATGGTAAGATATTTACCATACCCAAATCATAGGCCAAATATATTTTAATTTATTCTTAGTAGTTTCATCCTTAACATATTGGGTTCAAAATCCAAAAGACGATATATCATTTCAAGTTTCCTAGAGCAAGATATGCCCATAACTTTTTATGATATTTCACCCAACATCAATAAACGTATTGAAAAATACAAAGTTAAAGTTTCATAATTTTTAAGGTTCATTTGCTATGTCAAGCAAAATATCGAACACATAGTGTGCATACTTACACTTTTGGGGCAAATTTTATACTTGAACTTCAAACTATCACCAAAGATTCATTTATTGGTATTTTCACATAATTTTCGGATATGTTATACATATATGAGTCTATTTTCATTTTCAATTGGAATTATTCAATTTCAATAAATATACAAAAAGATATAGAAGTTTGAACACACAAAGGTTCTAAACTAGGCCATATAAATGATTTACATCTTCGACTTTCTTTGAACATGTATCCATCCATGCATACCCACAAAGGCATGAAAGTTTAATAAACAATTGATGATTTATATCCTTTCAATCAGTAATATCAAAAAAAAGAAATAAGATTTATGAATAGAATTAACTAAGGGACGTTTACGTAATTTTCTAAGGATTTTTCTCCAACTTCTCCTAGTCCTTCTCTTCCTAAGCCTTCCGGTTCTCTCTCTTCAGGACAAACTCTTTAATGGCTGCATTTGGCTGAAGGAGGAGGTTATTTAAAAGTGTCTAAGTCGTCCAAGCTTGCACCCGCCTTCCAACCAATCAATTTAAGACATTTGTTGTACATAAAAGACAAAATACCATTTAAATAAATGACCAGATTTGCCCCTGTTTCGTAATTTAGTCATAACTCCTTACTCGGGCCTCTGTTTTACACACCGTTTTTTGTGTTACAAACTTAACTCATATATCTACAACTATTTAGTTTTCAACTCAAGTCAATTGTTATATTATAAGGGTCAAAACTAGTCTCCAACTTGAACATTCCTACCCAAAACTTCAAAAATTTATGTTTGTAACTAATTCGATACCTCACGAGTTATGAAGGTAAGATTAGACTAAATATAATAACTTAATGTTATATACACTAATAACGCATTATCCCCATCCCATAAGATAAGCATGATTTACACATGATAGATCATAATTATATCCGAGTTGTTACAACGTTCCCTCATTAGAAAATTTCGTGCCCGAAATTTAGTATGAATTTCACTACCAAATAATTAAGGATACTATTTCCTCATGCTATATTCCATTTCCTAAGTTGGTTATTTAGTTTCATGGATCCTACACAACACTTTAACTACGACACTAACTTTATTCCTTAATACTTACTCCTTTCAATCAATAATTTCCACTGGTTCCTCGATGTACGACAAATCTTCTTTTATACTATCTTCAGTTTCTTTATCATTTACACGTAAGGATAATCATTTAATGATTTCTTATTAATGAAAACCAATTCCCAACACATATATTACTTCATGCCTTTATATATGTATGTCGAACCTTCACATATAATAGATTATCAGTTGTATCAGCATATATTCACAATGAGTGAACATTTTTAACAAACCTAGTATCATTCTTTACCTTTCTCCCTTAATCCCTATAGTCTATCCTTATCATCGTGTAATATTTCAGATCATAAATATCATATTATCAGACTAGCTTATTAAACATCACATTTTCATCTTCCATCCAACACCAAATACATGTGTTTGACCTTAACTACTTTCTGTATCATTTATGAAGTTTAAGAGTATGTTAAATATCATCCTTACAATTTCTTAATTTAAATATATCCTCACTAGTATTCATATATCGAAACTGATCAATCATTTACTAAATGTTTATTCTTAACCGAGATTTCATATTCACCTTCATGTATATTATGCAGTCATGCACTATGAACTCAATCTAACTTCTCACTATATTCACTTTTTCAGTATCATTTGATTGTTCTTTAACTAAACATACAATGACTTTAGCAAGTCATTTATTCAATACAATAACTTTACAATCATAATCTTATCCCAATGTTTATCAACATGATATTCTTATGCAATATCATTAATACACTCATCTTACTCGTTTGGTAACATGTATATTAAACGTACCATCACCATTTAAAACTTTAACCATACTTACCAACCCCATGATACTTCTTTAATTATTATATGTCGTATTTCTTTCAAATAATTTGTACAAATACCTTAATATATCACATTATGGTATCTCACATAACACATTATCCTTACACATACTTCTTGGTGACCCTGTATACTGTCAATCATATTCATTATATATCATACTCTTAGTGATAACACGTACGTATAATGACAAATACAACTCAATATAAACCCAAACCAGATGTCGATGTTCTAACCCGATTAACATCTTTCCCATACTCATACAAAATACATACTCTTAAAAGGTCTCCTCAATATTTTTAAACTTTCAACTCTTTAACACCTCGTCTCAACTTTACTATTCATATAAGCATTTCAAAACATCATAAGGGTTATATCCACAACATATACTCATACTATTAAAGAAGTACATCTCAATTCTTATTACTCTTTTCTTCTACTAATTATAATTCAGTATGAACCCATATTCGGATCAATTGTGATATATTGATTAGTAATTGAATTTCAAACCATTTCACAAATTAAATTTAAACATACACAACTATTAATCTTATCACTTCACCTTTACCATGTGAACCTTGATTTTATTCACACTCTAACAATTTAAGTCTCATCATAATTATGTAATAGTAATTCTCCTAACATCTCATCCTTTAATGGAATATGGGTTCCCGTACCTCACTCTCCCACATAAATGGGACACCCCCCAAACTATGGCTTAATAAGTGACACAACTGAAGTCCACATATACCAGTATAAGAAGAGATCACTTCCAATACTTCAAAATTTTCGTATACCACATTTTCTCTTTAAAAAGTTTCCTTCAATGACATGTTTTTCCATACCACAAATAAAACAAAGCAATCATTCATATTAAAATACCTGTATTCACTGTCATCCCCGAATAAACCTTAACATCTCATTTCCTTTCCTGCAAGACCCTTACAGTTCATATCCTATACAACAATATATATGTCTAGCTAACAAATTTTAGTCAATAAAGCCAATTTACTCATGACTCAAAACAATTTCTACTTCCACTGCCAAATCTAGGCGCTCATCACCCTAGAACCTCTAAAACCTAGGCTCTGATACCAAAGTTAATACACCCCAACGCAATTACTTATAATTAAGTTTGAAAGTCAAAGTGAGTCAAATCATAATTACCTTAACCAAACCATAAACACGAGTATCCTTTTTTTTCCAGTTATTAACATGAATAACTAATACTAAAAGCCTTTCACAATTTTAAGGTAATTGCAATAATTCAAAACATACTGAAAAGATAAGTAGGATTAAATTACCCCATTTACGTTTAACCAAATCATGGTTTTATGCATCCCTTGCTAACCCCATCGACCTCCTAGATTTGGCAGTGATATCATAATATCTGAAAAACATAAACATAGGAACCATGAGCAAAATAGCCCAGAAAATGCATCACTACTACACTATTGCATAAAATTAAATGTAATAAACAATATCCCCGTGATGATATATGCATAATTATCCGACCCATTCTTAAAGAATTACCAATTATATACTTATCCGGCTCATTCATAAAGAATGACCAATTATATACTTATTCGGCTCATTCATAAAGAATGACCAATTTATCTGAATCATGATTCACATATCCTGTCTGTAATAGACAATTCTCCTCCATTACTGATT
Organism: Sambucus nigra; assembly: GCA_949130495.1. NCBI lineage: Eukaryota > Viridiplantae > Streptophyta > Magnoliopsida > Dipsacales > Adoxaceae > Sambucus > Sambucus nigra. The sequence goes on from OX422217.1 coordinate 262,531,206, forward strand.
GAGGAGTAACCCCTTGTCTTTAATAGACAAATCTCCCCTATTCCAGGTCGGGAAGAAACCTCCCATTTCGATAAACCGAAATGATCAAATTCATATTTAATATTATTCTGATCATATCCGTAACTATGTATAATACATATTACCAATAAGTGATATTCATATTATATCCATAACCAAGTATAATACACCTTACCAGTGAGTGATATTTAGATCGTATCCATAACCATGTATAATACATATCTTTCCAATGAGTACACTGACCTTGTCCACTTCATGTGTTTTTTCCCTTGCCTTTGTCTGACACTTGTTCAACCGGTTCTTCTCCCATTTTACATATAAATTCTTATAATATTAGTATCATCATAAGGGAATTAACAATCCAAAGAATAACTTAAACTTAACCCAATTCACAAGCATCATATAATCCCATTCAAATCATATATCGTAAATGAAGTCCAATCTAACTTCATGGTAAGATATTTACCATACCCAAATCATAGGCCAAATATATTTTAATTTATTCTTAGTAGTTTCATCCTTAACATATTGGGTTCCAAATTCAAAAGATGACATATCATTTCAAGTTTCCTAAAGCAAGATATGACCATTTCTTTGCTACATAGCAAATCTGCCCCATAGGCTCCTCTATCGTTCAATTAATTTTCAGGAATTTTCATAATTTTTATGTATCATAACTTTCTATGATATTTCACCCAACATCAATAAACGTATTAAAAAATACAAAGTTAAAGTTTCATAATTTTTAAGGTTCATTTGCTATGTCAAGCAAAACATCGAACACATGGTGCGCATATTTACATTTTTAGGGCAGATTTATACCTGAACTTCAAACTATCACTGAAGATTCATTTATTGGTATTTTCACATAATTTTAGGATATGTTATACATATATGAGTCTATTTTCATTTCTAATTATAATTATTCAATTCCAAAAAGTATACAAAAATATATAGAAGTTTGAACACAGAAGGGTTCTAAATAAGGCCATATAAATGATTTACACCTTCGACTTTCTTTAAACGTCATCCATCAATGCATATCCACAAATGCATGAAAGTTTAATAAACAATTGATGATTTATATCCTTTAAATCATTAATATCAAAAAAATAAACAAGATTTATGGATATAATTACCTAAGGGACATTTATGTAATTTCTAGGGATTTTTCTCCAACTTCTCCTCGTCCTTCTCTTCCTAAGCCTTCCAGTTCTCTCTCTTCAGTCCAAACTACTTAATGGACACATTAGGTTGAAGGAGGAGGTTATTTAAAAGTGTCTAAGTCGGCAAGCTTTCACCCACCTTCCAACCAATCAATTTAAGACATTTGTTGTACATAAACGACAAAATACCATTTAAACAGATGGACAAATTTACCCCTGTTTTGTAATTTCATCATAACTCCTTACTCGACCCTCTGTTTTATACACCGTTTATTGTGTTACAATCTTAACCCATATATCTACAACTATGTAGTTTTCACCTCAAGTCAATTATTATATTATAAGGATAAAAAATAGTCTCCAACTTGAACATTCCTACTGAAAACTTTAAAAATTTGTGTTTGTAACTAATTCGACTAAAGATAATAACTTAATGTTATATACACCAATAACACATTATCCTCATCCCATAATATAAGCATGATTTAAACATGATATATCATAATTATGTCCGGGTTGTCACACCTTCTCTCACGGCTATCCTACACAGACAATAGTTTAAGGCAATTGATTTTGGTTTAATTTGATGAGCGAGTAGTTCACTGTCACATTCAAATTAAATCTTTATACGTTTGTATGTTGATTTAATTTTTTGATTTATGTGTTAAACTTATGAAAGTATATTATTTTTATAAAAAAATACTTTTTGAAGTTATTTTTTACATAAGTATATCACATGTATAATTGGGTAATGGTTCAATCATTCATGGTCTTAGTTGTATCTCGATTTTGTTTATGTCTATATAATATTAAAATGGAAATATGAAGATTTAAAGTGTAAAAACTCTCAAGCTTGATCAATATGGATTATATGCTATAAAGTCTATGCATTTAACACTGCACAACATTGTTCAATACTCTTTGATTGAGAGATTAAAATAAAGAATATTGATTTGTGCTTCATTGTTTTCGAAATGGTTGTGATTTGAAAATTGAGTGTTATTTTTATACCCCGTGTAAGAGCATAATTTATGATTTTATCATTATGTTTATAGTTTGACATAATCCCTTACACCGTTACACTATCATGTATATTCTAAAAAAGCTTCAATCGAAGGCACGCTAGTGATCGAATGCATCAATCGAAGATTGAAAAGTTGATATCATTACTACAATCATAGGAGAAGATACACGAGGTTAATTCGGTGTTAACTTATGTTTAAAAGTATTTTTGAACATGCTTAAATCCAAAATATTTTTTCAAAAAGGTTTTTCAAACAAAAATAATTTTTTATGCAACTCGTTAGAATGAGATTGAGGGTCGTTTGAACGAACTTCAATTGATTTATTTTCCCCGTTGTTCTGGTAAGTCATTCGATCTCTCATTCGATAGTAGTTTTAACGAGTCTGTGTAGGTCATTCGAACGTGGTTCAGTTCATTCGAATGAACTGATGCAGATTTTGACTTTTAGTTGGCTTCAAACTCAATTTTTTCAAGCTTATCACTTTAGCAGGTTTTAAACTATAAAAGAAGTACGAGCTCACACTTCTTCTTAAGCCTTTTTTCATCTATTTTATGATCAAATACTTTTTTTTTCAAATCCAAACCCCTTGGATATTTTGTTATCACTTTATCAAACTTAGAAGAGAAAATCACTTGTTGAAAATAGGAAAGTAGTTTTCCGAGGCTGATCGGTGAGGCAAGTGAAGTTTGTTGTGGGGGATTACTGGATCAGCATTGCCTTATGTTATCAATTAAGAATGTGGTCGAGCTTATATTGCATATTGAGTATCGATGGGTTGGGGAGTGAGTAGCAATTGTTGTAATAGGTTGATGTCTCTATTTTTAATATTTTGTGTTGTTTTTGATTTCGTTCCGAAATTGACAAAAGGAGAAAATTTTAAGATCATAGTTCTCCTTGTTATCTAAATTCTGGATCTAATCATAGTTTAGGTTTGTGACATTTTGATTGAAGATTGTCTACACAATTGGATTCTACACAACGACATCAACGCGACATAAATGTACATCACACCAAAGTTTAAGCCCTACAATCACGTATTACATGTGGAAAATATATTTTTGAAATATAAAACCAATTTTAGTTTGGTGATTTTTTAAAATATTTTTTGAATTGGTTTGAAAGGGATTTTCTAAGTTTTTAATGTACAATATTTTTAATGACTTTCTTTTAGTGACACATGTAAAGCCCCTCAAACACTTCCAACCTATAGAGGTCTTTAATCCAAAGAGAGGAAAAGAAAAAAAATACAAAATAGTGCAACCCATGTAGAGGCCGCGGATAGACCATGAAACAAATCACCCACGATCGAGGGACACTACACTACTGCACGATTGTGGCTAGCACGTGGACACTATAGCAACATCTTCCCACCGCTAAAGTGGGTTGGGACCAGTAGCGGGTTAACTTGCGGGGGTTTTGTGAGTGAAGAATTTCGTGGTCAACAAGTGTTTTAAATATTAATTTTAATTGGTTATTTATATTTTTAATCTTGAGATACCCTTTTCAACTTATCTCAAAAACCTTTCTAAGGAGAGTCTTGTGAGAGAGTTTTTTAATTCCTCTTATTGTGTCCCCGAACAAAACCTTTTGTGAGTTTTAACTCCCAAAACTCCCAAGCACACTGTTTGATATTTAATTCTTTTAAATGTTTTAGAAAAACCATTTAGCAGAGAAAATCATATATCATAATGGTGTTTTTCTTAGAAAAAAATTCCCGCAATTTTTTTAGAAAAATCTTTAGACGTTTGTCTTTGGTTGTGATAAATTCTTGAAGATATTTTTTTAGATCGGTGGGCCTATTAACTTGGGTTGTGATCCAAGGAACATTTTCGATACTGTGAGCCTGTAATCAAAGATGCAAAGATTCGAGAAGACACATCTGTTTTGTAAATTGGTGGATACCGGTGCTCAAGGGTTGTGGCTGTCAAGTAAAGTTGCGATGGAGATTGACATAACTAGTACAATGGAGTTTAAAGTTTCACAACATCAATGATTTTTAGCTACGATCAAATCAAGAATTTTAAGTCATGTTTTCCTTCTGTATTCCCTGAACCCTTTTGTATTAGTGGACTTGTGTTTGGGGTGGGTGCATGTGGATTCTCCCGAAAGGGTTTCCATGTTAAATGACCGTGTCCCTATTTATGTGATTTTATTTATTTTTTGCCATCGTTAATTTCTATCACCTCATATTAAATTTGGACCTAATTAATTAATTGATAAATTATAAAATTGACATAATTAATTTAATTAGGAACAAATTAAACTAGTTATTTAATTTTTGGAATATATAATTTATTTTAATTAATTCAAATTTGAATTGATATATTTACCTTAGATAAATAATTAATCATGATTAAAATTGAAAACAATTAATTTGAAATTTATGGGTCCATAGGAAGACTCGTGCTTTTCAATAAGCAATAGGGGGATCATCCCTCTAAGAAGTATATATAAGAAAAATCCCCCAAGGAACAGTCAGAGGAAGGGAGGCGATGCCTCCTGAAAAGGCAAGGATATTTTTGTTGACTTTGTGCCTCCTCAACCAATCTGGCCATGGACTTGCTTGGTCGCACTATCCTTTCACGTGATGGAGCCATTATGGCCGCTCTGAAAAAGGATGAGCTAATTTGTTGAGCAACTCAGATCCCTTGTAAGTGTCTGCGATCTTTTTTCATTGGTATTTAATAATTGTCTTCTGCTTGCAGTTCATTGTATATTGTATTCCATAGTTGGGAGGGATGCAAACCGGATCAAGAAAGCTATTGAATTTGATGAATCCATGGGGGCATTAAAAACAGCAAAAATTCTATTTGAATTTTTGCTGACAAACTGATGTGTCGGCTTGCTATTGATTGATTCGTGGGGTCCACACCAGCGAGACCTTAAAACTGACCAATAGCAGGCCGACACGTCAATGTATCGGCCAAAATTTGATAAAAACTTCAGGCTCTATAGAACTACTCTTAAAAACAGTTTAGAGACAGCTAGTTAAGAAAGAGAAAGAGCACAAAAAAATGCATAAGTAAGTCCACCGGGGAGATCAAGAAACTACAGATTGAGCTTGATTTCTGGATTAAAAATTTAAAGGTTGCCTTAGAGGTAAATGAAGAAGCCAAAAATAGTACGCTTCTTTTAAGTGCACCAAACAACATATCAAATATGTGAAAAAGGCTACCTCTATATAAAGGCGGGACACTTCTTTTAAGAAGGCCGGTGTCCTCTCCACTTCTTACCTTTACAACGAACATCAGCCTAGACGTTACCCAACAACCAATCAAGAGGAAAAAGTTGGAGAACAGAATACGAATGATGAAGACGCTATTAAGGATTTAGTTAAATCTTAGGATTAATTGCTTTGTATTTTTTTCTATTAAGTTTAAGTTGATTGAGTTGTAGGCCTAATCCTTTTTAACACAAATTTAATAAAATTGAAGTTAAAGTCTCTTGGAGATTTTTAAAATAAGTGAGTAAAAGTTGGTGTGTGAAAACTTGTAAATGTTGGTATTTAATAGTCATACCTCTTGTTATTTAATACTTATACCTGTTGGTATTTAACAATCACACCATTTCGGAATAGATAAAGACTGTTAAATTCAACAGTCATTACTCTTGAGACATAACCTTTCATTTCCTATATATAAAAGTTACCAATTTTGAAATTGAAAATAATTCATATTAACCCAGGTTCAGATTTTCTAACCCCTGCAATTACTCACTTACAATTTTCAGCAGATACAATAATTATGTTATTATGTTTTGTGAACGAAAACAGAATAAGAATTTGAATGCTTGTTCTTCGCTGCTACATCCAAGGGCTGTGTCCAAACATACAATTTGCAGACAGTGTAATTGCTTCATTATATCTTGAGTATGGATTTGCGGATTAATACTGTATTTAGGAAAGTGACGTCACGCCTTGAAGTTTTCATATTTAATTTGAAGTTCAACAGAGCTGTATTCAAAAGTTTATATTGTTGTATTGAAGTTAACATTATTGTCATAAATAGAAGAGTTTCATTTCTGCCATTAATATATATTTTCCAACAATCTAAATATAGTATTTAAAAATGATAGACTCTTACAAATCACTTCGACAAATAACATAAGGCTTTGTCAAGTTGGACCGTTTTGATGGTGGTAATTTTCTGCGTTGGTAGAAAAAGGTTCATTTTCTTCTAACAACATTGAAGATTGGGTATGTCTTGTCACAAGAGAAACCAAATGAAGAAGAAAATGAAACCATGGAACAAACTAGGAAATGCACAAAAAGGAAGACCGGTGATTACCTCCGTCGTGTTCAGATTCTCATGCACTTGTTGATAATTTGTTCGACTTGTACCAAAATGTTAGGACTGCAAAAGACTTATGGGACATATTGGAGACCAAATATCTTACGAAAGACGCTACAAGTAAGAAGTTCCTTATCGGCCAGTTTTTAAGTTTTAAAATGCATGATAGTAAGCCTATGCTAGAACAATTTCATGACATCGAACGCATCTTAAATCAATGCAAACTTAAAAATTTAAATATGGATGATAATGTAATTGTTTATACCATAATTGAAAAACTTCCTCCTTCATTGAAAGATTATAAGAAATAACTCAAGTACATAAAGGAAGATCTTTCACTTGAAGAATTAGAGACTTATTTAAGAATTGAACAAGAGTCTCGAATTCTAAATGGTAAAGAGGAACTGGAAAATTTTATTTCTAAGGTCCATATGGTGGAGGAAGGAAAGGAGCAAAAATTTGGCAATTATGGAAAGAATAGCAAGCGGAAGAATTTTTCAAACAATTCTAAAGCAAACGAAAAAAAGAAAGGTAATTATTTTCATTGCAATAAACCAGGTCATTCCAAGAAGGATTGTCATGAGTTCAGAAACTAAAAGAAAAATGAGGGTCATCAGACAAAAAACAAAAATTTACTGCTATGATATCCGAGGCTAATATGCTTGGAGAAGATAACTCTTGGTGGATTGATTCTGGTGAATCCTATGAAACTGTGGAAGGAGATGTTCTCTATATAAAAAATTCTTCAACTGCTGCGGTTAAAGGAAAAGGGACAGTGGATCTCGAATTCACTTCCGAAAAAATCCTTAGTCTCACCAATGTTTTTCATGTTCTTGATGTTAGGAAAAATTTAGTTTTTGGAAGTCTTCTTAACAAGTTTGTCTTTAAACTTGTATTTGAGTCAGACAAATTTATTCTGACTAAAAATGCTACCTTTGTAGGCAAAGGTTATTTGTATAATGACATGTTTAAGCTTAACATAAATGAACAAGATTCTTCTGCTTATATCGTTGATTGTCTTTCCTTATGTCATAGTCGTTTAGGACATGTTAATACAAAGAAAGTTCATTTCATGGTTAATTTGAATTTAATTCCTAGATATGAGAATGACATAAATGAAAATGATAAAATATGCATGCAAATAAAAATAACAAGATTACCTTTTCCAAAAATAATCTTTGTTTCAATTAGTACATAGTGATGTTTGTGATTTGCATGGAACACCTACTAGAGGCGGTAGTAAATATTTTGCTACATTTATCGATGACTTTTCAAATTATTGTTACGTATATCTTTTAAACTCTAAAGATGATGTGCTCAATAGATTTAAGACATATAAGAATAAATTTGAAAATCAATATGATACTAAAATCAAATGTCTTAGATCTGATAGAGGTGGTGAATATCACTTTCCTCAATTTTGTGAAGATATGGGTATTATACATGAAGTTACTGTACCTTATACACCACAACAAAATAGAGTAACAAAAAGAAAAAATAGGACACTAACTGAAATGGTTAACGCTATGCTTTCTTCTTCTCGTTTAAATTAAGGGTTTTGGGGAGAAGCACTTTTAATTGTGTGTCATATTCTGAACATGATGCTTGTTAAAGATAATAAGAAAACTCCTTTTGAATTATGGAAGAATAGAAAACCTAATTTAGGTTATCTTAAGATTTGGGTTTGTGGAGATATTGTAAGACTACCTGAAACTAAGATAAAGAAATTAGGAAGTAAAGGCGTTGAGTTTATTTTCATAGGCTATGCACAACATAGTAAATCCTATAGATTTATGGTTAGTAAACCTAATGATTACGTTGAGGTAAATACTATGATTAAATACCAAAAAAATCTCTAAAATATTTTCTAATACACATTTAGCCCAAGCCTTCTATTTGTACCAAAAAGTCCCCTATTCTTTTATCTTTAATGGTTAGCGCCAGCGGCATGGTGAAGGACTTTTTGGAGAAAAATAAAAAGGCTTGGACTAAATGTGTATTAAAAAATATTTGAGGGACTATTTGGTATATGCCCCTAAATACTATAATTAAATCTAGAGATGCAATATTTTATGAACAAAGGCTTTCTTCTACTTCTAGAATAAATAATGAAAAAGAAGTAAATACTCCTTTATAATTAAATGATACACTACCAGTAGATCAAGAAGAGATTAGAAAAAGTAAAAGACCTAGAAATGAAAAGATCTTTGGTCCTGACTTTGTAGTCTATCTTATTGAAGGAACTAAAGACACACTTTGTAATAAATTTTCTTTGACTCTTAGTGTTGAAACAGACCCACAAATTTATAGTGAGGCAATTAAGTCGATAGATTCAGCATTTTGGAAAGAAGCCATAAATGATGAAATGGATTTAATCATGGGAAATAAAGCTTGGAAGTTAGTAGACTTACCTACAGGATCTAAACCCATCAAGTGTAGATGGATTTTTAAAAAGAAAATGAAAATATATGGAACAATTAATAAATTCAAGTCTAGATTGGTTGTTAAAGGTTTTACACAAAAATAGGGAATTGATTATTTTGATACCTATGCACCAGTTGCTAGAATTTCTACTATTAGAGTTTTGATTGCATTAACATCTATATATAATTTTGAAGTTCAACAAATGGATGTAAAAACTGCCTTTTTAAATGGCGACTTAGAAGAAAAAATTTACATGGAACTACCTGAAGGGTTTGTTATGCCTGTACAAGAATATAAAGTATGTAAACTTATTAAGTCCTTATATGGCCTAAAATAAGCACCTAAACAATGGCATGAAAAATTTGATAAAGTCGTCATTTCTTATGGTTTTAAAATTCATGAATCTGATACATGTGTTTATAGTAAACTTGCTAATGGTAAAGGTGTGATCATTTATTTATATGTAGATGACATGTTAATTCTTGGTACTGATTTAGAAAGCATTAATGAAACAAAGAATTTCCTGTCTTTTAAATTTGATGTGAAATATGGGTGTGGCTGATGTCATATTAGGAATGAGAATAATAAGAAAAGATAAAACTATAATTCTCACTCAATCTCATTATGTTGAGAAATTTTTAAAAAAATTTAATCAGTTTGATTGCACACCTATTAGTATACCTTTTGAAATCCAACTAAAGATGATCCCTAATACTGATACAGATACTTCACAATTGGAATATGCACGAGTAATTAGTAGTTTAACGTATGCCATGACATGTACTTGACCTGATATTGCATATGTTGTTGGTAAATTAAGTAGATATACTAGTACTCCAAGTTTATTGCATTGGCATGCGGTTAATAGAATATTAAATTATTTAAAAGGAACTATGGTGTATACTATAAAGGATATCCTTCAGTATTAGAAGATTTTTCTGATGCCAGTTGGATAACTGAGCGAGAGGATCATTCCTCAACAAGTGGATGGATTTTCACTCTTAGTGGATGAGGTGTTTCTCGGGGATCAAAGAAACAAACTTGTATAGATGATTCTACAATGCCAGCTGAGTTTGTAGCATTAACTGCAACTAAAAAATAGATAAATTGGTTAAGAAATTTGTTAATTATTATTCCAGTTTGGCCAAAACCAATGCCTGCAATATCCATACATTGTGATAATGAGTCTAAACTTTCAAGAACTTATAGCAAAGTATACAATGGAAAATCTAGACATATTGGCCCGAGACATAGTTATGTCAGACAAATGATTACAGATAGTGTAATCAAAGTGGATTATGTAAAATCAAGTCAAAACTTAGCTGATCCATTTGCAAAAGCTCTTGAAAGAGGACTGGTGTCTAAGACATCACTAGGGATGGGATTAAAGCCCATTAACAATAATCACTCTTGATGGAAACTCAACTTGATACTTGACATATTCAAGTCGCAATTTCAATGATTAAAGTACATTATATGACGTGATTATAAGGACTACAAAATCAAACATCCCAATGATAAGTGCTTAGTACATGTAATGAATAATGAATGAGGATGTATTTGATCTTAATAGACTTATGGTGTTTTAGTTATGTCAACACCTATGATAGCTGTGACACCCCGCCTAATTAAACATCGGGTGATCAGGCCTTTATTAAATTAAAACAGGTTTCTCAAATGGTTCATTCTTAGCATCACTGCCGAAAACTTTTTAATTACTAATCCCATAAGTAAAATTAGACCGGTGCCAAATTTTATCTTTCTTAAAACAGATAAATCAACCATGTGGAAAATAGTAAAGCAAATACCATGATAAAACCTAAACCAACAAAGTATAAGTACAACAACGCAAAAGTATTACCGAATAAACCATCGGCTAAAAATGCTAAACAACAATAGAACAACTACTAATCTAAAACTAACATCTGAGACTGATACCGGACTACAAGTCCATACATGGAATAATGTGACATCCTGTACTAGATCTGAATGAGAGATATCGTCTAGTCAAAATCCTGTAAGCATCCACTGTGCTACAGTTGCGAGTCCCTGGAATAGAATCATCATCCATGGCGTCCCTGTGGCTGGACACCTAAAAGGTTTTGAAAATATTTTATAGCAAGAGTTAGTACTCAAAATATTTTGAAAATATTTAGCAAGCGTTTATCACAATATAAAATGCGGTTATTGATTACACATGTTAGGTTTTCGTACACTCTCTTGAGTTCACTCACTTCTCATCTATTATGCACACCTAACTTTCTACACCTAGCCTACCTATCCATGTTCCCCAAGTTAATTAGGTCTAAGTAATCATCTGAACTTATTTAACCTTTAGTTCTCACATCGCCCACACCATGCATTCATTTCAATAACATCTCGCAAAGGTTAATTAATACTCAAATAACATTTCACCTATGTTATGCTTCAAAGCTATTTAGTTTCACTACTAAATTTCTCGGATTCTCACAATTTTTATCTTTCCACTTATGTAATTAAGTTTCACTACTTAAGTTACTAATTAGATATTCTCTATCTAAAGATACATTCCGTAATTAAGTTTCACTACTTAACTTACCAATTTGATACGTAACATTAAACACATCATATTCATCTACTTATTCACAACGGTATAATATCATTAAGTGTATATATTTCACACATAATATATACTAAATATCAGTCATTACTATTTGTCCTTTTTACACACACAAAGAACTCTTGGTTCGGAATGATTCATCGACCCCAAGTAAGAATTGGTTCGGAATGATACATCGACCCCAATTATTTATATACACAAATTCTGGCTCGGACTCTTTCATCACGCCACCAGTTCAAAGGTTTGGTTCGGCATTTTACATCGACCCCAAACATATAATAGCCCTATGTTAGTTCGGAATGTCTCATTGACCCTAACATAGTTAATTTAAGTATATATCAATCTACTAATACAGAGAAGAAGAATATCATTAAATATATATTTCACACACAATATATATTAAATATCATTCATTACTATTTGTCCTTTTTACATACATAAAGGACCCTTGGTTCGGAATGATTCATCGACCCCAAGTAAGAATTGGTTCGGAATGATACATTGACCCCAATTATATAATAACCCTATGTTAGTTAGGAATATCTCATCGACCCTAACATAGTTAATTTAGGTATACTTCTCTTAGCCTAAAAGTTCATACAATTTAGTAGGTACACGCCCGACCTATCAACCATGTTCGTACGTAATATTTTATTCTCTTATATTTACCGTACAATATTGATTGTACGATTTATCTCATTAATCGCATTTATTTGAGTATTCACAACAATCTAAGGGCCCTAGTTACCCCTAACGTAATATCAATTCAGTAGCTACCCTTGTTAACATATTGACCCAATAAATTTAAGCTCGCTCATGCTTTTTCGTAATTATATTCTTATCATCTCGAATTAGAATACGTCACAATCAAGCCTATAAATCTCCACTTTAATTCTCTCACAAAATTAAAGTCCAATGCTCAATCATAGACCTAATTCCATAACATTATTCCAAAAATATATTTCGTCAAGGTACTAAACACTTCCCCGATAAAATTTTAGGCATTTGAGGCTTAAAATTAAATATCTTACATTTTCTCGCAGCCTAACGAATCATAAAATTTTCTGGCAGATTAAACACCTTCTAGTAAAACTTCGATTTCTCCCTCTACAGCACTCCGATTGACCTGATTCCAAGTTCATTGGAAAGGTAAGAGATATACCTTTCCATACATCTATGATTCACACTCTAATTCTAAGTACAACTCAAATCGTACATGTTTAAAGTCACGTCAAACTTCTGGCAGATTACTATGCTGGCAGATTAAACACCCTATAGTAATATGTCTATTACTCCCTCAACAGAACTCCGATTGACCTGATTCCAAGTTCATTGGATAGCTAAGAGAAATAAATTTCTATTAATGTATGGTTCACACTATAATTCGAAGTATAACTCAATAAAAATACGTTTAAAGTTGTGTCAAAAATTCTGGCAGATTGGCATCTTGTGTTCATCAATTAAACCCTAAGTCATTCAAGATTCATGTTCTTTAACCAAGAACTCATAAAGATTTTATGTTAATCATAAAATATATTCAAATTTCATTTTACCTTTACTTAGGGATTCATTCTATATGCAATCCTACCCAAACATGTGATCAATTCAAACATTTAATTCATGATTTTTCAATAGAATTAATCAATTCTTAAAACTCCCTACACATGGTATTATAACTTGAATTTGATTTGCAATAAACACTTTCCTTGATAGAGGGGTTATGATTTTGTGATTGTTGTTGATGATTGATTGTTTTTCTCCTTCAATCTTCCTTCCCCACAAGTTTGTGGTGAAAATCTCCTTTGACTCCTTCCCAATTCTTCCTTTTGCCTTGAGAATTGTTTCTCTCTTCTCTCTAATGGCTATGGTGTGTTTTTTCTTCTCTCTAACCCTAGCCTCCAACTCTTATAATCTAACTTAGAGTTATTAAATTCGTAGGTCTTCTCACTCCTATAATTTAAAAGACTAAAATGCCCCTGAACGGTCCCGGCTTAGCCCAAAAACATCTCGGGACCCAACTAGTACCCCTAGGTATACTATTTTGACTATTTTGACCCTTCTGGGGTTAAACGTGACCTCTAAATTATCATTTGAGTCACTTAACAATATATTACTCGTTCTCCCCCCAAAACGGTCTACATGCGTTAAGTAACTATTTACTACTCGTACTAAGTGAATATAATGAGGCAATATAAATCGGTAACTATCTCTCGATTAATATACTATAATTACAATTCTTAATAAATATCATTAAATTACTCCTCTTACGTAATTTAAATTAAGCCGTATTTTCTCATTTAATTTTCCAATTTAATTAAATAGAATATTCAGAAATACAGAGTATTACAATAGCCTACATATATGCGTGTGAAGTGGTACCACTTCCTATGAGAATTGGGCTTGACTCTAGGGCATGCATGACATCAAGGTACAGACACAAGGCTTGATACATGTATCGGCTTATATGGATAATCAGCGACTAAAAGATTGGTGTGAGTAGAAAAGTCCGGCTTATCAATATAGATTGATAGTTGAAATCCAACTGTACTATACTTTATGGTTAGCCTTGACGAATCTTCATAGGGTATTGGTTCAAGTCGTGAGACACCAATACTTATACATAATCTTATAGACAATCAAAGATTTACAAAACTTATTTTAAAAATGGAGGAATGTCGGAGATTTTTAAAATAAATGAGTAAAAGTTGGTGTGTGAAAGCTTGTGACTGTTGGTATATAATAGTCATACCTATTGGTATTTAATAGTCATACCCGTTGGTGTTTAATAGTCATACCTGTTGGTATTTAATAGTCATACCTTTTGGTATTTAACAGTGACACCATTTCGGACTATATTAAGACTGTTAAATTCAACAGTCATGACTCTTGAAACACAACCTTTCATATCCTATAAAGAAAGGATACCAATTTTGAAATTGAAAATAATTCATATTAACCCAGTTTCAGATTTTCCACCCTGCAATTACTCACTTACAATTTTCAGGAGATACAAAAATTATATTATTATGTTTTATGCGTAGAAACAGAAGAAGAACTTAATTGTTTGTTCTTCGCTGCTATATCCAAGGGCTTTCTCCAAACATACAATTTGCAGACAGTGCAATTGCTTCATTGTATCTTGAGTACGGATTTACGGATTCCTGTTTGTATACTGAATTATCGTGGTGGGGAAAATACTATATTTAGGAAAGTGATATCACGCCTTGAATTTTTCATATTTAATTTTAAGTTCAACAGAGTTGTATTCAGAATTTTATATTATTGTATTGAAGTTAACATTATTGTTATAAATTGAAGAGTTTCATTTCTGCCATTGCATACATATTTTCCAACAAAGTATATAGTCTATGTCCATTTAATCACAATAGTTTTTATAAGCTTGGTGATCTTTGTGATATATTATTTAACTTGTTTCTTTCCTTTTATCTTGATAGCATTGTCGTCTCCTCGGCCTTGGATCTATTCGCCAGATGAGAATCCTGAACCTATCTTAGGGGAAGGGGCATGTAACACCTCGATTCGAATTTATGGATTACTCGTGGGAAACAAGATCAGACTCAAACGTTAGGTCTAAAAATCTCATCATAACTTATGAGATACAACATTCAATCGATAATTACTAAGGCATTTATTTATAATGATAGTATCCTATTGGCTCAAGCTGAGTACACATCCTCAATTAATAACCGGCCCGGTTCTACATGCCAACTGAGTTATCAAATGCTTACGACATGACACTACCCCAAGGATTAAGTTTGCCTAATCAAATCATTGTTACTAACTACCCATATGCACCTAACCGAGTAACTTAATGCGTCCTTATAACAAAATCGATATCGTTTAGACATGGCACCCTAGTCACCTAATCTCCATAGTTTACTTTAAACAACTAATCTCTCTAATTTAATGGCCATTATTCAATTTTGTTAACATCTTAATAGACCTCTCGCATCATTAAGGGTTGAGACAAAAGCACTTCACACTAAAAACCGCGTCGTCGTCACTATTGGCTTGTACAAACGCTCACAAATGACTAACATGTCTAAATCAGAAGCTCATAAGTTATTAATGGAAACTAACTTGGCCTCATGCTACTTGGCAATGAATTGTCCATCGAGCTAATCTTCTTGACTCCACTATCAAGAACGCTAACCAAAACCATCACCAATCTAGCGTAACAGGCACAAAACCAACACTGACGTAAAAGATCCACTACCAACCTCACAACGTCACACCCGAAAGGAAACTTTAACCTATAGATCTGATATCATTTATAACTCCCGACCCAAATTTATAGGTTACCCATGGTCAACCTGGTTCAACCCGAACATTAGATGTGAAGTGCAACGAGGTAACCTAAATAATGTTTCTAGTCCCGTTTTATGTAATTAACATTTCAGTTGTTTAATTTGTGAAGTATCCCCAGAATCCAAGCATATAATGCTACTAATGTAAAAATAAAAGAAAGCTTACCTGAGTTACGCCTTCAAAATACGGAACCACATATAACCTGTCGTGATAAAAAGGAGAGAATAAGCCGAATGCCCATTGGAAAAATGCAACAATGTAATATAGAATCGAACGGCAGAAAAGAGACTCTAACACGTTAGCTACGTGTACATTCAATTACTTTGTATCCAGATACATACTTATACATTAATGCATGGGACCATTTTATTTGAAAATGTTATTTATTCCGAACACCTTAATCTCACAAAATGTTCCCCTTTTTACTTTACTTGACATTTATTTCCCGATTTAATGAACCTGGTTAAATACTTAAACAAAATACCATTTTTTTAGGAAAAATACTTCCTTCATCGAAATTATCCATTTACTCACTTCTAATTTACCTAAGCATTTTTCCTTGAAATTCATCTTTCAACACATGCACGCGCTGTGTTAGAAATAATTATTTTTCGTTGAAAATCTTTCATAAACTACCCTTGTGTTAATTATGGATTAAACCTCCTTTGGCTGCTTAATTACACATTTGATCACTTCACTTTACCATTCCTTTACTTTATGGACATTAGTCAAGTTATCACTTTACTTTTCCACATTATCTTTCAATCGGAACACGTATTATTTCCATTCATGTTAGGTTGTGTTTTCATCTATTCACCACAAAACCCATTTCTTGACATGTTCCAATTTTCTCATTATCTTTTCTCATAATCTTCTAGCTATCCTCATGCTTTAACATGATCCATACCGCCGACTATGCTACCATATTCTCTGGCTAGTGATTTTGGGTCTTTCACACTAGGGCTCCGAGCCCTTCTTAATTATTCATGGTGTCATTCGAGTTCATATTAATGTACTTTTATATATTTCAAATGTCCACATTATTACACTTTTTAATGGCCGAAGTCAAAACCCAGGGTTTCACCCCACCTTATGTTACACTTTAAAAATTATTATTTATTGTCCTTTACACACTTACGTTGATTTGACTCAAAAATAACTTTCATTTAATATTATTCATGTAACAACATTTCCAACATTTTTATTTCATAAAATATTCCATTTTTATGTAAAATTACCATTTTACCCATTTATTTCCAAGCTTGCATTTCCTCCATGTTTACAAGTGTTATTTTCCCCAAAACATTATTATGTTGAACTTGCCAACTTCTGAAATATTTTTAACTCATTAATACTTGTTTAATACCTTGGAGTAACATACTTATTAAGTTGAAAACCTCTCTGTTTCCTTACTTTCTTTCTCTAAGAAATCATTGAAAGTTTTGAAGATTACTTTATAAGAAAAATAACATTTTTCTTTGTTAACACATGTAGTCTTAAAACCATACACTTGTCACATTTTTACACGTTTTCACACACTTTAATGGATGAGAATTTTATTTTCTTTGTTCCAAGTTAAAACTCAATAAAACCACCACTAAACTTGCTTACATGCCTATCATCAAAATACTACAAGTTCTTACACATGGAAAGGGGGATTTTCAGTCCAAAAATCCTAAAAATATGAGTTTAACACATGATTTATTCAAGAAATTTCATTACATTTACAACAATATGATTTTCAAGACTAAAAACATTTTTAATCTTTCAAACATTTGAATAAATACTTATCTTCATGAAAGTCCCAACTTTTCACAGAAAACTTTGAAACATTTGTTCATAAAATATCTTTAACAAGATAAATATTATTTCAACATTTTTATTCCATAAAATACTTAAACACTAAGTTTTCTTGAGATATATCATTTTACTGAACATTATTGAAATCCTTTATAAAACATTTTATAACAAACATTAAGAAATACTTTATTTAATTATTCATGCGTTCCACTCTTAAATCCTAGACACAAAACCAAACAGTATGGAAATAGAGTCTTAAACTTAAAGAGTAGAGTTTTTCCCACCTCAAAGAAGCTCCAACAATAGTAGGATGAAATGTAGAAGAATATTGCAACCTCCCACATCATTAGGTCTCCTTAAATAGGTTACCTAGATCCACCAAGATTGTCTTCATGGAAGTTCCAAGAAACCCCCCCCCCCCCCCCTTAAGCTCCAATAATGGTAGGATAAAATGTAGATGAAATGAAAAACTCCCACCTACTAAGGTGTCCTTAAAGAGGTTGCCTAGCTCCACCAAGCTTGTCTCCATGAAAGATCCAGGCAAAAACCCCTTCAAACTCCATTAATTTTCTACTTTTCTTCTTCTTCTTCTTCTTCTTCTTCTTCTTCTTCAAAAGACCTCCAACAACAACTCCATGAATTTACATCTTGTCTAATTAATGGTGTAGTTGGGTTTTATTGAATTAAATATGGTTGAATATTAGGTAAATATGGTGGTTTCGGGTGGAGGGGTGGTGTTGCTAGGACTGTGTATGGAGGTAGGAGAAAATGGAGCTCTCAAGAGATAGAGATAGAGATAGAGATAGAGATAGAGATAGAGATAGAGATAGAGATAGATAGATAGATAGATAGATAGATAGATAGATAGATAGATAGATAGATAGATAGATAGATAGATAGATAGAGAGAGAGAGAGAGATAGATAGATAGATAGATAGATAGATAGATAGATAGAGAGAGAGAGAGAGAGAGAGAGAGAGAGAGATGGTTAAATGATCCCCAAATGGACCCAACATTCCTTAATTACCCTAAAACCTTTTGGGGGCAAAACCCCTAAAATTCCCCAAACCCTATTCACAAATTGATCTGTTGTTGCAAGAGCTTGACACGTGCCTTCATCCAACGGTCCACAATTTGACAACACTTTTCATACTGTAGAAATCAATTTCTAAACATCTCGTTTGACCGAGAATGAATATCGTGCGAATGAGAATCCCATTTTGTTTGAACCAACTTGCCACTCGCTCAAGTAAGAAAGACGTTCGAATGAGGTTCTAACGAGGGTGGCCATTCCTTTATGGAGGTGCCTCATTCGATGATCGTTAGAAAAGAATTCGAACGATATTTGAATCTCATTTGAATATCTTTGGTATCATTCTAACGACCATGAATTTTCCAAAGTCCACTCTTCTTCCATTTAATTGAACCAAGGCCACTATATTACCCAAATTCAACCCATAATACATCTCGAAAAGTCCAAATCCTAATTGGGTCACATAAAGTCATCAAATCACACGGGTACAGTCAAAGTCACGAGGGCGGGTGTTACAGGGCATCAGCTTAGGTGAGGTCATCATATTTGATTGTTCTCAAAGGCTTTTAGAGAGAGTGCCTCATGAATTTTTGTTATTTTAAAGATCTACGGGAACTTCAAATTAAGATAAACAAATACGTATGGTGTGGAAACTTTTCTAGAGAAGGAGAATTAGGATATAAGGGTTAAGGTAGAGAAGTTAATCTCTAACTTGGGAAATTATCGATTAATAAAGTGTGGTTTTTCTATTGAGTACTAAAATCTCCGTTAAAGGTTTTGCAATGGTCCAAAGAGGGTGTGGATGGATGACTATGATGACGACGTTCTCAATGCCCCTTTCCACATTCCCATTCTTACAAATATGGGTGGTTAAATGAATTATGTGTTAAGAAAGAGCCAAAGGCATCTGAATTGTGGTATTTGTATTCCATTGATTATTCTATCTACATACTACTCCCTTTGGCAATGTGAATTATTGGTATTTTAAATATGCGATCCCCAAATAATTGATACAAAACTATCTTGATGACAGTGATCATGACTGTGTTCATGAACAACCAACTCCACATTTCTCTAAAGCTCAGAATAACCCTAGTCCTTCAATAGATTAAGCAAATCCTGTACATCCTAAAGGTCGATAGATACCGTTCCTTATAATTAGGGGTGTTTTGACTATGTATACATTATTGTTTTGCCTTGTAGGTTGTACATAAAGAAACACCCGTATAAATTAGAAAATATATAACACTTTTCTTTACTTTCCTTTTTACATTTGATCATTTCATTATTTTTATCTTCATTGAATACTGTTCTTACCTTTTAAAAGGTGTCATCACATGAATCTTTAGGCCTAACAGTAATTAGTGATAATGAATAAGTTGCGGGGCTTCCCCCTATTGAGGGTTTCATTTGACTGACTTGGTTAATTATGATCCTAAGGATACCCCTTAGGTATTTTATTGTTGTATGGGCATCTCACCCTTTTGTGTTGATCTAACAAAATGTGTAGCGTTAAAAATTATTTATGCTTAGGGATGTCCATCGATTTTTTCCCAATGTCGGGACAATTTGTCAACATTGTGTTAGTCTAATAAAACATATATTATGTCGAAAGAAAGTTTGAACATAAAGAATGGGATTTTTATTGAGATAAATATGCCCGGGGGTGAACAACCGTTTAACACTTGGAACAATAAGATAAAACAAGTAAATGAACATTTTTCGTGCTTAAACGGAACTAATGCTAAAGATGTCGTGTTGAAAAGACATCGTATTGAAATAAAACGAGATTAAAAATAGTAATTCTTTAGATTGTCCGTGTTCTATTCGCGAGGGATCTCAGTGTATCACCCTGAATATTTTGGCACTAAGGGTGATAATGCCATAATGCCAACCTATACCGAATGTTAATTAAACATTATTCTTAGCACGTGACAAAAAATTGAGTCATTAAAAACTTTTTACCACAAGATATAAATCAAGACAATTCAACGAATATAAACCATCGACCTAAATAGAATTCCATCACCACGATAAACTCCAATGATAAATCTTTAATCCAAATATAATAAATCTAGAATGAAATAAAGTCAACTATATAAAATTTACAACTAAAAACCATTAACAACCATGGAGTCGAATGTCCAATGAAATCCAAAATTTCTCGTAAATAAAATGAATGGAAAAAAAAGTAAACTAATGCAATAAATAAACTCTAGATGCACGTCCGCTATCTCCAAAAATATGTAGCTACCTAGCAACCTAACCGAAAATGTTAGTCAACAATGATGAGCGAGGGCCCATCACAAGAATGAAAACTATTATTCCCAAATAGGATATGTGAATCCATTCATAAGAATTATAAGAGGTAAATATCACAATAGATGATTTATATTAAAGAAACAATACTGATAGGGATGCGTGTAATTTAAAACTATAACAATTACCCACATAAACCATGTCATCTCAATACCCAAGTCTAATTATGTTTATTTTAACTTAATTAAATCTTATTCCATTATCTAACTCAATTCATTTATATTTTTCAATATTGATCATATTATCGACGCAATACTATTATAGCCAGTTTACTTTATATTGGACCTGTACATACTCATGGTGCGCCTAATGTCCCAGCGCATCAAATTCACATCCATCACTATAACACGTCGACCCAAATTATGTTTGCCCTAACATACCGTGATTTTCTCCACACATGACACCTCACTATATTCAGTTAGCCTAGGTTCCGCAATCATCATAGTGGCTAACCCGCACTAGGCACTGAACATACACGTGATGCTAACATAAATCATCAAATTAGCCAAGATAGTACGGGTCTCACAATCATCGTAATGTCCTATCTTCCCACCCCCACATTAATCCATCTCAAGTATCGTTTTATTATCTTATGCATTAATTATCTTTTCACTTTCATGTTTTTCATAAATTACACCTAAACCCCACCTATAATTCGGTCATAACAATGATAGCCCATTCCTAGTCCCATACCTAGAGATCACCAAACCATAAGAATCATCTGGTACCTCATCTAACACGAATACTTAATACATAACATCACCTAGTCTCATGCCTAGGATAAAGAAATGTAACAATGTAGTACCTCATCCTATATATAGGAAATACCTAAATGAACAAGTGAACACCCTCTAGTCCCATACCTAGAAAGTGTCATTCATAATTAATATACCTACTCACTAGTTCCATACTTATAAAGTTACATACTAATGTTATGGAAAAGTATAACTACTTACGTAAATCCCAACATCCTAACAAGGTCAATATATTAACACATGCAATTTCTATATTTATTATTTCTTGATACAATGGTACAATTCCTGATTTTACAATTATATGAGTCCGACTTCATTCACAATAAACCAATTATATCATGTGATAAGCGAGTTATACAAAATATTCCAACAATTTTCCACATTCAATACTTCAATAGGAGTGATAATTAATCAAATTAAAGCATAAATCGGTTTAAACATGCGTATTAATAATTTTCAACGACATATCATCGCACTCTACATCATATTAATCGTATAAGTGTTTTTATAAATAAACACATATTATAAAATTACACATTTTAATTAATATGTGATTCGTCCCAACGATCCAAAATAAAAATGTACAACGATCTAAGTGAGGGGTATTTCGAACATTAAATTTAATTCCAAAAGTTAATAAAAATATATTTGTAATTAGGTTATCACTTTCCTTAATTAAGCTTCTAATTGTACTAAGAAAATATGCGTAATTATGGTTAGGTTATATTTAAATCAAATAATACTCAAGGAAAACAATAGTGATATTCTTATCTGAAAAGAAGCAATCTGAAAAATTCGAGTACACCATTACGTTTGTCTGGCAAAAGTAAGCAAGTTTGATTCGTTGGCCTTCTTCAAAATGTGAGTTTAAGATCTACTAAAATAAGGTTGAAGTTTTATTTTATAGAGATTTAGGGTTAAAAATTATGGGTGCTGTAGCTTTTTTTTGTGTGTGAAGAAAAAGAGGTATACAGGTATGCATGTCAATGAAGGAAAATAAAGGTGAAGCATTTCAAATAATTATAAAAAAGAGCCCCCAAATCTTAATAAATCCAGACACTCATGTAACTAACCAACCCACAAAAAGAAAAACAAAGCCATGCAACAAGGTTTGTACCTATAAACCTCTTGCCGCCAATCTTTTTTTCAAACATAATAACTCTAGGAACCTAACTAAATTTAAAGCTTTGCAAAAAAAATTGTAAAAGAACAAAACATTTTATTTCCTTGGAATTTAGGCCAAAACAAAAAGACTCAAATAACTTTATGATCTTTCAAAAAATTCATTTTACACGATAATTAAAAATAAATGTTCAAAATATTCAATTAAATGGCCAAAAATCCTCAATTTCAATCCAACTTGAGTCTTTTTAATTTAATTAAATTCCAACTAATACCATAAATTTAATTAATTCATAAAATTAATTAATTAATTCCGATTCCAAAATTGTGAGGTATTACACCCAATATCGTTCATTGTTTCCAACTGAGAGGAACTATTGAGGTTGACCTTTTACACTGTGAACACGCCCTCTTAGTTTGTCCCCCATTTACCATCAAAAGGATTCTTCACACATTTAACAATCTTCCTTAGTATGCAGTACCTGACTTGGAATAACCTTTACTTTATGTTATGATTGTACCACTTAAATACATGTCATTGGTATGATATCAATCTAATGAGCGCTTATTCCATTTTTTCTTTAAATAGGTCTACATCTGTTTTAATTTCATAATTATTCATGCCTTGATCTACTAAACTATTCCTCATGGTTTACAAACTAGATTTTATAGGGATTAGTAGTTCCATTCCGTAAGCTAAAGCAAAGGGATTTTCCCCGACTGATCTCATGGGAGTTATCCTATTAGGGTTTTATTCTTAAAACCATGTAAATATATTTTATTTTGATTAATTAAGGATTGTCTTATTCATTTTGAAATGAGGATCATGTTTTTGAGAATACTACATATTTATATTTTAAATATATTGTTTCATATGTATATTGGTCAATGGTACTTAGTAGGAATTCTAGTGAGTTGGTTCTGCTTGATCAAAGGAGATTGAAATTCTAGTTCTAGTTCTATTGAATAGTTCAAGACATAGATAGGGAGCTGACATACTATCAAAGTGATTACCTCATCCTGGAATACTTGGAATTGCGATACCCCCTCGATAGACTTATAAGATTTATTTCCACCAGTTAAACCTAATAAATGGATTATTATATAATCCAGTGGTGTAGCAAAATAAATTAAGTCTGAGAATCAAGGAACTGATTAGATATTGGTTAAAATTAATTAGCATAAAATGTATTTGACCAAACGGGTATCGAAGTCTTAACACGAGGAATCATATTATGCACCACTATCAACTTTGCAAATAAGACCTCATTATAATTAGTGATTTCTGAGGTAATAAAATTGGACTTTAGTCATAGTTATTTAGAGGAATTAATTATAATTAAATAAGAAAAGGAAATAAATTATGAGATTTATAATTTGGAATTTTTGAGTATTTATTTAATAGCCAATTTAATTACTTGTCTTGGTTCCCTAGTATAGTCCACATATCCGAATAGTTAGGCCCATATTCACAAGAAATCCAATTTGGCACAAGCCCACCTCTTAAACTAGTATATATTTGTGTAAGTTGGGGTTATAATGGGTATAATTCATCATTAGAGTTTGAGAGTGGTAAGAGAAAATACTATTCATGTTTTTGTGAAGAAGAATAGAGAGATAGGACTATATCTCACTTAAAACAAGAGTTTTCTTTCTCATAGGTGCCAACCCACCTACATATCTTTGGGTGAATCATGTACTAGAAGATACAAGCATTTAGGAGTAATATATAAAGCTTTTAGAGGAATAAAATAGGGCATCTACAAATCATCCTCTAATACTTTTCTCCCCATCGGATTACAATATGATCCACAAAGGTATTATATATGAAACCCTAGGTTTAATTTTTGGACTTGGATTCTCGATTTTGTGATTTTTTTTGCATAATTATTCGCAGATTCCATGGATGAATTTTTTTTTTGCGTACATTGATTCCCAACAATTAATATCAAAGCCCTCATTCAGAATAATCATGTTTTAGAAAGAATCCATGTTGTCCACCCACTTGAATCCTAGGTTTTCATGTTAAAAATATGTTCATAGTTGTATATGTCTATGTAATAACATGGTTTTGTAGGGCTTGAATATTTATATCCATTCCATTATGGTCCTATGAATGTTTATTTATGTGAACGGATCTTACAGTGGTTTATCCGTATTTAAATTTCACTTAGATTTTCTTTGGTTATAAAAAATTAAGGCTTTTAATTACTGCATGTAATTGGTGTATTTGGAGGAGTTTATGAGGGGATGTAATCATTATATGTTAGGACATTATATTCTTCATCGGATAGTGATTTAGGTTGAAGATTCATGGTTTTTCTATTGATTTTAATAAAGAACGTAGGCCTTTAATCGAGTTTTTGATGGCATTCGGAAGTTTAAAATGATGTTGTTTTAGTGACATTCAAGAACCCTAAAGAATAAAGAAAGGAATAAGGAAGGATAATACATTCACATGCACTGCGCACGCTGAGGCTATGACCGTGGGTCTTCTAACTGTGACCATGGGTCCGATGGTTGACAGTTGATTTCTGATTCATTTTTAGATTAGGACTCTACTTGTTGAGTTTTTTTATAACAAGTGCTAACCTTCATAGGTCTTCATCAGCATGAAATCTAGTTCATAGAGTTCTATTTCTTCAAGAAGTCCAATCAAGGAAGAATTTTAGGCCATAATGGAAAGGGGCAATTTTCTCCTTTTATTTATTGCTGCATTTAGTTAATTGCAATGTCTCATTGTAATATTTTGTTGCCTGATTTCGTTTGCTAATTAATTAGGTAGTTAGGGACACTTGACTTTGTGGACAACACGGTTTATATTTTTTAGATTGGCCTAAATCACCGTTTCTCTTAGAAATTTCATGTTAATTTATTCATTTCTAAATTGAATTAAGTCACGATAATTAATTTAAGGTGTGAATTAAATTAATATCCACGGATTTTTAATTTGAAAATTTAAATTTCGAGTTTTGGAAAATTAAAACGTGAGATCAATATATGTTATTTATGGAAGTGAATTGGAAAATTACAAAGGACTTAATTCAGACTTTAAATTGAATAAAATGTTTTTCAAGACCCTCATGTTTAAAATAACTAAGTGGGAAAGGGGTTTCATAATAAACCCCATGGTCCCCATCGATGTTTTATGAATATGATATGATTAGTTCCTCAAGTCTGTTAGTCTTCCCCCACAGGTGGAATTAATCACAGCATCCGGTATTCTTAAAACTCTTAAGTGAGAATTTAAAAGATTATAGTGTGAGTGAGTTCGATACGGGGAAGTCCTTCACAAGCGGGTTTTATTTCAAAGAATGGACTGGTGGTATAAACTTAGACATAATTAATGATATCATCCCTAATGGAATCACATTCATTAATTGTGGGACCAAAATGTTCTAACTATTCAACTACATTGGACAAAATATCTTTCTGACACCCCAGTGCTTTTTGGCAAGCGAGGTGGCCACCGTCGTCGTCAACCTACGCCAGACGTCAGCAATAAAATACCATTCTTAGCATGTGACAGAAATATGGGACATTAAATTTTTTTTCATGAGATATAATCTGAATAAATCCAGTTAATAAAAACATCCACGCAAATAAAATCCAACCCCATGCTAACTCCAAAATAAATCCAACTCCAAATGATAGAATGATAACCACTAAATAATCCAACTAAAAATCTTTAACTAAAAACCGCGAATAATTGTGGAACTTCATCGACCACTAAGTTCATAATAACTGTCTTATAAAAATATGGGGTATTACATTATTCCTCCCTAACAAAGGAATGTCGTCCTCAAAATTCAAACGTAGCTACCGCAAAGAGCTCCGGATACTTTTCTCGCATGTCATTCTTTCACTCCCACGACGACTCGGCAATATTGTGGTGTCTCCACTTTACACGTACTAATGGTACCACATTTTATCAAAGAGGATGCTCGCTATGATCCAAAATGGCAAAAGGTTTCTCTTCATATGAGATATTTCACTGCAAGTCAATCTCCCTTAATGGTGGTAAGCCACATCACCCCTGAGATACCTCTTCAACGATGACAAATGGAACAAATCGTGAATCCGCTGCAAATGCTCTGTCATGATGAGCCTATATGCAATCGGCCTAACCCTCTCGATAATAGGAAAAGTCCTCATATAACTCGGTTCCAACTTTGGCTTCCTCCCCAATCGCATCAGTCCCTTCATGGGAGATACCCGCAGCAATAACTGATCACCCACATCAAACTCTACAATTATTCAATTCGCATTAACGTAACTCTTCTGCCTGTTATGAGCTACCCAAATGCGACTCTTAATTAACTCGATCTTTATTGACATCTCTTAAATCAAATCCAAACGAGTAGCTTGTTGTCCCCCACCTCTAACCAACAAGAGGGCGAACGACAAGGTCTCCCATATAAAGCCTCAAATGGTGCATGCCAATAGTGAACTGCTACGAGTTGTTATATGCAAACTCCATCAAAGGTAAATACTGCCCCAACTATCCTTAGTATCCAAAATACACATCCTTAGCATATCCTCTAATATCTAATTCACCCTATCCATCTGGTCATCGATCTGTGGGTGATTAGTCATGATCAACACAACTCTGTGCCCTCGTCTCCTTACCATAAGTGGGACACAAAGATCTTGTCCTGATCTTAAACAATGTTGAGAGGCATCCTGTGTAATCTCACTATCTCTGCAATGAACAACTATGCATATTACCCTATCATGTAATCCACTCGAATTTGCAGGAAATGGGTACCTTGGTCAACCGATCCACAATGACCCAGATAAAATCATGACCTCACTGTGATGTTGGTAATCTTATGATGAAATCCATTGAAATACTCTCATATTTCCATACTAGAATCTCTAATGGCTATAGAACCCCAGCTGATCTCTGATGACCAACCTTCACCATATAACAAGTGGTGCATATAGAGATAAAGTCTGCTAAGTCCCGCTTCATCCCAGCCCACTAATTTTGTTTCCTTATATCTAATTAAATCTTATCCCCTATGGGATGTATCAAAAACCATGACTCGTGCGCCTACTGTATAACTGCGTGCTATAGGTACTTATCATCTGTAATAATCAACCTCCCATTAAAGCATAAGCCACCCTTAAAACTGGTTGAGTAGGACTTTTCTCCGCTTGTTAATAGCTTTTGAATCCTCTCCTAACAAGATGGATCCCCTACCTTTGCCTTCAAAACCGTGAAAATGATCTCAGGTGTTGGTCATCACTTTTAAGTATGATCATACTAACTCATCCTCCTGACGAAGCTTTGCCCACATAGCCTTCCACACTCCATCTAAATGCCCTTCCAATATATGGCTCAATGCATATATCACTACGTTGTTCTTCCTCGAATGATACTGGATGTCAAAATGATAATCCATCATGAACTCAAACCACCTACGCTACCTCATATTCAGCTCCTTATGCATGAAAATATACTAAAGTGACTTATGGTTCGTGACACTAGGAACTTCTCCCCCAGAAGATAGTGCCTCCAAATCCTTAAGGAAAATACGACTGTTGCTAACTCCAAGTCATAAGTGGAATAGTTCTTTTCATGAGGCTTAAGCTTGCAAAATTAATATGCTATGGTCTGCTCTTCCTGATGTAGAACTCCCCTAAGCCCTTGTAAGGATGCATCAGTACAAAAAAAGTACTCCACTCCTCCCTTAGGTAATGAAAATAATGGTACTGAAGTCAACTTGTCTTTTAGCTTATTGAAATCTAACTAACAGTGGTCATCCCAAACAAAAGGCACTCCCTTACAAGTTAAATTCGTCAAGGGACCCGCAATCTTTAAAATCCTCTGATGAATCGACGGTAGTATCCTGATAACCCCCAAAAATTGGGCACCTTTGTTTGTGTCGTGGATTGGACCCACTCTTTCACAACTGATACCATACCCGAATTCATAGAAATCACTATCTCAGAGATAATGCGACCCAAGAACTACACCTCCTGCAACCAAGATCCTCACTTCTCAAACTTGGCATATAATCGGTGGTCCTGCAAAGTCTAAAGAACCATACACAAATGCTTTACGTACTCGCCCTCTGTTCGAGAATAAAATAAGATGTCAAATATGAACACAATGAAAAACTGATCCAAAAAATCCATGAACGCCCTATTCATGAGATCCATAATTTTTTTTAGCGCATTAGTTAGCCCGAATGGCATAACTTTTAACTCATATGACCCGTATCTTGTCAAAAATCCGACCTTAGGGACATACTCCACCCTGATACATAACTAATGGTACCCTGACCTTTAATCAATCTTAGAGAAGTAGGTTTCTCCTCTCAGCTGATCAAACAATTCATCGATACGCGACAACAAATACTTGTTCTGGATCGTGACCTTTTTAACTCTCGATAATCAATAAGCAACTACAATAACCCATCCTTCTTATTTAAAAATAGAGATGGGGCACACTAAGGTTTAGTATTCTTACGGATAAAACCCTGCCTTAATAATTACTGAATCTGATCCCTCTACCCTCGTATCTCTAAATTAGCCATATGATACGGTGCTGGTGCTATATGCCTAGTCTCCAGTGCTATGTTGATCACAAACTCAATCTCCTAACTCAATGATAATCTCGGTATCTCTTGAAACAGATTAGAATAATTCCTAACAATGAGGATCAAATCTAACGATATGAATATGCCCTCAGAAGTCTCCTCCTTAATAAATTATAAGTGCATCTTCGACCATACCTATGGACGAGGCAAGGCCATAAGAAAATATCCTGCCCTAGTATAGTGAACACGATAGTCCTATTGTAATAGTCCACCTTCTCTCTATACGTCACTAACCAGTCCATACCCAAAATAGCATCATACTCATCTAAGTCTAATACGGGCAGATCCTCTACCAAGCATAACCTCCCCACATCCACACCTACCCCCTTGTAGATGGAATAAATGAGATCCCCACCAACCAACGGTGAATATATAGTCATAATAATATATGTGGCTAAATCCACTAAACTTGTCGCACATGCAAATATAGTGCTGATTAATGAGTGCGATTATCCCGTGTCAAACAAAACCTACCCCATGTGCCCATGGATACAAAACATACCCTCAGTCACTTGCGGTGCTGATAGTAAAACCAATCCTCAGAGGTGATACACATGCCCAAATTACCCCTGCCCCTGCCCCTGCCCCTACATAGGCTGTAACGCTAGAACGATTGGCGGGGCTGGAAAATATTGTACCTATTTCCCCTGCTGGGCACCCTATTCCTAACCCTTAGCCCTATTCGGGCATGCACACCGCATGTGGTCCTGCTCCCCATATGCAAAACATCTCCCCGTGAAATTGATCTGGCATTGCTGGACTTGATGAGGTTGTCCCTGTCACTGGCCATTGGTTTGATTCCCCTGGCCCTGTTGGCCCTATGGGGTATTCTGGTGTTGGCCCTACCTAAAATTGCCATTATTCAGCCTGAATCTCTTACATGAGTCCCCTGCTAGGAACCCCGTTCATGTTGCCTGTGCTCCTATTATGGCGCCCTATTGGCACCACTACCCTCGGTCTTGCCTTGATGGATAGTTTCTCTAATCCTCTTCATTACCCTTAGATGGAAGCGATGATCCTGACGTTGGAGTAACGCGGCATTAACGACCTCAGTGTTAGTTTGGAATGCTAGGTTCCCCTATAAATGTTGATGAATCCTCCAAGTGATTCCATTAGTAAACTTGAGGACCCTATTCTCCTCAGTGTTAACCTCGTCTGGAAAAAAGTTTGTTAACTGCATAAAATACTTCTCGTACTCAGCCAAAGTCCGACCCTCATGCAAAAGTTGTAGGAACCTCCTCCTCATATCCGTCTGAACTGCTAAGGGAAAGAACTTTCTATCATACCGTACCCAAAATTCCTAAATAGTCATAATGTCTCTCTCCTTTATTGCGGTGACCGACTTCCATCACTGAAGTGTTGCTCCTACTAGCTTAAATGTAGTTAGTATTTTCTATTGAGTTTCACTGCACTCAATTATGTGAAAATGCCTCTGGATGTCTTTATTCCATTGGATAGCTACAACCACATTCGTACTACCATAGAACTCTGGCGGATGGCCCTTCTGGAAGGCCTCTCTGACTCTCTCCCAAACAGACGACACAGGGTTAGCCTGAACTGGTGCCACTAGTTGCTGTGGTTATGACTGTCCCTATGCCTGGGGAAAATATTGTGCTAAGGAATTCATCATGGAATGCCATGATGAATTCCTTAGCACAACATTTTCCCCAGGCATAGGGACAGTGGTGACATCTGCTACAGTCACTATCCCCCGAGTGGCCTATGGCTCCGATTGAGCCTCATCCTCTGCGTACCTCCTAGCAACATGTGCTTGTCGACCTCTCCTATTGTTTGGCATTTAAAACCAAACGAAATCGTATAAGATTCACTTCAATCATAAATATTAACGGAATAACACAAATACGCAATATGAAACAACAGTCCTAAATACAGGGCTCCACATTAAAGAAACGCAACGCAAATAATGTAGCAAGTTCAAATAGATTCCAAGGTTATTAGAACCTGGATTTGATACCTACTTTGACAACCCACCTACTCTAATATTGGGTGAAAAATCCTATACTAAAATAAAACATGAATCTTAGTATGGTTCATTCTCATCATCACTCTCGTAGTCACAATATATTATTAATAATACGAATAAAATCATACAATCACAATGAATGTAATAATCACCATGCATAAATAAGTAGTAAGTGTGAACCGAATAAACCACCGGTCACCAAATAAAAACATCCACTGAGCAACTGAATAAATAAACAAAGTACTAAAAAACATAAATGTGTAATAATAATATAAAAGCCTATCCATCTACAGGTAACACGCCCAGCTGAAATTAAAAAGGCTGATCCTATCTAGATAAAATCGACTAAGGCATCTAAAGAAATATGTAGTGTCCCAAACTTAGGGGTGGCAATTTGGGTTAGTCGTGTCATTTTCGGGTCGCTTTGATTTTTGTTTGAGTATAAGTTTTAGGTACTTTTAAATCTATACAAGCTAATCGTGTCAAGTTCGGGTCATTTTGGGTTATTACCATAAACGGGTTATCCTGTCAAAAATTTCCAGCTCTACCCAAACTACTGCATGGTAAAAATGAATTTATCCCTATGGTTTCGATTCTATTGCTGCACACCTGGGGTAATAAAAGAAAAACAAGGAAAAACAAAAGCATGTGGGTAAAAGCCCATAAAGTAGAAAATATTTTACAAGTAGATAATTGTTTTAAATTGATTAAAACAGTAGTATATTACTTTCAAGATTAACCGGTCATACTCACTTGAGATAAGAGACCTTTCAACTACATTGTGCACCAAACGTGTTCATTTTATTTATCCTAATTAAACTTCCTAGTTTAACTAGGACATATAATCACTAATTAAGTCCAATCCTACTAATACCCTCTATTATCTAAGTATAAGTACCTTCACTAGGTGTAGATTTATAAACGGTATTATAACGACACGCATACTATATATAAATAATCACATAATAAAAATAACATAGCTATGCTCATGCTATGAATAGATACATACACTATATCATACAATCATACATATATATATCACTCGCTATATACGTATAACCGTATCCCCAAAGCTTAGACCTTATGGATACTTCACTGGCGTGCTATCTGGCTCCACGTATCATGCCTCACACCGAGCCATCGGGTCATAATCTCACCCTTTATCCCAAATGAAAACACATAAAATAGAGGCGATCAGAGCCATATGCCTTGGGGTTGCGATCGTACCACATCGCACCCAATCGGACTCAAACCAACACATATCCTAACACATAGATAGTGGCCATACAACAATACTATGACCTAGGGAATCAATCCAACACCTACTGGTCAATGCCAGGGTCGACTGTCCACTATGCACAACCTCATCCGATAGAACTACCGAGTAGATATGTTAAATAAAATAAGTAGCAGGAGCACACACTTATATATATACATCTCACTATAATATGCATTTATAATAAGTACCGAACTCGTACTCATATCCTACAACATACGATTTGGCTAATCCCAAAGTTTAACCCAATTTCCTGATTACTAAATCAGATATTCACTCAATTGTATCCTCGGTTCTCACTCTTGTCCCAAGAATTAACACCCTAGTTAATTACTATTTCCCCAAATAATGAATAACACAAAACTATTTTGAACTAAATATCCGCTCATTTAGATAACCTCCCACATAATCGATTGGGTTCATATAAATACCCTGAATGTTTCCACGATCCCAACCTAATCCAGCTCAGGGGATGAATCGATTCTCCTTCTAGAGTTGAATTGATGCGTCTGGCCGAATCGATTCACCTTGGAGGCCAAATCGATTCAAAATACGGCAGAAGCCCAAATCTTGTTATTTTTCTCTAAACAAATTTCAACCCCAAAACTCTAATTTATTTTCCAAGATTTTCTTACTTAATTTCCAAGTACTATAACCCTAATATAGTCAAGAAAAACACTATTACATCCTTGCATATTTAATCTCCACATGGTAACCCCCATTAACTCTAGATCATGTCTTTATCTAATTGATTTTTAAATATTTGATATTTCCATCCAAGTTCTACATGATCATCAATGTTAACCCTAGAATTTATTTCTAAATACAAGTATGAATAATCTCCATTTATAAACCTTAATCTCTTGTCATTTAGGTCTCTGTATCATTTAAAAAAAAATTAATCTTTAATGTCTTAATTTTCAGATTTATACCTCTAATCATGAAAATAATTAACTACTATCATATTGCGACATAAAGCAAATATCTACTTGCCTCGTTGGAGTATAATCTGAACTCCTTTATGAATCTGATGGGTTAAGTCCTCTTTCTTTTCCTCTCCAAGTTTTCTCCTCTTTCTTATTCTTTTTCTCTTCTCCAGGGCTCTCTCTCAATCTCGTGTGTAAAATATGAAAGGTGGGATTCCATCCAACTTACCAACCTCTTAAATATACCCTTAATTAACCTAGTCCTATTTTTGTTCTGAGCCCAATGTATAAAATGACCCTCCTACCCTTATACGGGTCTTGTTATGTTTAAAAAGCCCCTGAAACCCAAACATAAAACCTGAGTACCTATTCTAGACTGTTTCAACCCTTCCCAGATCACTAGTGCACTAAAAAAGGTCATCTGAGTCACCCAACTCCAAATAAGCTAACATCTCATTAATCGGGCCCAACATGTGTGTATTCTAAACATCGCTCATAAATTATATTGATTAGTTGATATAACACCATGTCGACTTATAACACTAAACCGTCACTATCACTCATAAGCCACATATAATAAATCACATAACTATTTAATTATCAAACACAAGTAAATAGTAATTATAATAAATATGAATCCTTTATCTCTACAATTAATATTTACTAAATTCTAATTAAATTTTCCCAATTAAATTAATAATATAAAGCACACAGAAATTAATTAATAATAAAAGTATGGGGTATTACATGGGCGTCAAACCACATCCACGGGCAAGTCACCAATGACCCAACATCAAACCAATAACCCGACCTCAGGGGGGATGCGGTGGATTGAGAGACAAGCACTCCAGAGCCCCCATTACCTGGTAGAGCTCCCCTCGGGCATAGCGGAACCAATGCTCTCTCTTTGGTCCCACAACGCCATAGTGGTGACTCCATTGGGCACAATTTTTCTATCATAAAAAATCAATATTGCATGCTTTAATCGAATTTCCATTTACGTCGCAGTGGCGACTTAGTAGAGGAAAAATCCAGAGAACCGAATTATCTCTGTGATTCCTTTCTACTATGTTTAATATTGCTCTCCTGCATGATAACTTTATGCAAATTTTAAAATTATTTAGTGGCCTTTGTTTTAGGGTCCCTTATAACGTAGATACATGATTAGGTCCCCGTGTACAGGAATGTAAATTTTCCCAAACATATAGGTATGTGCTAAGGACCTCGCGATAAAAATAAATATCAAAGTACGTAGAAATTAAAGACTACCACCTTGCATCATGCACTACATAGTTTTGAATTTCATACTATTTAAACCCTATACCCACGAAACCCCACAAATGGCTAGTTAAAATAAGTTTTTACTTTAGGAAAGCCAATTTACCCAAAGGTAGTTCATACTTCGAAAAAGTCACCTCTTTCTTAGAAGAGGTTCGTACTTTAAAGAAGTCCCTTACTCGAATAAAGTTCGTACTTTTGAAGAGTCTCTTACCTAAAATGCTAGTCATCAATGAGTTTCCTCACTCTTTTTGCCCATCCGTCTGGTACATCGAACAACATCTCTCATGATACCAAAGTCTCGATGAGAGGGAACGTTTGGAGTTTGTTCAGTACTGGAGTTTATTGAACAGGCTTTCGTAGTTATCCAGTAGTAGGATAAATTGGTTTCACATGTGTCTTAAAGGTTATTTAGTCCAAGAAGCCCAGTGTGTCATGATCCATGGTAATGAAAAGAGATCCACCGATCACCGAGTTGCAATGACATTTTTTCATATAGACAAAAACCCTATAAACACACTATATTGCATAAAAAATAGATACTTAGGGGTCAATCGCTCTGACGAAATCTTTTAAAAATTATCAGACTGACGAAGGTTGGTCCAAAACCCCTCAGATTCTAGGCTCAATGTCTTTCCATCCTACAAGAAACATAAATAGTATGAATCCACAAGTTATCACCAAGATAGATATCCCTCACCTAACCCCTTTTTATTTTGAAAAAATAATAGAGCAGGTCTATTATTTTGATCGCTCCTCATACGAAAAAGGAGAGATCTCCCCTATTCACTTGGTTTCAACGGGACTCTGTTGAAGTTATCATCATTTGGAGATATTATTAAATAAAAAATACAAATAATAATAATATACCGTCTATACATGGCTAAAAATATATAAAAGAATCGGATTAGAAAAAGTCATTGAATATGTTAGTCCTTCGTCCCCTATTAATTGTCCTTCAGCAGGTCCTTTTGTCTACAAAATCCTGAATAAAAGTTCCTTGACTTTTTTCCCAGTTATCACCTTCAGCAGATATATTACACTAAGCTCTTAACCTATAAACCTGAATTCGCACTCTTTACGGGTGATTATTTTCATCAGCGAGCTCCCCACCCACGATTATCGAGTCTGCTCCACATATATTGAAGAAGATCAAGTTCCATCCACTATGGATCAGATTTAGAGATAACTTAGAACATCACTGCCTCCCAGAATACCATTCAGCCTAAAATCAAGGCCCTAAACCTATCACAAGGCCACCTACTAGAGGCAACTATTACACCCGAAATAGGAGAGAACACACTTCCTCCCCTCTTCCCCAACACTAAAACACCGCCTGTGATGGATGCCAAAGTTGTACCAGCTAATACCTAAGATCTTCCTACACCAGATCCCTTGCTAATGATGGCTCCCCTATTTATGAATTACCATTTTCCTCATAAGGGTATTTCAAACCCTACCAATAGTAACTCGAATACCCACATACCTCCTTCCAAGCCCTCCACAAGCTAAATCTGTGGTTTCCCCACCATTCGACAAAATTGTACCCCCACCTCCAAATGAGGAGATCAAGTAGGACCAATCTGAACCGCGTCTCCTTGAGGAGTCCATTATTAAAAAGAAAAAAACTAACGATATCACTAAGATTAAAAAGTTGGATCTCTACTCTAAAGCCTGATTGCCGAAAAAAATCAAAATGCCAGTCTTTAAAACCTACAAAGGACTATGCTCCCTAATTTCCCACTTAACCAACTACCACCTTCGGATGTAGGTCTAAAATATAGGACTGTGGGTTCTAGAGAGCATGTTCTCTTTCACTCTATCCAGAGGAGCCCCGACCTAGTACATGGGACTAAAACTTGAGATGATGTATGTCTTGCTTTCGTGAAACAATATGAATACAACAAGGAACTTGGAATCACCCATAAAGACTTAGAGATGCTAAAATAGGAAGAGGAGAGGAAGTTGGCACCTTTATCACTTAATGGAGGGAAAATTCAGTTAGATATTTAATCGACCCCTAAAAATGAACAGATGGAAATCATGATCAGAATCCTTTAGAGATAGGTATATAATGAATGGTGAAAGATCGAGGAAACCTTGGATGCTAGGTCTACCTAATCTACAGAGGAATCTCTTCGAGCTATGAACCAGTTATCCACCCTAAAGAACTCAACTAGATTTTTTACATCTCACATCACCACCCTTGTTATCAATCTAAACTCTAGCATCACTCCCGATTACCAAAACTTACCAAGAAATGGTAGTAACCATTTCACCTTTCCAACAAGGACCCTCTCCCAAAAATTACCAAGATGTGGCCCCTACCAAAAAGTCCAAGGCCCTACCAAGATAATTCAACAATCTTCAGGATCCTCTCAGTCAGGTATACGCTTCCCCGAAAATGGATGGTTGACTAAGACCTCATAACCCCAAACCATCCCTTGCATTCCCAGATTAGAACTGGTGACCTGATACACATTGCAAGTTACATCAATGACATGGTCACATTGTTAGAAATTGTTGTGCCCTAAGGTTTAGCATCAAAGACACCATCGATGCCGAGACTCATATCCCTCCAAAATCAAATATCACCAAAAATCTACTACAATATCATCCTAACCCCATTACCAACACCCTGTCAGATTCTCCCATTCTAACACCGGCCCCTCTATCCTAATAGTGCACATTCATCACAAACCAAGGATAAGGATACACACACCCTTCCCAATAGCTACCTCTTTGGGGATATTATCACCTATCATAAAATTGATCACTTGGACTAAGCCCATCATCGAATATATGACCTTCTTCATCATGGACACACACTTCCTACAGAATAACCATTGTAAACCAAATCTCTTTTTAGTCACATAATTCATGTCTCCAAAGAATCAAGACTCATTAGCCCCTTCTTAGTAGAAATATATCACTCGAACGAATGGGAGGAAATGTATGATGAAGCCCTCCGGGAAAAAAATGCACATCACCTTTGAAGTACCTATATAATCCACTAGGTGGGAAAGGACTACACTAGAGGTGTCACCATCTTCCCTCTCAGATTCAAGTATCGATAGCAATACCCACCTACCTGGATCACCCACGGTCTACTCTCTAAAAAATAGCAGAGACATTATAGCTGAGGGCCTTCAAATGAGGGAAATCATAATTGGTCCACCCTTATACCCAAGTTCTACAGTCTAGATAAGTGATAGAGACCTACAACTGTGAGCTAATGATCATGTCAGCTAGAGATATCGAGCTCGCCAATAATTAAAGTAAGATGAGGAAGAAAATTCAAGGGCCTTTTTCGTTCGAAGAGACATCACTTGGGAAACCAATCTTAGGGAAAAATAGGGACCAAGCCCATATGCACCCCACCCAAATCTTTTAAAAGAAATGTGTAATTGAATCTATAAGAACCAAAGGGTCGTAGTGGCCCAAGTTCTGTTTGAGTCAGACCATGACCTATAATATGGAACACTCACCCGAGCACCTCTCCAGGAACTCGAGACATAGATCTATCCATTGGGAACCATCCAAATAATGTGGACAAAAAACGGGTATGATATTGACCCCTCACAGATAATAATCATGATATCCATACTCTCTCCATCTATAAGGAACACAACTTTTGGCCAACAAAAACATACTGCGAGATCCTCAACAACCAGTCCCAGCCATGTGTATTATACTGACCTGCCTGAGCAAGGGATTATCAAATTTTTAACCATTTCCTCATTACCTAAGGGAACACAATCCCATGTCCCAGAGACGAATTCACCCTTAACCCTTCGGTATGGGAAATAATGACATAGTGGGACTAATCTCCATGAAAAAGGTCCCCGATTACATGAGCAAGGGCCCATATCCTTTGAAGCCCCTAGTATTTGAGACTACAAATTTAGGATTTGGTATAGAACCACCACAGAGGAGGTTGATCAACTGAAGCATCATGAACAGTGGATATGCCACATGAAACAATGAGGTCACAGTATCAAAAATACATAACCTAGGCTCTTATACGGACGGGCACCCTTTCAAGACTTCAACAGTGAGGGAGAACTCTGGCATCCAAGTATCAATATTTATCAGAACATCTGAGCTACGGGATGAGACGATTTTCACATTAAAGCATGAGATACCATGTGTAACTCCATGATATTTAATAACAACCAAGTGATCTCTTTGCCCAACGAAGACCTCATTGATCCTAACAGTGAATTAGATATGCTCATCTCCCAGCTCTTTTATGACCTCTTTATCCGAAAGATATCTCCCTGGTTCCATTATTATACTGGCATATGATGTAATTACGAGAAT
Source organism: Sambucus nigra (assembly GCA_949130495.1). Lineage (NCBI taxonomy): Eukaryota > Viridiplantae > Streptophyta > Magnoliopsida > Dipsacales > Adoxaceae > Sambucus > Sambucus nigra. The sequence continues at coordinate 262,570,480 of OX422217.1, forward strand.
GCCTACATAGATGCAACCCACCTAGTTAGTATTATTGAACTACAGTATAAAATGTTCCACTGAGGTCATCCCCCAGCAGAAGGTCCTCCCTTATGGAGGTACTCGTACACAAATAAGATGGAACTAGTCCACCCCTCTCCCCATGACCATAGTTAAGGAAAATTCGATAGCCTGCAATAGGTGGTATCTGCAGTAACTCTCGCTAGGTTTGTCATTGAAATCTCCCCTTGGGGACCAGAATATGTAGAGTATCGATAATGCTAAGTAGACATCTTATGCAAAGCCGCTAGCATCGTGAAGGAAATGGATCCAGGGGAACGAGAATGCCCTTTCTACAATAAAGAGAACTAAGAAAATGTCTTTGACGGACCCCCCGTTTGATGACGAAGAATGACAATAAACTTCCTCGGACGATGATATCTAGTCAGGATCCTTAATGCACACATAACCCTCACCAATGGAAGCTAACTAGACAAATGATCAAGTTCTGGCCATGGTGGTAGAAATTCCCACCCCGTTCTAAATTCCAACATAGTTGTACAATCGATAGACTCAGAATGAATCTCCCAGGATCTTAAAATTAAGCCTACCTTGGATTGGATCGAATTCATGGTTACAAAGCCAATATCCCCTACTAACGGTCCCACATCCTTGACTGATCTCATGCTACGCCTAAAGAAATAAAAATGAGAAGCTCGATAAAAACCCATAATCACACTTAAAAAGTGTTTGACTTCCCCACCAGGTCAGGAAGACACTCAACTCTTCCAAACCCAGTTGACAAAGATAATGGTTTTCCCACCATGACCACCGTACCCCCTCTGGATAGTAAAAATATCCTGGACTAACTTCAATGAACATCGGGTAACATAACCTTTGAAGATCCTCGATATGTTATTATCTACATCTCGAGAGCACCGATCCACCCTTATCCATGTTTTATCCCAAACTTGTGTACCTACATACCTAACTCGGACAAAGAAGTTAGCTACCATCATCTCCATCACTGTGAAAAAACTCACTAACTTCTTAAAGGAGAACCTACCTTTGCAGGGATGCAATTAGCGATTCGGACTACCCATCACCACTGAGACCTATGGATAGATTATACCCCTGGTACTGATAAACAATGGGTCCACCATTAATGTATGTACCCTTCATACTACCACCGATCTCGGACACACCTCTATGAATTTACATCATCCTCTATGACCATCAGGGCATATGAAAACATTTGTTGATAGGTCCTAGCGACAATTATCCTCACCCTCATAATAGGGCTTATCAAATGCTATTAGGAGTTTTACGTACTCGGTGTACCAGTCAACTTTAACCTCTTACTTGGGAGATCTGAAATACACCCCGTGGGGGCATTATCTGCATCATTTCATGGGAAATTCAGGTTCTCATTTGGCACAAAGGTCATCACAGTCCAAGGGGATGATGGTTGGTCTATAGTCACTAGCACACTACCCATTTCCCTCTCAAATACCCATCATGATAGAAGTGACATCTACCTCGGTGGATTTCAAGTAGTCTCACTCACTCATATGATTATATATGAGTCAGTTATTCATAGTGTAGCCTCTCGAATCATCCATAAAATAGGATACATGCCTAGGTTCGATCTTAGAAGAAACTAACAAGTAACCCTCAAAGCCATTACTGCCGTGTAACATAAGGGATAGTCCAGTCTCAGATATACCCTTAATAGTAATATTACAATCTCAGGTCCTAAAGTCCCCCAACAAGGGTGACATGGTCATTTCCATCTATAAGGAGAAGACTTTTCCTATCACGAACTACCCGAACCACGGTGGGATGAAACCAATTTTTTTTTGCAACCAGGGATGAAGATCCTATTTGAGAAATGACTCCACGTAAACTAAGGGAAGATCCAAAAGGTTAACCAAAATGAGCTCAAGGTCTCAAGGGTTATTGAGGAAAACATAACGAACTTAGAGCCAAAATTTGAATGGGAACTTCCCATGTTATTACCTGATGAAGTTGATCTAATAGACATGTTGGGAACCTCAAAATTAACTCCCACATAATGCTTCCACGATTGGTACATCATCTCAAAAAATTGAAACATTGACACTAAACAGGGGTTATTAGTCAACATACCTGGACTTAATATCTATCTCTTGGTTTCGGACTCAACAACCCCGCCCATTGAAACACTACCTTCAGTCAAGCCTCATGATGCGTTCTTTCAGCCCTCTTGGGACTACCAATGGAATAATGAAAACTATCAGCTCCTGTTACAAGCCCTCTCCAAAGCACTCCCCTACACTGACCCCGTGGTCGGCCTAGTAAAGAATCCCATTGAAAATTTTGAAAACAAAATAATCTAATTTAAATAACACCACCTGCCACATCCTTCAGTTTGTGCCAAGTTCCCTGAGACCTTAAACATCACTCCAAAATTTTCATGGAAGAAGCCTACCCACTTCATTAACAACATCATGGGAGTCGTAGTACTCGACAAACTGAATTATATAAAATGCATCCCGATGCTTGTCATCTGGAGGCCCTCTAAGTTTGTCTTATTAGTAAAAGAGTCCCTCCAACCTCTCCTAATATCTCCCTCTTTAAAGAATATTTTTTTCTATTATTAATGTTGTCCCTCCTCCCTTTGATGGCATAATAAAAGGTGATTTCCATTATTTTCATGCGTGTGTTATATGTGACAACTATGAATCAAGTAATGGATTAAAACTCACACGTAATAATGATAATTCTACAAACTTAAAAAATACTTAAAACACCTACATAAACTTGACCAAATTCAAAATAAACGCATGTCTCCCAATGTGTATAATACAATAACCATAAACTTGAGCACTCCCCCGAACCCTAAACAATTGCAAATAGGGTCCTCCTAGATGAGAACGAATAAAAAAGATCACAGTTCTTCTTAATAACTTCGTAGATGTATTTTCTTGGTCCTACACTGACATGCTCGACATCGACCTGACTATCTTCATCCATGAGATACCCACTCTCCCTGATGCCAAACTCATAAATCAAAGACTTTGTATACTAATACCTAAATGGTCGTTAAAAGTGAAGGAGGAAGTAGAGAAATAGACTACTGTCGTCTTTATCTGAGTAATTGAATATCCCACTTGGCTAGTCAACATCGTACCCGTACGCAAAGCAAGCGAAAAAGTTAGAATGTGCATGGACTACATGGATCTTAATATGGCCTCCTCCAAGATGATTTACCCTACCGCACATCGACCTGTTAGTAGACAGTACAATAAGTAACACAGTCAAGTCCTTCATCTATGGATTCGTCGGCTAAAACCAAATAATAATGCACCCAAACCACTCAGAGAAAACTAGTTCATTACCCACTTGGGCACATACTGTTACACAATTATTCCTTTCGATCTTAAGAATGCTAGTTCAACTTACCAAATAGTAGCCATAACCATCCTACTCAATCTTATACATAAAAAGTGGAGGTCTACATAGATGATATGATCCTCAAATCAAAAGACCGAGAGGGACACATCCCAACACTCCAAAAATTCTCCCAAAGTTTACGCCTCTTCAAAATGAGTTTAAATACTCATAAATGTGGCTTCAGAGTCACTAAAGGGAAAATTATCGGTTTCATTATCAACAAGGAGAGAATTGAGGTAGACCTTGTCATGGTTAAAGCTATACGGGAAATGGCACAACCCAAAATAGAAAAATAGGGCAGAGGATTACTGGGACAAATATAATTCATCAGTCCGTTCATCAACCAGCTTACTACCACTTTAACACCCCACATTTTTTGGAATTGAATGTGGCTAGTCCCCACTGCCAACCTATGATAAATATTTGAATTAAAATACCATTCTAATATTCTGACAGGAATATGACTCATTAAATTTTTTTTCCACATATATAATTTCAAACAATCTCACTAATATAAACAACCACCAAAATAAAAACCCATCACCATGCTAACACCAATAAATAAATCCCAACTCCAAACAATAATGTAGGAGGGTTGTGAGACTGGGGTCTATGAATAACCAGAAAGGGTGAGGCGTGACCCACTCTAATGAACGCTGTCTGCAAGGTTCTCAAGAACTTCTAGAGCAGCTTTTCATGAAGCCTTATCCTTTTAATAAAAATGGAGATCAAGATGGAAATCCTCCCTGTAAGATGATGAACTTCCATAACAACAATAGTAATTTTCTCAAGAAGATATCCTGAGAATGATGGCTGTCAGTGAGGAGTGGAAGAACAAGGCACTTAGCACTAGAGAGAGGGCATGGAGAGAATACTAGGAAGTTCTGGTTCGATTTTGACAGACTAACAATGCTATTAATTTTTCTATATCTTTTGACCTTCCCAGGGATCGTATTTATACTTGGGAACTAGGGCAGAGTTGGCACCTTTGGGCACCAAAATTGAGAGGGTAGCTGAGGAACAAGGTCTGAAATGTACCATTTGTCCCTACTTGTGCATAGCAGTCTATCCCCTCAGACAGGGGACACCTGGTGAAAACAAAAGTCAAAAAACAAATATATCTCCCAATGGAGACAAAATATCTGATTTGGTAAATATCTTTTGAAATGATAACTTGTAGTAAAAACTTTGTAAACTTAAGAGAGAAGGCCTTGAGGACATCCTTCTCTAAAACTGTCAATCTTGAGGGGGAGGGTCTTGAGGACCCCTATCCTCTAAAATCATTATTTCTGGAGAGGGGCCTTGGGGCCCCTCTCTTCTAGGAAATTCATTTTGTAAAAGCTTATTTCTTGTGCTCACTTAACGTATGACTAAGTGTGAGATGTGTGTGATCTTTAGTGACTCTCGGGGTCTTTCTACAAATATTCTCTCAATCCTAAAGTGTTAAATGGTTGAGCTTGCTCAATAAACCTTGTTCCTCAGTCACCAAGACAAAACTCCTAAGAGATCCCAACTAGCCTATTTGAGCCCTGCCTGCTCAACTAGGCTATCTGTAGAAGAAAATATGTATTAGTACTTTTGTTGTTTTGAAGAATGACTTTTCATGGTGATGGGTTGCTCATGGTAGCCACTACCTCACCCTGGCTTATTTTCTAGAAGCTGAGGGGGAGGACCTTGAGGATTCCTCACCCAAATGGGTTCTTGCAATTGAGGGATAGGAACCTTGAAGGTCCTGTGGCCAAATGTTTTCTAAGGTTTTAGAGATCTTAGGGGTTCCTTCTCCCGTATGAGTTTCTATCGGGACCCTGGGGTTCCTGCTGAATATGAATTTCTATTGGGACCTTGGGGATTCCTTCTCAATATGAGTATCTTCCGGGACCCTGGGGTTCCTTCTCAATATGAATTTTTTTTCATAGAGGGACCCTGGGGTTCCTTTTTAATATGAATTTCTACGGGACCTTAGGGTCTTTCTCAATATGAATTTTTAGCGGGACCCTGTGAGTTCCTTATTAATATGAATTTTTGTCGGGACCCTGGGGTTCCTTCTTGATATGAATTTTTATCGGGACCCCGGGGTTCCTTCTCAGTATGAATTTCGGCCAAGACCCTGGGGGTTCCTTTTCAATGTGAATTTTTATTGGAACCCTAGGGTTCCTTCGCAATCTGAATTTTTTCCGGGACCCTAGGGTTCCTTCTCTATATGAATTTTTGTCGGGACCATGGGGGTTCCTTCTCAATATGAATTTCTATCGAGACCCTGGGGTTCCTTCTCAATGTGAATTTTTGTCGGAAACCTGGGGTTCCTTCTCAATGTGAATTTCCATCAGGGTCAGGTTCCTTCTCAATGAGAATTTATGTAGGTACCCTGGGATTGGTTCTCAATATGAATTTTTATCGGGACTCTGGGGGTTCCTTCTCAATGTGAATTTTTGTCGGGACCCTGGGGTTCCTTCTCGATATGAATTTTTTTCGGGACCCTAGGGTTTCCTCAACCTCATCTTTGTTATAGGATAAAGGGGGGGGGGGTGTATTTAAGGGACCCTCATCCCAAAATAGAATAGCCAAACTTGAGGCACCCTTATACATTAGCCCCTCGTGCAAAGTCTTTTGTGTTAGGAAGAGCCAAAGGCTTTGTACGCCATAAAATTCAATTTTCAATTCAACTTTTTTTACGATACCCTAGGGGCTCCTCAACCCTACCCCTAGGGACATTGAATAAACTGTACCTTTATACTAGGTTTTTGGGTTTTTGAGACTCCACGCGTCAGTGTGGGAACTAACATCTCATCATTTTAATTTTTTTTATAATCTTTTAGCATTCCTGCACGTATTCCCATCTTCATGTAAAATATAAATTTCCTTATTTTTGAATAAAATCTTTCATCTTGTTCAAAACACTCACATATAGTTTCAAGCTTTTAGTGAGAGAGGGCGAAGGAAAAAAATAAAATACACCATAGCCCCCATTTTTTTAAAAATTTTCTTCAAATACACCATTAATGTCTTGAACACCATCAAACACTTCTTCCAACATTACTACCACCATTGTTCTTCTTATTTTTGGTTCAATACCCTTTTCCATCACCATTTCTTCACCAACCTCCACCATTGTGGCCACCGTCCTAGACGGTTTCACCTTTTCATCTTCCGGTAGTGCAATCAATTTTAGGGTTGAGAACTTTGAGGGTTACTCATTGATTGTGTCATTTGTGATTACTGCTGACGAGGGTTTCTCGCCACTAGCGGGTTCCTCGTGCGCTAATCCTCAAATGTAAACCTCTGTCGCTTACGGTGTAAGGTCCGAGGGTTTATCATCCATCATAACTTCACATCCGGGCTCCTCGTGTTTTTCCCCAGATCTTAAGGGTTCCTCATCAGAAATTATACCAGAGCCTTATTTATCCACGAGTTCTTCGTGACCATGTAATGTCCATACGGGTTCCTCTATTGGGTTTTTTATGGCTTTGGGTTCTATACCATCTCCGTCAATAATCATAAGTTCCGCTCCCATAGCTCCACTGACAACTACTTCTTCATTTGCTCATCTTATGGCCTCGGGTTCCTCGAACAATATCTCTATGGCTTTGAGTTCCTCACACGTTGGTTTCGTACCCAAGGGTTCCTCGACGACTCTGGGTTCTTCGTCGATGGAAAATATTTTTTGGGGTTCCTAGCCAATTGCTGTTACTATAGGATGTTCGTTGTCAGTCAAGGGTTCCTCGTGATCCCCCTTATTGGTGAGTTCCTCATGCGCTGATGGTTTGAGTCTTAGGGGTTTGGAACCCAAGAGTTGCTCGCCAAAAATAATTCCCCATAGGGGGTCCTTGGGTTCCTCGCACATGGTGTCCGGTTCTATAGGTTCCTCCTCAAGGACGAGTGTTGCTAAGGGTACCTCACCCACGATTCGAACTGAGAACTATTCCTCGTGCGTGTTTTCTGTCATGGAACCTATGGGTTCCTCATCGAAAAATATTTTTTTGAGGAGCCCTCGCACGCCTCTGTTGGTTGGGAAATACATATTGGAAGTATGGGTTCTTTGTTAGCTATAGGGTCCTTACCACGTCAAAGGGTTGTTGAGGGTTCCTCGTTCGGGGCCTTAGGTGTGAGGAGGTCTCTGCCTGAGCTTTCTTTGACAGTGGGTTCCTCACTTGAACCTATAGTTATTGGTAATTCTTTCGCCACTGGATATTCTTCCCAAGCTCGGGAGGATTATATGCGCACTCACCAAGGGAGAGACTTTAGCATCTATCATCGTGCACCCTTCTTTGAACCCGTTGACAACTTCATGGCTTCCCTTGCCCAATTCGAAGAGAAATTTTCTGGCACTGTTCTTGAACGACCCCATGTGGGGTTAGGTGAGTCTACTGATTCTCCCATTATTTTTCTAGATTCTATCCTCAGGGTCAGGGTTGGTCATGGTGATTTTCCTTACTCCAACATTGAGATCAGGGTTGTGGGGGTGCCACAGAGGAATGGGCTATTTGGGTTGATTATATTTTGAGTATTCCTACTTATGTGGATACCCTTAGGGAGGTGGGTCTTCTTACTCCCATCGATAGCTTGAGATCTTGCATCGTATCTAAACATTAATCTCCCCTAAATCTTTTATTATCCCAATAAAGTAGGGAGTCTCACACATTCGTGATGGGTTAGGGCGAATTTACTGTCACTTTAGAGGATGTGTGAAAGTTATATGACCTTCCTTTCTTTGGGAAACATGTCTTTACTAATGGCTACGAGGATTCATTGGATTAAGAGATAGTTGAGGAGTTACAGGCAACCCTTGCAGAGTGTTCGAGATATGTGGCTATAAACTTAACAGGTTCTACCAAGCACTCCTTTGCCAAGGGGCAGAGGTACTGGTTTAGGGATTTCGAGCAACGAAAGAAAGGGGGAACTTCTAGTGAAGCCCCTAACTGTCAAGACGGTTCTAAGCTCCACTCCCCTTCACACTTAGCTGCCTTTCTGGTCACCTTTCTGAGCTGATTATTACTATCGGGTAAGACTGAAGATTCTCCTCGTGAGCAACTCTTCACATTGGTTGTGCGACTGTCTCGAGGTAGGTTGGTTCATGTAACTGCTTTAGTTCATGGTTTCCTTTATACTTGGATGGACCAGGCACATGTATATGTGGAGATATCTTGCGGCCGCTACGATGATGCTAATTTTGCAAATGCTGCCCTCCTGATGGCCTTTCTATGTGAGCACTTCCCCAACTTTGCTTTTGAGGCTCAAGCTTGCCATAGTACGGATGCTCATCTTCTGAGATGGCACAGGAAAGTCCCTAAGAATCCCTTGGGGACTTTGATTGACAATATTGAAGAGTTTCAATTTCGAGCTTATAGCAAATGTACTAGCGATGTCTTTAGTTGGCTTTCTTTTCATGGCGATGGTGGGACCTTCTACTGCCCTTATAACATGGAGTCTATTTCTACTTGTACTCATATTAATGTAGCAATGATGTTGCTACCGGGCCTCTTACCTTCTTGGAGAGAGTTAGGCCGATGTGTTGAGTTCTATCATTCTAAGAGGGTAAAAAGGCAGTTTGTCTATGATCAGGGTGTTCACACCCCTCTTCCCCCTTCATGCACCTATCCTTTTGAGCTATTTTCATAGTCATGTGCCAACTTCACTCTCCAGGAGTTATTCCACAGGGTAAATGGCTTGGGGGCTTTATGTGCCTCCTCGCAATTATATGCCATCATTTACTACTTCTTGGTTCCTGTTTTGGTAGCGGCAGGCTCTTCTGATCCAAGGTTGCGTAATCGGTCCCCCTTACAAGAACCACCCCATTAAGTATGTCAAAGCTCAATTTTTGGTTAGGCAGACACAGAAGGATACTTGGTTTCTCAGTACCACTCCCAGGCCACCACTTCAGTAGACCACCCCTATTTTAGTTAAGCCCCTTCGTGATGAGTCTCCTCAGCCCCAATAAATCGAGTCACCTCTTGCGAAATCTAAAGGCCTATTTAGGAGCAAAGGAAAAGTGGAAGACGCTACTGTCGGTAAGAGTAAGCACCCTGACATGGATGTATCTAATTCCGTCCCTGCTACCACCTCTTCTCCCCCTCTTCTCCTGTGAGGACTCGAGCTGTGAAGAAGAAGAAGAAGAAGAAGGGGAGTAACACTGACGTTGCTTCTCCTTCCTTATTGGACCAGGGATCTGATACCGACGATCTCAGGGTGGAGGAAACTTCTAGAACTGTGAAAGAGCGGGGTTATAAATCATTTGGACTTTCTTCTCAGGAGATGAAAGTCACATCTATCCCCATCGCGAAAGGTACTTTATCCCAACATTCTTTTCTTAGTATAATTTCCACTTTTAAAGTTTCACATGCTGGTTCCCCCTCCTCTTCATTGGAACATGAACTAGTTGACTACGGAAGCACACCTTCCTACAATGATCATATTTTTTCTTCGGGTGTTGTGGGTGGCTCGGATCTTCGTGGTGAAAGCACTACTAACACTAATACTTTGTTATCCGTTTCAAGGGAGTCTTCCAGCGATGACGAGGCTCTGAATTCTCCTTCGGGGGTTAGCTCCGCTACTAGACCCCTTCCTTATACTCAGATTATGCGTCCCGTTGCTGTAAGTCTTTCTCTTATCGGAACTTCTATGCATATGACCTTCTTACTCTTTCCTTATTGGCTCATTTACCAACAATTTGTTTTGTTATATTTCTCCAGGTTTCTTCCACACGGGTGAGTAGTCCTCCACTTCCCCCACTACACCGCCTCCTTTTCAGCGAGAGAGGAATTATATGCTCATTTTTTCTCATGGTCTCTTCAGAGAGGTAAAAATAAAAAATATTATTTTTTGTTTTTATTTATGGGCCATGAATTACATCGTGATTAAACATTGTATGTTGGCATTCTCTTAAAACTATCCTCCGTGCATCCTACTAGCACTAGGACCGCTTTCGTGGCTTCATGTGCTGCTCAGGTATGTTTTTATAATTCTCTCCCTTTTCAATGTCCTTTCCATACTTTTCCTCTTTTTTCTTATATGTTTATAATTGCAGGGGATTATGCCTTCCCGCTCTGCCACTTCATATTCTCTTGTTTCAGCAATGAACACTTCTATAGTTGGACCCCCGGTTACCCCTGTTTCATAGGTGTGTATCTCAGAGGTTCTCTTACTTCAGCGATAGGTATTTTATGCCCTTTGACATTTTTTTTTATTTCTCAGTATTTGGCACCTTTTGGCTTTTCTAGTATGGGAGGGACTCTGTCCTTTCCCAATGTTACTATTCTGGGGTTGTCCTCTTCAGGAAGGATATATATTCCTGGAGTTTGTAAATCTATGGATGGTAGGTCCTTGGTTTTAGCTCTATTTTCTCCTTGGCCTCGACCACCGAGCCCAAGTCGTAGGTTAGGCCCTTCGATTCAAGTGTGGTAGGTCTTTTTCTTGGTCCCATGATAATAACATGCTTTAACATTTACAGGCCATCAACACAGCCCCTGCTGTACCGGTTATCATTTTTCACTCTTCCTCGTTGGTAGGGCCCAGGTAATTTATTATCTTCTTATTGGCCATTTCTCTACCCATCATGAACTTAAGAAATCCATTTCTTCTTAATTTGCAGTTGTCCCTTGGTTCTATTTCATTGGCGGCTCGTGCTTTCACTTCTTCGGAAGTCCCTATTACATGCGGGTCGACTTGCCCTGTTTCTGTGTCCCCCTAGGTAGGTGTCTTTATCATGGAGTTTTGGGTTTTCTCCTATACACTTTGCCTTTATGCGGTAGGTGATTTGCTAATTCCTACCCCCCTATTTTTTTCATTTACAGGCTAGCTATGTAGAGTCTTTGTTATCCACTGCGACCAGTGTTGCTGAGGTAGCCCCTTTAGGAGCACCTGTTACTGAGGCAACCCCTTTAGGAGCATCTGTTGCTGAGGCAACCCCTTTAGGAGAACCTACAACTCTTCCCTTGACTACTATGGAGGGTGCTACTCAGGTATCGTATATGAGAGTAGTCATTTTCTTTGCGCCATTCTTGCATCCATATGTTGTTCAAATGTTTGTCAGCACTTACCCAATTCTTCTGTTCTCAGGTTAGAGTTTCTATCATCCCAGTAACAGTAGAACGCGGGGGTTGAATGTCACCGGGAGAGGTATTACACCGGCATACCTCTTTTTCTTTTCTCCTTTTTTTATTTCTTCTTGCGTACACTGTGAAAATATTCTCATCTTCACCCTTGTTTCATTATTTTCAGGTGGGTGGGGTTGCTCTGGTAGGTGTGGAGTCTGCAGACGGGGTGACTGTGAGAAAGGTATTAAACTGGCATACCTTCTCTTTTTTATTGTTCCCTTTTCTTCTTCTTGCGTATACTGTGCAAGTGTTCTCATTTTCACCTTTGTTTCATTATTTCTAGGTGAATGAGATTTCTCCACTGACTGTGGAATCTGCAGGTGAGGTGCCTGCTAGACAGGTATTAAACTGGCATACCTCCTCTTTTTACTGTTCCCCTTTTTTCTTCTTGCGTATACTGTGCAGTGTTCTCATTTCCACCTTTGTTTCATTGTTTCCAGTTGAATGAGATTGCTCCAGCAACTGTGGAGTCTGCAGGTGGGGTGACTGCGAGAGAGGTGTTAAACTGGCATACCCCCTCTTTTATTGTTCCCCTTTTTTCTTCTTGCGTATACTATGCAAAGTGTTCTCACTTTCACCTTTGTTTCATTGTTTCCAGGTGAATGAGATTGCTCCAGTGACTGTGGAGTCTGATGATGGAGTGACTGCGAGAGTGGTATTAAACTGGCATAACCCCTCTTTTTACTGTTCCCCTTTTTTCTTCTTGCGTATACTGTGCAAGTGTACTCATTTTTACCTTTGTTTCATTTTTTCCAGGTGAATGAGATTGCTCCAGTGACTGTGGAGTCTGATGGCGAGATGACTGCGAGAAAGGTATTAAACTGGCATACCCCCTCTTTTTACTGTTCCTTTTTTTCTTCTTCTTGCGTGTACCGTGCAAGTGTTCTCATTTTCACCTTTGTTTCGTTGTTTCCAAGTGAATGAGATTGCTCCTCCAGCGGTATCTCTCGAGAGAAAAGAGAGTGTCGAGCTGCACACTTCTCAAGTACTTGACTATCACATCTATATTACTATTCATCGATTGTTGATTTGTGAATTCTCTTGATAGTCCTTATTAATATTTGTTATATTTAGCGTGGTGGCCCCTCTTTGGCTGCCCCCCTTTAGACTGGTGACAACATGGTCACCCCCTTGAATTTTGGGGTAAGATTTTTGTCATAGTCATTACTAGGGCCTAGCCTATAATTGCCTTTTTTTTTACTTATCATAAATACTTCATTTCAGGCTTTTATTGACGGGTCCATCGGGGTAGCTGCTGAGGAAGATCGCAATTGTGAGGTCACCCCTATGGTCGATGATGCTGATTCCAGTGGGGAGTCTTCTTTCCTCCCCTTCGAGATAGGGTCACACCATTCCGACGGTGATGCTGAAGTAGAGGACCCTACAACCTTCATGAGTAGACTGTGGCGTGAAAGGCGACCAGGACGCTTCAGGACAGATGAGTGCCAGGTCTTAGATTTGATATTAGAGCATCATACTGAGAAATTTAATCCTCAGAGTGTACTTCATATAAATAGACTCATGGTGTTCAACCTGAAGGCTCTTGTTATCCATGTTCATGAGTTCTTGGATACTTCTCCCGCTGAACTGACTAGCGGCCCTACCTTATTGTTTTTGGATGATCTCCGTGACTTGTAGCAGTTTTATCATTTTCACCTGGATTGGCTTGATGCTGGAGTTCGTCATTTTCTGAGCGTTCCTTTTCGAAAGATGGTGAGACTTCACACCTCCATACAATCTAGGACCGAGCAGCAATATGCTAAGGTTAAGAGGATTCGGGATCAGATTATATCACTTCAGTCTTATATTGTGGCACTTCAGTCCCAACTTGACATGCTTGAGTCGGGTGATCAGAAAGATGAGGCCAAGCTGACTAGCCTAGAGGAGGAGTTCTTGTAGGATGCTAGTCCCTCATATGCTAGCGCCCTCACTCGTGCCGACTTATTTTTTGTCATTTCTAGTGGATAGGCTAGTTCTTGCTTTGTGGAATTTTGGCTTCTATGTGTACACCACTGATAGTCCATGAATGAAAAAAATGATATTTTGTTTCTCCTGCACTTTCCATTTCTCTTTCTCCCTATCTATACTTTTGGTGTTTATTTAGTAAGACCTGCTCTAATTTCTGTTTGCATTTGGTCAACTTAGGCTGCCCCATATACTACGGGGTACTTGCATTAATCTAAGCAAGTTATGTATAGGTATGCATTGTTCTTTTAAATTCACCTCTTATGACTGCGAGGTGTTTGCATGCTACTATTTTGGATCTCCCCCTCCAGTCTATGGGGGTTCTCCTGCACATTATTACTTGTGTTCATAAGAAATAGGTTGGAGGGGGTGTGTGTGTGACCCCATCTCCTTCCTTTAAGTTTTATTTTATTTATAAGAAATTAAATTAGGTATCCCCTGGTCTATGGGGTCCTTACTCTATATTTTCTTTAAGAGCTTTTTTGTTATCAAAATGTTAGAGAGGGGGAATTTCATCCCCTTCTTCACATGAGAGGAGGAGAGAAACTTCCTCACCTCATCCATGGTAACAGACTCGGAGGGTGACTCCTCCAAACTCATGCTCTTAGCTGCTGGTGAGACCGATGGTGCCATAACCTGCTCTGGCACCACCTTTCGTGGCAGAATCGTCTCTATCAAAATTGCAACTGGGGTGGCTCCCCCTCCAGAAGGGGCAATAGCTGGTGTTACATAACATTGACCCAAACTTTGCAGGTCTACGTTGTATTACTTTAAGAAGTCAAAAAATATTGTCATAAGATTCTTACCTGCCATCGAAGCCACTATCGGCGAGCTGCTCTACCCTCCCTAAGGAGAAGGCGCCATGACTTTGATCACCACCACTTCTTCCTGAGTAGTCTCGTCACTGTGAGCTCCATTCCTAGATGGAGTGTCTTAAAAAATGAGCTTCATAGAAATGTTGAAACCTTCGTTGTCCATTAAAGCAAGAATACCTCCCCAGCAGAGTCGCCAAATATATGAGGGTAGTGAGACTGGGATCTATGAATAACTGGAAAGGGTGAGGCATGACCAACTCCAATTGATGCTGTCTGCAATTCTCAAGAACTTCTGGATCAGTTTCTGATGAAACCTTCTGCTTTTGGTAAAAATGGAGCTCAAGCTGGAACTCCTCCCTTCAAGAAGATGAACTTCCATAATAATAATAATAATTTTCTCAAGAAGAGCTCCTGAGAATGGTGGTTGTCAGTGAAGAGTGAAAGAACAAGGCACTTAGCACTATAGAGAGATCATGGAGAGAATACTAGGAAGTTATGGTGTGTTTTTGATAGAGTAACAGTGTTATTGAGTTTTTCTATATCTTTTGACCTTGCCCAGGGGTCTTATTTATACATGGTCACTAGGGCTGAGTTGGCACATTTGGCGCCAAAATTGAGAGGGTGGGTGAGGGACAAGGTCTGAAATGTACCATTTGTCCCAACCTGTGCGTAACAGTCTGTCCTCTCATAAAGGTGCCACTTGCTGCAAACAAAAGTCAAAAAGCAAATATGTCTCATAAAGGAGACAGAATATCTGATTTGGTAAATATCTTTTGAAAAGGTAACTTGTAGTTCAAACTTTGTAAACATGAGAGATGAGGCCTTGAGGACCTCCTTCTCTAAAACTGTCAATCTTGAGGGTGAGGGTCTTAAGGACCCCTCTCCTCTAAAATCATTTTTGCTTGAGAGGAGCCTTGGGGGCCCTCTCTTCTAAGAAAATCATTTTGTAAAAGCTTATTTATTATGGGCAACCCTTCGTCTACTCACTTCACTTGTGACTAAGTGTGAGATGTGTGTGGTCTTGAGTGACTCTTGGGGTCTTTCTACTACTATTCTCTCACTCTTAAAGTGCTACGTGGTTGAGCTTGATCAACTAACCTTATTCCTCAGCCGCCAAGCCAAAACTCCCGAGAGATCCCAACTAGCCTATTTGAGCCATGCCTTCTCAACTAGGCTACATGTACAAGAAAATAAGTGTTCTTTTAAAGAATGACTTTTCATGGTGAGGGGTTTCTGATGGTAGCCACTCCCTCACACGGGATTATTTCCTAAAAGCTGAGGGGGAGGATCTTGAGGGTTCCTCACCTTAATGTGGTCTTTCAATTGAGGGAGGGGAATCTTGAGGGTTCTGTGACCAAATGTTTTCTGGGGTTTGAGGGACCCTGAGGGTTACTTCTCCCATGTGAGTTTCTACGAGGACCATAGGGTTCCTTCTCAATATGAATTTCTGCCGAGACCCTGGGGATTCCTTCCCAAAATGAGTTTCTATTGGGACCCTGGGGGTTCCTTATCAATATGAATTTCTACAATAGAGGGACCCTAGGGGTTCCTTCTCAATATGAATTTTTTTCGTAGAGGGACCCTGGGGTTCCTTCTCAATATGAATTTTTGCCGAGACCCTGGGGTCCTTATCAATATGAATTTTTGTCTAGACCCTGGGAGTTCCTTCTAAATGTGAATTTCTGCCGGGACCCTGGGTGTTCCTTCTCAATATGAATTTCTACCAGGACCCTGGGGTTCCTTCTCAATATGAATTTATATCAGGACCCTGGGGTTCCTTCTTAATATGAATTTATGTCGGGACCCCGGGGTTCCTTCTCAATATGAATTTCTGCCGGGACCATGGGGATTCCTTCTCAATGTGAATTTCTATCGGGACCCTAGGGTTCCTTCTCAATATGAATTTCTATCGGGACCCTGTGGTTCCTTCTCAATATGAATTTCTGTCGCGACCCTGTGGGTTCCTTCTCAATGTGAATTTATACCGGGACGTTGGGGTTCCTTCTCAATATGAATTTCTGCTGGGATCCTGGGGGTTCCTCAACCTCATCTTTGCTATAGGCTAAAATGGGGTGTATTTGAGGGACCCTCGTCCCAAAGTATAATAGCACAACTTGAGGCACCTTCTATAAATAATAATACTCAAATGAAATAATCCAACTACCATATCTCTAAAACTAAAACATAAGAAATTGTGGAACCAAATGGCCCATCAAATCCAAATATGACTAAACCATATAAAAATGATGAAAATAGAAAACTAAACTAAGAAAGTGGTAGAAGGAAGCTCTAATTGTAACTCCACATATCTCAGATAAATCCAACACAAGTATTCCAACAAGTAAACCTGAAATGTTAGTTAGCGCAATATGTGAGAGACCACTTCATGAATACCAGCTACTCTTCCCAAATAGGATTCGGGAATCCATATATAAGCACCATTCGAGATATATATCACAATAGAATATTTTAAATTAAGAATCAATATAATAATATTCAAGTAAAGTAAAAAATACTCACTATCCCATAAACTAAGTCGCCCTACTACCTAAGTCCAATTATGTTTATTTCAACATTTAATTAGACCACAATCCACGCCTATCACTATATCCAGTCATCCCAATTTCATTAGCCCTGCACATATTCATTATTTTCCATGCATGACACGTCACTATATCCGGTCGATCAAATTTGTTAGTCTTGCACATAATCGTGACACAAATCCATTTTTATAGTTGTTTATTATCTTAGGCATTAATTATATTTTCTTAATGAAATTCTCTTTCTTTTTAATTAGCCCCACCTATAATTCAGGGATTACAATAAAACCATCCCTAGACCCATATCTAGAGATCACCAAACCATAAGTATTACCTATTCTTTCACCTATGAAGAATACTCAAACCAAAGTCATAACCTAGTATCATACATAGGCTAACAGAATAGTGTAAAAATATACTACCCAGACCCACCTAGGAAAATACCTAACCGTACAAGACATATTCACTAGTCCCATAACTAGAAAGTGACAGCAATGCTAAAATATGCCTAGTAATCTTATACCTAGAAATCAATATACTAAACAATGGTGAAAGTACAATTACTTCCAAAATCCCAATGTTATTGCGGTGTCAAAATATTAACACGAAAAATCACAACGTAAATATCTTTACTACTCTAAAATGCTATACAAGCATTTAAGATTCTCAACATCAGTATGTCCATGTCAGTTGGACTATGGAATCAATCGGGTCTCAACAGCAGTATATACACATCAGCTGGCGGCTTCAATCAATCGGGTTGGCTATCATTTTTGACCCTTTAGCTCCAAATTTTTATTACCATGACAACAAATCTCTTTTACAGCTTCCATTGACCATTCAGTTCCAAATCTCTATTACCATAACACCAAATTTCTTGCAGTAAAGAAGTTACAACTCAAGAATTGATAATGGAATATGTAAAGGAATTTGGGCAGTATATTGTTGTGGAAATCATAGTAATTATCACAACTTTGTGAAGTAAAGCGTGCTAAGATTAAGAACTTTCTTTGAAGCAAATTGTGCACTCAAATCTTTTATTTTCCTCTCTATCACCTAAAATCTCAGACCCTCTTTCCATATTTGTTTGAAACCAAAAGCACAGAAGGTATTTTCGCTCACTTCAATACCTAATATTTTTCTTTTTAGATCACTAATCTTCTCCTTTTCTTTTTAGATCTAATATTTTCTCTCAGTTCACAAGAAGTCCCTTCACTTTTTTTTTTTAAGGTGGAAGAAAGTGTCCCTAAGATGGTTAGACTCTTTGGTGGTGTTTTACAAAATTGCATTTATGTTATATTTTATGATATGTTCTTTGCAAATTTGGGTTTTATAGAGTTTTATATTGGTGTTTTTCCTATGTATTTTGTTTTTTATTTTGTGCATTTTTACGGCTTTTATAATATTAATTGTTAATGTTTTAACTTTCATTGTTACTTTAAGAAGTGAGCAACAATGTTTAAACTGATTTGAAGAGAACCCACACAAATTTGGGTTATTTTTTTGTAAACCAAATATATTTGAGTCATTATAATTTTTTATTTTTTTATATTAAACAGATCCCGTAATACCATAAAATGCTAAAAGGTCTAATGTTTTCACTTTACATATACATGCCCTATGTAGATAGTTATAGGCAAACATTACATAGAGGAAAAAATGCAACCTATAGTATATAAGCCACAACTTGAAAATCATCTCAAAGACAACAATGAGTGACCTTGAAAATTCCATCTGTGAGTTATATTTGAGCCATTATTCATTTTATGGTTTGGGTTGAAAGTTTGTATACATGTGTGTTTAATGTTTAGTGTGTTTACTGCTTACAGATTCAAAGCGATTACAAAGGGAGTTCTCTCAGGATATATATGTACACTTTGCTATTTAATCTAATGCACATTTAGACTATAAATGTGTTTCTCTTCATTTGTTCATTTCGAAATTTATCCGTTTGATGATACAAGAGGGATAGATAAAATTCAAGGTTGGGGAACATGTAAATCGGGTATGTTCAACATCTATCATGATTTATGTTTTGTATATGTGGGTGATTCCTTATTATTTTGACGTGTTATTGTATTTATCTGTGTTCATTAAAATAAGACTTTGTGATTCATCCAGAAAATCGCCCATATTCCAAATAGCTTGGTTCTAACTAACAGGTTTATCAAATGGGTTTAATTTGTTTTTTTATTTAATGTGTAATATATTGTAGTTTGTTCTTTTCGGTATTTTGTCATAACAAGAATGTAAATGGCAAATTTTTTTGGATATAATAAATCCACCAATTTTATTTCTAAGCTTTTGTGTGTAGTTACATGGAATTTTTAAATTATGTTAATTGCCAACTTTTTTTGTTTCCCATGTTAATATAAAAAGTTTGACTTTTTAATGCTTTTTGAACATCCTAAATCCTCACATACACAATAATTTTTTTTTAAATGTTAAGGTGTTAATAATTCCTATGTTTTGAGTTTGTTACCTTTAACTATTTTTAAAGCGATATGTGTTGATATATTGTCGCTAAATATGAAAATATTTGTCGCAAAAGTGATGTATTGATATTTATCTTTTAAAAACATAACGATAGTGGAAAGTGGCAAACTTAAATCTTTGTAAATATGTATTTATTAAGCTAAAAAAAACCAAACATTATTTTCTTGCCAGGAATTTGCTTTTGTTTTTTATGAAAATTAGAAAGGAATATGAATTTTCTTATAATTTTTAAACTGACTTTTGTAGATCACATGTTTATGAAACACTAGATGTGCAAGAAACCTCGGTACCCTCATATATTGCTGAAAAAGGGTGTACAGGTTTAGGCTCTCTTAAAGGAGGCGAAGGGGGGACAACTCTTATAATATCTTTGTTTAGTGCTTTCACACCAACAAATAATGAATGTTATAAGGTTATGTATTTTTAGATTTATTTTTCTAAGTGAAGTAATTTTATGTCATGAGTAACTTTTTTTAATGAATTTTTTTATTCTAGATCCACAGAAATCCTCTCCCTCCTTATAACACTTTGAGTGATACTTTGTTGCACTAAAATCACCAGTGGAAGAACTAGTTTGTCGTGGAGTTGTGTGGATTCAAGATACCCATTTTTTGGTATATGTAAAATACTAATATACAATGTGTTAAAAGTTGAATGTAAAACACCATGTTTCTCAATGTCACAACCTCTATATTGTTTCACTTTTTAATTACTAACCATTTAAAGAAGGCAGTTTTTTTCCATCACAAAATTTTAAAAGCATGCTCAAACCAAGTGCTCTAAGTCCTTTAATTTATTTGTAACAACCCACATATCATGCAATTAAGTATGCATATTAAAAAATTATTATAATTTAAGAGTATGCTACCTTGCCATTGAAATGTAGTTTTTTCCTCGAAAAACATGTATAATTTTAACCACGCTTACACAATCATCTCGCCGACGCATCGTGTGGGTTTACAACTAGTTATATTTTTAATTTAACAATACAATCCTTCAATGAATCTTAAAATTCCAATTTCCTTATAATTACATCCATTTAATCATATGATAATCAAGTTATATAAACTAACTACACAAGTCATCAAATTCCATAATTCCACTAGGAGTGATATTTTAATACATCAGAACATAATTTAATTCAAATATGTGTATTAGAAACATTTTACAACAATTAATTATGTTCTACAACATACACATCAATATTATAATTTTACGAGTCAAACCATTATTCAAATTACATATTTTAAGTTTTTACATGTGATTCGTCCCACTAATCTACAATAACGCAATACAACTAATCTAAGCATGCAATGTTTCAAGTCTTAAAACAAATTTTCAGATTTAATAAAAACAGCCCCAAATTAATTATCACTTTCTCTAACTAATTTTTTGAATTATTTTTAAGAAAACATCATTAATTATGATATAAGCAGCATTTAAAACATATACTACTTAAGGGGAAAATAGAGATATTCATGCATGAAAATAAGTCATCTTGAAAATATGAATAAACGATTGCGTTCATTATGCAAAAATGCAAAAGATTTTTTCTTGGGAGTACTTGAGAAAACTTGATCTTTACATTCGAAACTTGGGTTGAAAGCTTGTTTAAATGGGGGAGTAATTTTGTAGAAGATGGAGGGAATATTTTTTAGATGCTACTGCATTTGAAAATGGGTTAAAGTGTTTAATAAGTCTAATCCCTAAGTCTTTTAACAAATAAAAAATTGTAGAATTTGAAAACAACACAAACACTCACAAAGAAGCCTTGTCGTAGCCACTTCCCTGGTGTGAATCGATTCACCCCTAACTCTGAATCGATTCGGCATCTTGACCGAGTTCTTCTAAAATTAATAAACACTTGAACAATTCGCTATTTTCCCACCTATTCAAAACCAATCAAAACCCTTTTTATATAAAAAATAACATTTTTTTAATATGCTAAAAATAATGAAGTCCAATAAAATTATTTTTCTGAATTTTCAAATTCATAAATTATTCAACTGTCCAAAATTATGGGGTATTACAACCACATATATTCCAATTACTTAAGAAGGTTAGCACCTCCCCAATATGGGAAACTCTCCTACTTTACATTACCATAACCGACACAGTTATCGGAGCTATGTTATCCCAAACGTGGAGAGTTCCCAAAAGGAATGTTCCATCTACTATGTTATAAAAAATCTAGTCTGATATAATCTCAAATACATTTCCTTGTAATAGGCTTGTGTCTCCCTCATATGGATCACCCACAAATTACGACTCTATATGATGTCATTCATCATACGAAACATCTACAGGATGGATCCCTTGAAATATTTCTTTATGAAACCTGCTCTCACTTGATGAATGGCCAAATGGGTACTGATGTTTTCTGACTTTGAGATCACATATATCATACATAAAGAAACCAAAGGATGTTCCATCTTTAACCAACTTGCAGGACAAACCCTAGAAAATGAAGAAGATCAAAATGAGGCAGAATTCCCCAATGAGGATCTCTTCACCCTAAATGATAGAGACATTTGGGAAGTCTACTTAGATGAGGACTCCAATAAAAGATGATTTGGCATCAAAATTCTCCTCATCTCTCCTAACTCACGGTGACTCCCCACTGCTATCAAACTCGCCTATGAATGCACCGACAATATGTCCGAGTACGAGGATTTCATCACAGGTTTCGAGATCTCCTTGGAAGTAGGAATTATAGACCTAAAAGTTTATGGAGATTCCATCCTAGTCATCAGTTAATTAAGAATAAAATGAAAATTTTGAGATGACAAACTGTAACCATACCATGCCTACTTAGAATATATATCTTCGCAATTCGAATATCTCAATTTTAACATCCTCCCGAGGGCTAAGAAGAATTTTGCTAATGCACTTGCTACCCTAAACTCCATGACATAAATGACAAAAGAAACTATGAAAATCATATTCATCGGGACCCGTTGTAACACCCTTTGAAAGTGCCCAATATGTGTGTGTTTTAAATGAAACCAATTTTTCACCAAAAATTATTCAACTTTTAATTTGCACTAAGCCAAGTTGTGAAAACCCAATTCTTACTTTAAACCAATTTTATCTTGATTAATCCTAAACATGCATCTAGTGATTAAAGCAAGTAAAATAAAGTACAGAATACTCACCACGCCGGATGTACGAGGAAAAAACCCAAAACGGGAAAACAACCTCAGATGGCCCAACACAGACGATCACTATGAACAATGGTTTTACAAAGACAAATTAGCCTTATTCAATGACTCGATCCCCACGAGTCTTGACGCCCCTTCTGATCTTCAACCGTTCTTCATTAATGCCCACGCAGAAATTCCATCTTCCACGATACCTGTCCACAACACTCGACTCCACGAATGTCTCGGTGTCCACCGATTGTCTTTGATTCGTTTACGATGTTGAACAAGAAGTCCTTCTCTTTTCTTTACCGCAAAACCCTTTGATGTTAAATGATAGGAAAAACTTCTTGGTGTAGCAAGATCGGTTAAACATATAAATGATAACTCGGATCTTTGCAAACTCTAAGGATATGTTTAATATTTTTAAACCTTAGAAAACATGTACAAAAACGTTATGGTACGTATACTATTTGTCCAGAATGCACACTTACGAAGCTCTGATGGAAACTCGCTTTAAATAAGATTTAAATGCCGCCTCGAAAACACTGTCGCTCGAACAATAAGGCCACGTTGTTTGCGCGACATGTCAATCTCACTCGAACGAGATGACATATCGTTTGAACGACAGGGAAAAAGTTTGACTTTGTTGACTTTATGTTCAAAACGTCTCTTTTAAGAGAGATCCAAACTAGTCAAACTCTATTTCGAGTATATCAGAATAAAACGTAGTGTAAACACTTAAAACACTTTTAAAAACATTTTACAATATTTTTCTTTATAAAATACATCCTTATCTTTTATAAAAATAATTCCGAGCATCATTAATTATAGGCATTCATACCTGAATGATCTCGGAATGCAATTGACTTGAAGATTAGTAAAATTTCACCAATTAAACTTCGGCATGATTAATTATTTGAAGCTTTGCCGCAACGTCTTCAATTTCTTCAATACGTCATAAACCGAGTGGGATCGTGACAAAATAAAAATCTCCCTATGACATATTACAAACATAGTTTTGTTCATTGAATTAAGTCAAAACAATACAGAGACTCAATTGGAAATTTATGTCCTTACAAATCTCCCCATTTGACTACTAAACCAGTGAAATGCCTAAGCCGGGTCGTCAAGCTGTATGACGCCTAAATCCCATCCCATAAACCCAAAATAAAAAATACAGGACACAAACTAGAATATGTATCACCGACAAGCATAAACTATCTGAATGTGATGTAGACTTAAAATCTCGAATCGCTGAAGCATACCTACATACATCAAACAGACAAACAAATACCCAGTGAGGTATGGAGGAACAAATGAAAATGATATATATCCAAATGATACCAAACAACAATAGATACCAATATGAATAATTTCTGAAAAAATCATTTGTTAAACAATTTGAGCAACTGATACCAACAATAAAATGATACCAATGTGTACTACCAATTTGAGATACCAATTTGTAAACATATGTAAACCAAAATATGCTCAAATCTTCCCCTATATCACATACATCTCTCCCCCTTTTTGTCTCGAATAGACAATCCGGTGAAAAGATAAACCAATCAAAGTATCTAGCATGAGAATATACCAATTTGAATCAATGTGAAATCGCTAGATAATCATGAAACAACCATCTAAATATGATCAAGAAATGAGAAATCAGTAGTTAGTAAACTAAGGAATCACACAAAAAATATAGAAATCTAATCAGGTGTGATAAATGGACTTACATGCAAAAAATCCAATTTCGAACAAATAAAACCTGTATATAAATCAGTCAGTCCAGAATGCTTCTAGCAGTGCCAAAAAATTACCAATTTTAACCAGAGGACTGCAAACCAATCAGAAGCCAGATATCAGCCTGTCATTCGAATGAGCTAGGGACGTCGCTCAAACGAGATGAGGACGTCGCTCGAGCAAAAGAAAGATATCTTTCGCGCGAGATGGATATGTCGTTTGAACGACTTCTCACGACCTGCCAAAATTTCCCAGATTACCAGAAATATTATATAATATGTCCCAGTGATTCCACAAAAAAAATTCCAGGAAGGGCCCGACATAAGTAAAATAGTGTTAAAACAATATGCTTTTAACACAAAACACAAAAACTCATAAAAACTAATAATGCGAGTTACATGCAAACATAGTATCGATGTGCTCAAACATGGATATGGAATGAATGGGTGTGAAACTACAACAAATGAGTCATCATTCCAACACATAGAAAAGATCAAGAAGCTCTAATTGATAGCTATAAATCATCAAACTTTATCATAGCCATATGAAAATTAAAGTGTGAGCTTAATGAACTAAACATACTACATGCACACAAATCCAGAATTTTGACAATTTTACAAACAATAGCGTCAAATTGCAATGTTTTAACATTAGGATTAGTTGTGCAAACGTGTTAAAATTTTTAATCCATCCAAACTCCCTCAATAATATCATATTTTCTTTGGAATGAACTAAATAAATTTGTCCCTTTTCTTAGCATATTGCATTTTCTTTTGGGCTCTTTTAAACGGTGGCTTTCATGACGAGTTAATTTTAAACTCTCACAGCCCTTTCCCGTGAATCACTCATTATTTTTACCAATTTAAATCCTCACGGTAAAGGGTTCTTACATGCACACTTATCCTTAAGTCTACTTACGCATAGATGACAAGATTGATTTAAGAACGCCTCACCAAATTCAAATATGCAAGAGAAGTCAAACATCCATATAAACTCGTGCATGTGTACAATGTTGGCATATATACAATGTCAAATCAAAATGAATATAAACTGAGAAACAACCCTATATAAACAAGGGTTAAGATCATTCTAAGCATCGATAATAATGACCAAATGTCCTAGCCACATGGATATGAAACGATGTGTGTGTGTGTGTGTGTGTGGGGGGGGGGGGGGGGGGTGATCCAAGCACACCAATATGCCACATCAAAATATGTAAACTCAAAAACAAAAACTGAAAATCTTTTTGGCTTTTCATGTTTTGACTCAAATAAAAGTAAAATCCTTTTGGGTTTTCAAAAGTTTTCTAAAAAACAAAATCTTTTTGTACTTTTTTTCAAAAGGACTCAAACAAATGAAAATTATAATACAAAATGATACACATGTCATAACACTAGCAAATTATAAATCTTGATGTAAGGACTAGCGTATGACAAAACATGCAAGCTACTATCCATAAGAAATAGCAAGAGATGAATCATGTGCATGCATGTGAGAATCAACCAATGAAGCATTTAGCATCTCCAAAATGGATTTCCTAACCCAAACCGATGTATACCTAACAAAATGGGTTTTGGGAACCAATGGGACACTATGTTTAATCTTCCTAGGGTCTTTTCTAAGATAAAAAAAAAAAAACTCCTAAGGTGATATTTCCTAATGCGAACATGTGAAAACACGATGAGGAACGGGACCTTTAGGTTGACCTTTTCTAACACCCTCGGATGTGGTTGAGGCTCTAAAACAAACTATGGTTTTGGCTTTTACAATCGAACCACTAGAACAAGATAAGTCGCTACCATCACTACTCGAGTCATTTAAATCATTTTTTAACTTCAAAACTTTTTACTCAAGAAAACGATTATACTCCTCAAACTTTCGGGACTCCTTCTTTAAATTTTCAATTACCCCTATAAGGTTATCTCTCTCCACCTCAATGTGAGAAAACTTATCCCTAAGAGCCTTTTCTAGTGCCACAAAATCATTATTCGGATTATTTTCCTCAACGTCACAAACTTTAGAATTTTTTAAATCCTCTAACTCTTTTTCTAAAATGAGGACCCTTTCATCACTCTCCTTTTTGCCCAATTTTAAATTATTAAAATTTTTAAACAAGGAACTAAAGTGATCATGACAACATCTTTTTGAATTTTAAACATTTGCAAATATTCAATCCTATTTTTGAAACCATAATTTTCTTTCTCCAAAACTTCTATACATTTTGCAAACTTTAAATTCAAACGATGTAAATCGTCAAAGCTTAGAGAATCCATCGAGAGAAAACAAACATAGGAGAGATAAACAAACGCACGAGATCACAAAAAAAATAAAATATGTTTTCTGGATCAGATACCAATTTGAAAGTGCCCAATATGTGTGTGTTTCAAATCAAACCAATTTTTCACCAAAAAATATTCAACTTTTAATTTGCATCAAACCAAGTTGTGAAAACCCAATTCTTACTTTAAACCAATTTTATCTTGATTAATCCTAAACATGCATCTAGTGATTAAAGCAAGTAAAATAAAGTAAAGAATACTCACAACGCCAGATGTACGAGGAAAAAAACTAAAACGAAAAAATAATCTCGGACGGCCCAAGCCAAGCAATCACTATGAACAATGGTTGTACAAAGACAGATTAGCCTTGCTCAATGACTCAATCCCCATGGGTCTTGATGCTCCTTTTGATCTTCAACCATTCTTCATTAGTGTCCACACAGAAATTCCATCTTCCACGATACCTGTCCACAACACTCGACTCCAAGAGTGTCTCGATGTCCACCGATTGGCTTTGACTCATCTACGATGACGAACAAGAAGTCCTTATTTTTTTTCACTGCAAAACCCTTTGATGTTCAATGATAGAACAAACTTCTTGTTGCACCAAGATCACTTAAACATATAAGAATGATAACTCGTATCTTTGCAAACTCTAAGGATGTGTTTAATCTTTTTAAACCTTAGAAAACATGAGCAAACACGTTCTGGTACATATACTGTTTTTCCAGAATGCACACTTACGAAACTATGGTGAAAACACACTTTAAATAAGATTTAAATGTGGCCTCAAAAATCGTGTCGCTCGAACGACAAGGCCACGTCGTTCATGCGATATGTCAATGTCACTCGAATGAGCTGACATGTCATTTGAACGACAGGCAAAAGTTTGACTTTATTGACATTATGTTCAAAACATCTCTTTTAAGAGATCCAAATTAGTCAAACTCTACTTCGAGTATATCATAATAAAATGTAGTGTAAACACTTAAAACACTTTTAAAAACATTTTAAAACATTTTTCTTTATAAAAATACATCCTTATCTTTTATAAAACAATTTCGAGCATCATTAATTATATGCATTCATACCTGAGTGATCTCGGAATGCAATTGACTTGAAGACGAGTAAACTTGCACTAATTAAACTTCGTCATGATTAATTCTTTGAAGCTTTGCCGCAACGTCTTCAATTTCTTCAATACGTCATAGACCAAATGGGATCGTGACAATATAAAATCTCCCTATGACATATTATAAACACAGTTTTGTTCATGGAATTAAGTAAAAACAATACATGGACTCAATTGGAAATCTATGTCCTTACACCCTTCATATTTCTTTAAGTTGATGCCATAGAGGAGACAACCGTAGGACCTAAAATATGGTACTACGACATATGGAACTTCCTCAATAAGAACCACTGCCCATCGATGCCTCTCCAAATGATCGATTCACCATTTGATGATTGGCAGTCCAAATAATCATCTATGAGGGCCAACGCCACAAAAGAGGTTACAATGGGTTACACTTACGGGGCATCACCATAGACGAGACCCTCAAAGTTATGGACAAGATTTATAGTAACGAATGTGGACCGCATATGAGTGGTCACACTCTCTCCAAGAAAATCATATGATAATCGTACTATTGGACCACCATGCAAAAGGATTGCATGGATTATTTTATGAGGTGCCTCAAATATCAACTATATGCCCCATGACAACATCTACCTCCTTAGAACTCTATTTCATGATCTCACCCTAGCCTTTTTCCAACCGGGGAAAGAGATTATAGGGAAGGTAACCCCAAAGGCCTCCATCTGGTACGAATTTATCCTAATCGCCATCGATTTTTTCCCCAAATGGGTCGAGGCTAAATCTTATGTAGTGATAAATGCTAAGAAAATGACCAAATTCATACGTCAAAACATTTTTTGTCACCTCGGTGTACCCCACGAGCTAGTATCAAACAATGGGTCTCACTTCGAGAAAGATATCGTAAACCTATTACACAAATATTGTGTCACTCGGTATAAATCACCCCCTACAGACCTCAAACCAATAGAGAGATTGAAGATGCTAATAAAAATGTCAAAAACATTATTAGTAAGATAATCGAAACCTACAACGACTAGTCTGACAAACTCCTGTATGCCCTCTAGGTCTACTGTACTACAGAAGAAAACTTCATTGGGGTCACACCCTACTCACTAGTTTATGGCATGGAAGTAGTCCTTTCCATCAAACTCGAGGTGACCTCATAAAGGATTATTCTCGAAATCCAGGTAGTCAAAACCAAATGGGTCCAAGCCCGCTATAATAAACTAGCCATCCTTGATGAGAGGAGGCTAGAGGCCTCTTAACATAACTAGGGCATCCAACAACATATCATTCGGGCTTTCAATAAACAAGTCCAGAGGAGAAACATACAAGAGGGAGACCTAATCCTAAAATAAAATCTCATAATTTCCTGGAATCCCAGAGGTAAATTTGCACCTAATTTGGGAGGATCTTATTTAGTTGCCAAAATAAATTTTAGCAGGGCAACTACCTTAGATGATCTCGATAGAGTCACAATTTCCCAACCCTTCAATATCGACCGATTGAAGAAGTTCTCTACTTAAGACTATTGGTGATGAAAAGGAAAAGACCCTTTTTCAAAACAATCGATCGCGGAAGGAAAAGGAAGATTATGCAAGCCTATACACATTCCCAACCTTATATCAAAAATCTCACTTGAGCCACCAAATATTTGCTTGAAGTCAACTAAAAACTTTAATCCCCTATTCTTTTTCCCTTTTTGTTTATAGAGAACTACGTGGACCTGATTCTCTATTGTATTTTTATCCTAGATATATACGGACACCCAATTGTCCCGAGATATCACTTAAAGCTGGGTCCAAATAAATAATAAAAAAAACATGTTACGGGAAAACCCAATCTATGGTCATTATGCCCTTACTCGCAAAGAGTCGGCATATCCAAAATAAACTAATGGTCAAGTAATAAAAACAATGCTCTAAGGCATTTTAAGATTCCAAATGGTTACCATTGTTTAAACGACACATAAAGGCTAATACCGTGGAAAAAGAAGAATCCTAAAAGGGAGAACATGCTACCCATATACACTTATTCCGTAGAAAAACAAACACCAAACACCATAACCTCAAATCACCTCACGTCGCGAGAAGAATCGTCAGAATGGACAACCTCACTGAGGGCTCCCCATAAAATGGCACCATATCTAGCATAGAGGAATGATAGTCCCCATACAAGTCTATGCCAAACAACCCTGGCCCAATCATCCAAGTAAGGAATGAGGGAACTTATTTCCTCATAGACCAGAAAATCATCGTGAAACAAATAAAAGTCTCCTCTCTCCAAGATAAAAGTCTAAAAAAGACATGGCACTTTTGTTTCCATAAGTATATATATATATATATATATATATATCGATTTTTATTTTATTATGGTCATTATTTTGTGTACATATGTATTGTCACCATTTAAAATCAAAATAGATCAGGAACCTTATTTCCATATGCACGTTATCCACTACTCTAATGCATAAAATACTGAAAATTATAGAAAAGAAAAATACAAACAAATTTAGTCCCCTACGTGGACTTAAATAAGAAGACCCGTGCTTCAAAATAATTACATCCCCTATGTGACCTAAAATAGTAATTCGTGCGCTTCGAATCAAGTTGATCCCCCGTGTGACCTAAAATAGGAAACCCTGTGCTTCAAACAAATTTGGTCCCCCTAGTGACCATAAATAGAAAGTATTGGAATATTTTTGAATCTTTGTTAAAACCAAAATGGAAAATATAGGTACACAACATCCCATTGGAGTTTTCTCCCTCTCTGTGTTATAATCACCATATATTCACACTTAATCTACCTCTATTTAGTTCCCACTAACTAAGAAGGTTAACCAGTCGTTAGGTAATCCCACATACCCATAGATGATTCCAAAACCCCACATTTCTATGTCTAGTCCCCCTAGCGACCTAATATAGAAAAGGTGGGAATATTTTGAATATTTACTAAAACTAAAGTTAAAAATCAAGGTAATCTGCACCCCCACTGAAGATTTCTCCCTCTTGGTGTTGTAATCACCAGGAATTCACACTTAAGCTACTTTTCTTCAGCTATCGTTAGCTAAAAAGGTGAACCTATCACGAGGTGATCCCACACACTCATAGATTCCATCTAAACCCCAATTTTCTATGTCTAGTACCCTAGCAACCTTATAAAGAAGGAATTGGAATATTTTGAATATTTGCTAAAACAAAATTTGAAAATCAAGTTACCTTGCACCCCAAAAGATATTTTCCCCTCTCAGTGTTGTAATCATAGTACATTCACCCTTAAGCTACCTCTCTCTAATATCCAATATCTAAGAAGGTTAACTAGTCATGAGGTGATCTCACACACCCAATGATGCCTCCTAAACCACAAGTTTATATGCTTGGTCCCCCTAGCAACCTTAAATAGAAAGGGTGGAAATATTTTGAATCTTTGCTAAAACCAAAGTAAAAAATCAAGGTACTTGCATCCCACCAAAGCTTTCTCCCTCATGGTGTTGTAATCACCATACATTCACACTTAATCTACCTATCCTCGATTATCGCTAACTAGGAAAATTAAATAGTCGTGAGGTGATCAATAAACCCCTTGGAGCTCTCCCTCACAAAGCTTGGGTTACCACATGTTCATACTTAAGAAACCTATCTTTGATTTTCACTGACTAATATTGTTAATCAATCATGAGGTAATCCTAAAACAATGAACCTAGCCCTGCGCAACTTCGAGCACCCATCGCCGGTCATTCACCACACCTTTAAGTTCTATTTTAATATAGGTCTCCGTTGGACCTCAACAAATACCTTTTAGGTCTCAATCATATATTCATTCTCTTGGATGAATAATCCAAATTATTGCAACATTAAGGACCAATTAGACCATTAATTTTGACGAAGAGGGTTCGCGCGCACACTGTTAGTTGACCACCTTTGTGGACACCCCAATTCGTACTCCGGGTGTGCTTATTCCATCACATCCAACGAATATCCTAAACTCAACCTATCCCAAGTCTCGAAGGTAAAACCAACCCCAAATAGATTCCAGAAGGACCAAAAACCTATGGTACAAAAATTGTTA
This sequence comes from Sambucus nigra, assembly GCA_949130495.1. NCBI lineage: Eukaryota > Viridiplantae > Streptophyta > Magnoliopsida > Dipsacales > Adoxaceae > Sambucus > Sambucus nigra. Next base: position 262,602,132 of record OX422217.1, read on the forward strand.
GGGTCAAAATTAAAAAGAAAAATAATTAAAAAAGCAAATTTTTTTACCTGGAACCTTTTGTCGATCAACAAAGGGCTCTAAGGTCCTTCCACTGATCGGTAGTAGGACTATAGGGCACCTTTTCCAAATTGTCCACGTAGTACCCTATCCAAAACTAACGTTCTTCATCCTTCAGCCAATTGGTAGAAGGACTGCCTCAGATTCCTATAAATTGAGGTCCCCACCTCCCATTTTAAAAGATCAAAAAAATCGACCATTATCTGGTTTTCTAAATTTCTTCTCCCCCGAGTGTCTGAGATACTCAAGGTCATTATGAAAGTACCGAGGAAGATCATACTTCAATCTTAAAAGGAAAGCTCGTACTTCCGCAAAGTCGCTTTCGACTCCCAAATTGAGTCAAACCTTTATAGAAATTTTGCAAAAAGAAACACTTTTAAACAAAGCCCTGCCCATCTAAGACATAAATTCCGCAAAAGTCAACACTTTTAAACGAATCTTTACCAGAATAAAAAACACTAAAAAGGGGGACACTCCCCCATAAAAAAGTCAATTTTTACTGCGAGAGTAAATACCTTTGCCAAAATTTTAAGGGGATACCCCCCCAACATATAATGCAATAAATTATTCATATTTATGTATTTCATTTATCCCAACCCCTGTTTAGGGGACTGGATATGCAATTTACAGCGTTTATATTTCAGAAGCCTATTTTTTAATTCAACAACTATTATTGCGAAAACCTGCAATTTAATTTTTTTTGGAAAATATTTTCTTATTTTTAATTTTCTTTATTTAAAACAACTTCAAGGGAAAATTAACTAATAAATGCTTAAAATTATGAAATGACTAAATAACGAAAAATTATGTGCAATCGAGTGTAAAAAATGTGAGGATGTTAAGAGATGGGATTACACCGCATTATCAATTATTTAAATTTCTCAATTTATTAATTTGAAATATTTTGAGATAATACTAAATCGATAATCTAACTCTCGTTACAATTATAATTTTAATAAAATCTTTTCAGAAAACTAATTTAAAATAGTTACATGATGAAAAATTAAGAACTATATTATTTTCAATAAAATTACCCACTAGGATCAATTTAATAAAAACATTATGAATTCCCAAATTTCAACACATAATTAATATTCAAATTTTGGAAAAACCTATTTGTGGCCATCCCCCGGATTCTCGCGGCGGGAGAGGATCCTTGGTCCCGCGCATCCCTCTAGGGAGTGCTTCGATCGGCGTCATTGATGAGGTGAAAATGTAGAGAGATAGAGTCGCCAATCTATTTTACTCAAAATAGACAAAAGAAAAGGGGGCCATCCGGAAGGACAACATCCAAAGACATACTCATACATACGAAACCAAAATGATTTGAAAGGGGTCCGGAGTCTAAGTTACGAAATGTGAAGGTGTTAGGCACCCATTTCGCCCTTACGGTCTCTCATGGGTTGTTGGTATTTTCCTTTATTTCCTCATGATGTGTGTGCATGTGTATACGTAGTGGAGATAGGAATCATCGACTTGTATCATGGAAGAGATAAAGTGAGTCATCCATAGGAATGCTCCTAAAAAATAGTATTAGAAGATAGGATTTATGCGATTATCCTAGCATCGATCATTATAAGGGAATGATAATGCATGTGGAATAATACGCCACTAAGAAAAAATATGTGCATATGTAAATATATAGAATCTAATAGAGTTAAGCTTAAAGAATGTGGAAAAAGTAGGAAAAGGGACTCGAGTCTCGGGTTTTACCCCGAGACTCCTACGTAGCCTATAGAGGCATCAAAGTCCATGTTGTTCGTATGCAAAATGAGGGGTGGGATTTATCCCATAAATCCAACCGAAAACTTCTCTTATTTGTGTGTGTGTGTGTGTGTGTGTGTGTGTGTGTGAAAGTATTTTAGTTGTGAGAAAAGTGTGAGAAAAGTGCGAGAATTCCTGTTTGGAATTTATGAGCGAATCCTATTTTTCTTGTTTGTTGGGTTTTATTTATATGAAAATAAGAGATGTGCAATAATACTAAATAAAAATTATTTTAGGATATGTGAGATGAGAGAATGAAAGTGCTAAGTAATAAAACAAGTTAATGCGAATTTAGGGGAATTTAAAGAGAGAGTTGAGAAAGTTGGACCTTCTTGAAAATCTTGAGCTTGATCTTGGATATTAGTGAGAAGCCCTTGCACTTGGGTGATGATGGGGGGTACTTAATTCACCAAGTTTGATGAAGAAAGTGATGAAAGGTGAAGGTTGGAAAGGGCGTTGAATGTGGAAATCACGCTGACTTCGAGAGGGGTTTTTTGAGCTTGCTGAGAGTGATGAATCTCTGATTTTTTTCCCTTTCGGAAATGAGGTTAGGCCATACTTTTCATAGGCCCAGGCATTGCCAATCGGCATAGCCCTAATCCAACGAATTGGCAGGGATGTTTAGGCACACTGCCGTTAGGCAGTGCTTGGAACCTGCCATTTGGTAGTGTCTTTTAGGTTCCTTCAGGAAATTGGTCATAGAGCACAAACCGTTGATCCGAATCACACATAGGTCAAACCATTGGAAAGGTATTTGAGAAACCTTCGAAAGTACTATGGACTTCTCCCAGTTCGATAGTTGACTTTGGGTCAAATGTGGCTCAAAAGCGTTCTTTGGTCCTTTGGATGAGGGATCATCGGACGCAAATGGAGCGTTCGTCCACATGGTGAGTCAGAATCGTGCACGAGGCGGACGTTAGAAAGGTTAAGAGATGTTTTCAACATTCCAAAGAGTTTGACCTAGTTCGGGGAGTTGACTTTGGTCAACCGGGGCCTGGAAACATTCGGTGACCTTCCGGAGTAAAATGGATCATTCTTCCTTATCGTAAGTCAGAATCGTGCATGGGGTGGACCGTTGGAAAGGGGTCTCAATACCCTTCAAAGATTCATTCAGTTTCGATCGAGATGAAGAGTTGATTTTGGTCAAACGGAGCATGGGAGAGTTTGGTGACCTCCTAATTGAGTTTCGAGGTAAAATGGCCCATTCGTCCTCATGGTAAGTCAGAATCGTGCCCGGCATGAACAGTTAGAAAGGGGTTTCAGTGCCCTTTGAAGATTCATTTAGTCTCATTTGAGATGAAGAGTTTGACTTATGGTCAAACAGAGCCTGGGAGTGCCCGATGGCTTTTAGGTCAGTACCCGGGGTATGATTTGGGTTTTCAATGATGAAGGGAGGTTCTAGGGACCTAAGGATAGGTTGGGGGGTATTAGAATGGGGTGTCTATAGAGCCCATTGATGGGTGTGTTTGGAACAAACAAAAGCCATCGAATAGACACCACATGATGCCTTTGAAAGAGGATAACTAGAGGGTTGAGGTCGATTCTGAGGAACTACGGATGAGGATGACCGATTCTGTGGGTCAAAACCAATTATGAGGGATTAAAGATGAGGATGACCGATTCAACGGGTCGAAGCCAATTCCGAGGGCTTAAAGGGGTATGCTGGGGATGGTCTTAAAGGAAGTGATGACCAAAGATTTAGGTTAATTCTGAGGACCTACAGCAATGATGGGGATGACCGATTCTGCGAGTCGAAGACAATTCTGAGGGCTTAGGTTGTGATGACCGATTCTGTGGGTCAAAGTTAATTCTATGGGCTTAAGTTTGAGATGACCAATTCTGCGGGTCGAGGAAAATTCTGTGGGTCGAAGCCAATTCTATGGGCTTAAGGTGAAATGACCAATTCTGTGGGTCGAAGCCAATTCTGTGGGCTTAAAGGTGAGATGACCAATTTTGCGGGTCAAACCCAATTCTTTGGTCTTAAGGTGAAATGACCAATTCTGCGGGCTTAAGTTTGAGATGACCAATTCTGCGGGATTAAGTTTGAGATGACCAATTATGCGGGTCGAAGCCAATTCTGCGGGCTTAAGTTTGAGATGACCAATTCTGTGGGTCGAAGCCAATTCTGTGGGCTTAAGTTTGAGATAACCAATTCTGCGGGATTAAGTTTGAGATGACCAATTCTGCGGGCTTAGGTTGAGATGACCAATTCTGCGGGTTGAATCCATGACCAATTCTGCGGGCTTAAGTTGGCAAGTTCTTGGGGAACTCTGTCGAGAAAACTACCTCGTGATTTTGATTTGAGCTGGGGAGCCTATTACTGGGGAAATCCATGTGCCTTTTGGAGATTTTATCGGGCGAATAGCCAATCGGATGCTGGGGAAATGATTAGGTGGTCCAGGGTTTGAACGTATTTCTCGGGGAAGTTTGAGACCTTTGAAAAGTATGATATGATCCTGAAGTTTGGGATATTTTAGAGGTCCTCTGGGGACATTTCCGGGTAGAGATTCGCTTGGCTTTTGAGATTTTTGCTGGGGAAATAGGGTTTCACTTGGGGGAGTGGGTAATTTTCTTGGTGAAAATGTTCTAAACCCTTTTCAGGATTTTTAGGAATTTTTTGAGGAATTTTCAGGGTATTCTGGTATTTTCTGGGAATCTTTTACGAAAATTTAAGGGGGGTGCCGATCGACATGGTGTGGAGGGTGCCATTCGGCAGTGGCACAGACTTTTGAGCTGACTCAAGAAGGCAAAGGGTCACTGCCGATCGGTAGGTGGGGGGTCAATGCCGATCGACATGACCCTTGGCAACTTATATAAAGGGGGTGAATTCCCCTCATTTTCCACAGCTTCTTGCCTTCTCTCTTTCTGCGATTTTCTTCTGCGAATTATCTTAGCATTCCACAATCTAAATAATGGCCGCTTGTGTGAGGACTGCCGTACACTGGGAATTGTTGGCTTTTGATGACTGGGCAAACGTGGAGTGGAGGGCCAGGGTGCCTCTGGCTTTGGGGAGCGAGAACTCTTTTGACGCATTCGAGTCGGTTGCGAATGAGCGGACCTTGCTGCGGGAGCCATCGCATCATCGTTTTTCGAGGGTGGTGAACCCTGGCGATTATGTAAGTAAAATGACTTTTGGCATTCTTTTTTGGTGATTTTCCCTTTTTTCTTGGATTTGGCAAGGATTTTCTCTTTTGGCAGTCTGATGTTTCTCTATCGAATATGCGTGCTCGCGGGACGACGAGACTTAATGATGTCTGGGAGCATCTTCCACCTGTGGTGCATTGGGTGGTATCATTAACAGGCTTTGGGAGGTTGGCATCTGTGCTAGATGAAACGCCTCGTTCGACGACAGTCATATGCGTTCTGCGCTCTGGGGGAGAGGTGGTGGGACACTACCCACACCTTTCATTTTGGTTTTGGTTTTGGGGAGATGACCGTGACTCCCATAGATGTGCAGCAGCTACTGGGGCTGGATTGTGATGGAGAGCAGATAGAGGTGGATCACTCTTTATGGGTGTGGCCGGAGGCGGTGCGCGCTGCGCTTGGTGATGTGGGGAAGATAATGTCTGGGGAATCCATCCGTCTGTCACTGTTGAAAGATGTTTTATTGGGGAGAGTGATCAATGTGGAGGACGGGCTGCAGGTGAATCAGATGGCCCAGTTGTTTATTTTGCTGGTGTTGGTGGGGGTGGGGGGTTTCTGGTGGCGTCGAGCGGCAACGTTGTCCACCTATGGTTTTTACCATATCTGAGGATATTTTTGAACATCCCTCTCTATAATTGGGGGAGTCTGACTTTGGAGACCCTTTATTTTTCCTGGGATGCATTCAACCAGTGCTGCCGACAGTCTTTCACTAGATCCATGTATCTTCTTGAGTTATTCTTTAATTTTGTGCATTTTCCTTTCATGCATTCTCATTTTCCTTATGCATTCGCATTTTCTTTAATTTTGTGCATTTTCCTTTCATGCATTCGCGCGGTGCTTGATGATGTGGGGAGGATAGTGTCTGGGGAATCCATCCGTTTGTCACTGTTGAAGGATGTTTTATTGGACAGAGTGATCAATGTAGAGGACGGTCTGCAAGTGAGGAAGATGGCCCGGTTGTTTATTTTGCTAGTGTTGGGAGGATTTCTGATGGCGTCGAGCGGCGACGTTGTCCACTTGTGGTTTTTACCATATCTGAGGATGTTTTCGAACATCCCTCTCTATGATTGGGGGAGACTGACTTTGGCGACCCTTTATTTTTCCTTGGATACATTCAGCCGGTGCTGCCGACAGTCTTTCACTGGAGCCATGTATCTTCTTGAGGTATTCTTTATTTTTGTGCATTTTCCTTTCATACATTCGCATTTTCCTTATGCGTCTCTTTTTAATTGCGAAATTTTTTATCTTTGGCAGACATGGTTCTATGAGGTGATTGGGTGTAATACCCAACTGATCGCTTTGAAGGACGAGACTGTTGGGGACTTTTTCCTATTGCATCGATGGCGCAAGGCCAATTGGCAGTAGAGGAGGTCTCTCTCTTTAGTGGCGGTGTGTCAGGTCTTGAATGGCCTCACCAATGATAGGGTAAGACTTATTTCTTCTTCATTCTAAGACCTTTGTGTGCTCTGATTTTGTATTTGACTCATATCTGCTGGGGATTTTTCAGGTGACCTTTTACCCTTGGGGGATGACCATTCAGAACATGGGGTTAACTTGAGTAAATGCGCAGATGAGGTATTTGCTGGTGCATGAGCTTGGCCACTCTTGGTATCTCGAGGAGAGGGTGCTCTGATAAATTGCTTAGGAGGGGTGGTGGTGCCACCTGCGAGGCCCCTATGTCTATAAGGCGGGAGCGTCTGCTGCTAGAGGATGCGAGGATCGCGGTGATGATTGGCGAGTCCTACTTACTGTATACTGATATGGCTGTGCCATATGATTATATGGACATTGTTATGAGTTGGCTGATGGCGCCCAACATATATGATGCACTGCCCTTCCCTCCTGCGGGTTCAAGTCGGCCAGTGGGGTCCTCCCATAGCGGTGGTGGTCCTTAGACATCTGCGGCGACGGTGACTTCGAAGGTTCCCTTTGTGCAGTTGCATACTCCTTCATACAATATTTGGCGGGCTGATGGAGGGATGGTGCCTATGTTGCATCGTCCTCATGCGATGGACCCAGAGGAGTTGGTCTTGATAGAGGAGGCTCTTCATCCTGCGGTATATCTTTTTTGTTCTTCTTCTTTGGTTTCTTTTGATCTTTTCTGCTTTGATGCTGATTCTGCCTTTTCTTATAGCACGTCCGGGTGTCCACCACTTGGCTGAGGGATATTATGGACTGAATATCTTCAGCGAATACCCATATTTGGGATGCGTTTCCTGTTCCATCTTGCTTGGTTACGTCTGCCTCATTTGGGGAGGAGTCTGGTTCAGGTAGCGGTGATGCGTTATCTCGCCATCAGGGAAAGAGAGGGCGTCGCAGGGGTGGAATCTCTTAGGAGAGAGAAGGGAAGGGCAAGTGAAAGAGAGAGAGAGAATGTGGGTTCGGACTGAGTCCCGTCATTTTTTTCTTTTCTTTATTTTCCTACAAGATTGATGTAACACAGAGAAATATCTATGCAATGCATTGAAGTTTTTTGATTATCTTCTATTATGATGAATGAATGAATGCACATGCGCTTTTTACTTTGCTGCTGAGACCGTAAAAAGAAATATTTTTTGGGGATTTTGAAAGAAATTTTTATTCAAAATGAGAATTTATATAAAGATGAAAAGGGGATTTTTGAAATTATGTTGAGAATACTAATTTATTTTGAGTTTTCTGAATTTTGACAAAAGAGGAAAAAGGAAAAATTACAAAAGTAGGGGGTTGCCGATCGGCAAGCACCTTGTCATGCCTATCGGTAAGTCAGTCCAGTCCCATCGATTCAAAGCTTTGATTAGTACCCTCTTCAGCCTTTCGTACCTTATGGGGTAGGATTTCTTTCGATTTCTATAGAGGTTTTATCTTTTGTGGGAGTTTTCAAGTATAAAGTGGGGTAAGAGTGGAGTGTTTTCATCACACCTTCACATCCTGACTTTCTTATTATGTGAGATGGCTCTCCCTGGTAGTGTTGATTTTTCCAACTACCTCGAGACTTTGGAGGCGATGTGCTCTTATAACGTCGACTATGATGCTTACAACTTGCATTGAGTTTCTTTATGGAATAATCGACCCATAGAGTGGAACATGCTGATGGTGGCAGTATAATTCTGGTACCCCGAAGACCATGTATTCCACTTTGGCTTGGAAGAAGTCTGTCCGACCTAAGAGGAATTTTTTGCCATATTGGGGACAAATCTCGGCGTTGATGTAGCTCTGCCTGAGTTTTCCCATTCTCCCCGGGAGTTGTTGATCGGGCTTCTTTATGTTTCGTCCTCGATGGTGAGATCACTGATGGCTGAGGTATGATTTCTCTTTCGGAGGTGTTGCGGTCTGTGCATTTTCATGTGATTGGTGATGTTTGATATGCTAAAGTTGTCATTCTAGGCTTGGTTTCAAAATTGTTGTTGGTGACTGGGGAGCTGTTGGTGGACCCACAACTTGCAGTTATTACATCATAGATGCCCTACCATCGCAATCCTATGGCGGTGATACTGGCAGAAACTTTGAATGGATTAGATGCTCGGTGAGAAGGTCGTTTTGACTTTCTGAAGGGTAGCCCTATGATGATGTTAATGTGGTTGTCTGAAAGATTCCGCCTGGTGTCTCCTCCAGAATACCCTTTGTCGGTTGTACCCAATTTATTTTCACGCCATTTCATCAGTGTTGGCTTGGATATCGAGAACTGGGAGAACTGGTTCGTGGAGCATGGGGCTCTAAATTTTTACTGGTCAGTACCTTGGTGGGGACAACTGCTACCTCTTATGGAACTGGGAGAATACCCGTGTGTCCAGCTGGTTGGTCTTAGACAGACCTCTTTTTATTTCCCTTAGCATCTTCTGCTCCAATTTAGCTAGGAGAAGATCGTTCCACCTTGGACACTAGACATCTTTCTGATAGAAGATTTGATAGAACATCTGCGCATGCGACTTGGCTCTTTGTGGGAGAGTCGACGTCCGTCGACCTGTCCCTCTCAGTCTGCTGGGAGAGTTTGGCACATCCCTAGGGATTATATGAAGTAGTTGTGTAGGAGAGTAGTTAGCAATATGTTTGATGTGGGGACTAGACAAAGATTGATTGCCTTATTTGATACCATGGAGGGGGGTGTGGTGGTATTTCTGAGGCTGGTTCGAGCTTATCAGTCCATGGAGCGTTTGCGGCACTCCTCTCAGGCAGGGGAAGCTTGGGGACCCCAGGATGTAGATAGAGATGAGGAAGCGGGCCCCTCTGGTAGCTGTGAGTAGTACTCCTGGAGACTTTATTTTGTACCGGGGAATAAGTTTGGGAATTTATTTGGCTTCTTAGGAAAGTAAGGGGAAGGGAGTTATCCATTCCTTTTCTTATGTAATTGCGCTGTAATTTCTTATTAGTGAAATAAACAAGTATTTGATCATCTATCTGAGCCTTTGATGAAATTTGTATTTTGAGTTATCTATACCGATCACTAAGGCATGCATAATCCTTTTATTCAAGTATATGTTAAAGTGAACTATCATTCTCAGAGATAAGAAAAGAATAGTTTATGTGAAAAAGAAGGGTCTGTGCTCATGTAAGATGTATGAGCTGCCTACATACCTCTGGGGTTTTTGAAAATTTTCAATTTTTCTGGGAATGTTTTTTGTCGAGGATCGAGCCCACGTAGTTCTAGGTAGAGGGAAATGAAGAGATTTTTTTAGAATAGAAGGGAGATGAGAAGAGTCGTATAGCACCGAGATTTCAGACTAGGGTTAAAATTCCTTAAGACGGTCCAGGTTGATTGGACGAGCCATTTTTTCTCCGTCTAAGTCGGTGAGCATGGCGGCACGGCCAAACAAGATCTTCTTGACAATGTATGGGCCGCTCCAATTGGGCTTGAATTTCCCTCTGGGGTCCCAGATGGGCTCTACTATTTCTTTGAGGGCTAAATACCCTTCTTGGACACCACGGTCCTTAACTCTCTTATTGAATGAATGTGCTATTCAACGATGGTACCCTTGTATGTGATACAATGCCTTTGGTCTCTTTTTGTCCAAGAGTGACAGTTCGTCGAGGTGGCTTTGATGCCAGTCCTCTTCATTGACCTTGCTTTTAAACATGGCAAGTAACGAGGGTATTTCTAGCTCCATGGTTAGGACTGCTTCCATGCCATAGATTAGAGAGTAAGGGGTAGCCCCATAGGGCATATGGGATTCGGTCGGCCCAATCTCCACAACTTTTGGTCATCTTAATGATGATGGCTTTGAGGTTCTTGTTATTGGATTCTACTGCACCATTGGTTTGAGGTCGGTAGGGAGAAGATTTGTGTCTTTGAATCCCATACTCGTTGACCACCTCTGTGACTTCTGCCTCAAAATGTAACCCGTTATCTGACACTAACTCGTGCGGGACCCCATATCGGTAAATGATGTTTTTCTTGATGAAGTTAGCCACTTTCTTGGCGTTCAGGACTGGGTATGACTCGGCATTGACCCATTTCGTGAAGTAATTAATGGCAACCAGTATGAACTCATGTCCATTATAAGCCTTGGGTGTAACCTTTCCTATAATGTCGATGCCCTAGGTGGAGAATGACCAGGGAGAAGTCATGTTGTATAATTCTTGCGGAGGCAAGTGTTGAAGGTTGGAGAACTGTTGGCATTTGAGGCATCTCCGGATATACGTAGTGCAATCCTGGGTTATGGTGGTCCAATAGTAGCCTTATCGAATAATTTTCTTAGCAAACATGTGACCATTCATGTGGCGTCCGCATTCCCTGCTATGGATTTTCTGCATTACCTCTTCAATATCATCCCATGCGATGCAGTGTAGATGAGTTCCATTTAAGTTCCTTTTTAATAGTACTTTATGACAGATGATTTACTAGGCGGCCAGTCTTCGGAGGGTTACCCGGTCTTTCTTGTTGGAACCCTCGGGATACTTACCATGCTTGAGGAGGTGCCAGATATCATAATACCAGCAGTTGGCTAGCTCGGGATCTTCTTTGGTAATGAGATTAATCTGGTAGCAGTGGGTTGGTTTATCTTATTTTTAGACCAGGAAGGGGGGCCATTGCTATTACTTCGGGCATGTCAACCATGGGCATCGACGAGGTTATTCTTTGCTCAAGGTAGGTAGTGGAAGGTGATGCTTTGGAATTTGGAGGCTAGTTCATATAGGTGGGCATGGAAGGGTTGGAGTTGTTCGTCCTTGACTTTCCATTTTTCGAGCACTTGACCAATGATGAGGGCATAATCCCCATAGACATCTAGGCATTGGATTCCTTTTTTGAGAGAGAATTTGAGGCCTACCGCACACGCCTTGTATTCAGTCATGTTGGTGGTGCAGGGGAAATCCAATTTGACGACGATGGGTGTGTAGGAGTTATCTAGGGCGATCAGAAGTATCCCAATATCATATCCCTTTTTATTGGCCACACCATCAAAGAACATCTGCCATCGAAGGTCATCTTGAGCAGCATACAAGATGTTTTCATTTGGGAATTAGGAGATCCAATCATCAGCCTCTTCCATGGGGTAGTTAGCGAGGTAGTCAGAGATGGCTCTTCATTTCATGGATTTTTATGTGACGTACACGATATCAAACTCGACTATGAGCATCAACCATCGAGCCATTCGGCTGGATAAGGCGGGTTTCTCAAGCAGGTACTTGATGGGGTCCATTTGGGATACAAGTTTAATGGAGAAGGCGAGCATGTAGTGTCGTAACTTTTGGGTGACCCAAATAAGCGTGACATATTCTTTTTCCAAAGCATTATAGTTGACTTTTTACCTAACCAATTTGAAACTTTATTTGTCAGAATGTCCAAGGTATTGGGCTAGCAAAGCCCCAGCTGCAGTGGCGATTATGTTTAGGTATAAGAGCAAGGGGAGACTAGGATATGGTGGCATGAGTATCGGAGGTTGAGTCAGGTATTATTTGATTTCATCGAAGGCTTATTGGCAAGCCTCGTTCCAAACTTTAGTTAACTCCTTTCGGAGGAATTTAAAAATTAGTTCATAAATGGAGGTGAGTTGGCTGATGAACCGGCTGATGTATTGTAATTTCCCAAGGAAACATGGGACCTATTTCTCCGTTCGGGGAGGTGGCATCTCAAGTATGGCTTTTAGCTTAGCAGGATCGGCTTTTATCCCCTTTTCACCGACCAGAATTTTCCCTTTGTAATGCCGAAGACACATTTCTGTGGATTGAGTCTCATCTGATACCGTTGCAATCGTTCGAAGAACTTTCAGAGAGCGGGAACATGACCTTCTTTAGTTTTGGATTTGATAATCATATCATCCACATAGACCTTGACCTCTTTGTGAATCAGATCGTGCAGGATGGTTGTGGTAGCCCTCTGGTAGGTAGCCCCAGCATTCTTGGAACCAAATGGCATAACAGTGTAGCAAAAGGTTCCCCACGGGGTGATGAACGTGGTTTTTTCTTGATGATCTGGGTGAATTTTGATTTGGTTGTATTCGGTAAACCCGTCGACAAATGACTTGAGAGCATGACTGGCCATGTTGTCCACGATCATGTCGATATTGGGTAGCGAGTAATAATCCTTTGAAGAGGCTTTGTTCAAGTCCCGGTAGTTTACACGCATTCGAACTTTCCATCCTAATTTCGGCACAAGCACTATGTAGGCTATCCATGTGGGATATTCGATCACACGAATGAAACCCACGTTCAAATGTTTGACCACCTCTTCTTTAACTTTGAGTGACCATTCGGTGCGGAGCTTTCTCAGCTTTTGTTTAATCGGCTTGTAATCTGAAAGAGTGGGGATCTCATGCTGAGCAATTTCAGGATCAATGCCGGGCATATCATCATAGGACCATGCGAAGACATCTATGAATTCCTTCAATAATTCTTCGAGCTGTGCGCGCTCATGCTCGTCAAGGGTATCCCCTATCCTAATCAGTTGGCTACTAGAACCGAGGTTAATAATAACAGTCTCTTCTTCATTAACTTGAATGCGGTTATGTTGTTTGTTATTAACCTTATTTAGATTAGTAAAGAATTTTTCATTTGCAAAATCATCATCATCAAAAGTTTGATTAGAATCTAAATAATTAATGTAAGGCACAACAAGATACTCAAAATCTTCATTTATTTCATTGATAGGAAAAATAGCATTGAGAACCTCATCAAAGGAGGTGTTAATTACATTTGAGCAAGGATAGGCAACAGAATAAGAAATGGGGTTAACATTGGGGTTAGGTGGGATTTCAACAGGTAGAACTGGCGCAACATGCCAGTTGAGGAGAGGTGTATCAGCAGTTTTAATCAGGTGGGATGGATCCAGTGATGTAGTGGCTGAATGAACCATGCAGAGTGCCAGCCCCAGTGTCTGTAAGTTGAACGAGTCCTCGGAGTCACTTTCCTCAGTCTCTTGGGTATGTTTGATGAGCGGTTGTACATGGTGTTGGGAACTTTTGGCCCATGGGTAGTTGTCTTGGAACAAGACCTCCATTACGTCTTTCATCTTTTAGTCTATATGGTCATACCATGGTTTCGAAAAGCCGCAAAAGGGGAAATCCTCACCCTCTTTGATGAATCGTCCATTCAAGGAGTCACCTGAGATAGTCTAGATGCGGTCTAGTCTTCTCTTTGGTCGAGACTGGCGGATCATTCTAAGCTCTTATTCTGATGGTTGATACCCCAAACCACAAGGAAGGAAAGCTTTCTTCAGTTCAATGGGATCAAGTATTCCTTACTGTCTTTGTCCTAGCCCCAATCTGGCCATGTAGTGCATGTTTCTGAACATCTGAATCACATTGACATTGCCATCAAACCCTTTCTCTGAAATCATCCCCTATCGGGAGTAGGAGTGGTTCAACTTAGAATCCTGATAGGAGCATATCATTTGACCCATGTTATATCTCAAGGACTGGACTGCTGGTACTTGCACCCTCCGCATTATCATCATTACCCAAGATGGTGATGACTCGTCCATCGGTGAAAAACTTTAATTTCTGATGGAGTGAGGAAGACACACCCTTGATATTATGGAGCCAAGGTCATCCGAGCAACAGGTTAAAACAAGCTAGGATGTCAATAACTTGGAATTCAATGACAGGGTTTATAGGTCCAACCCCTATTACAGGTTTTATGGATCCCATCACCTCCCGACAGGTATTATCATAGGCACGTACAGCAGTGGAAGTTAGAGCGAGGTCACTTTCTTTCAGTCCTAAGCATTTTAAGGTTCTTAATGGGCATACATTCAAGGCGAATCCATTATCAACAAGAGAGAGTGGTATAATTTTCCACATAACTTTGACGGAGATGTTGAGTGCATAATTGTGGTTTGGCCCAATTCTGGGGATTTCTTCTTCGAAAAAGGATGGCATTCGGGTAGAGGTCAAGGATCCGACTAAATTTACCGCTTCTTCTGGTGCACTAGAGGGAGGAACTATAGGTCCAGTGAGCAACTTGATCAAAGCATTTATGTGAAGCTCGAAAGACATGAAAATCCCCCGTAGAGTGATGTTAGCTTTAGTTTTCTTTAGTTAATCGAGGATCTTGCTTTTCTCGATGGTCCTTTCTGGCATAGGAAGGTTTTCAGTGCCCTTACCCTTGTCATCGGCTGGTAGTGAGCTTGGGATCTGGTAATGCCTCCCTGATCTGGTCATGTGATTTACTGAAGAAGGGAAGAACATGAACCCTATTTCTTCGTCAATCTCGAGTTTTTCTGTTACCTTGTTTATTTCTCTGAGGATCTCCTCAAATGATATCATCCCACACATGTCGGCTACCGGGCTAGTTTTCTCGAAAGCTTATTCTTCATTCGAATCTTCAAGTTCTTCCCCCCATCCAGTGGTAAAAATTTTGTCTTTCCATGTAAAGTCAATGCATTCCACAACTTCAATGGCTTCTTCATACAGGTCTTCCCATTCTATGGGGATATGTAAGGGTGAAGGGACCAGGCGCCCTTGTAATTTTAGAGTATTAAGTAACTTAGTCATACTGTAGATATCATTGGTTTTCTTGAATAATTCTACCATAATCTGGATGACATCATCCAGGCTGACTTCATCGATTGGTACCACCCATTTGTATGACTCTCAGGCCCATTTCTGTGCTTCCAAGAACAGTGTGCTGAACCTCTGGTAATCAATGATCATCTGTGAGGGAAATTTCTGCCATAACTCTAGGAGTTGATTTAACACTCATGATAACTCCATACCTCCATTTTCAGAATGGGTATGAAAAACGATGCATGCTCTGGTAAGGAGTGACAGTGCCTGATCAGTTAGGCTAACAAGGTGTAGGAGGAAATATGGGCAAGTTTGGAGAGGTTTGGGAGAGTGTATGGGTGTGATTTGAGTTGTGGTATTAAATTATGGGTTCATTTATAAGAAGATAGCATTGGTATGATTTGGGAGTGGGTTGTGAGTGGTGTTTGGCTTAGGATTTTCTAGTGGGGCAATGGTACCCCGATCAATTAGACCTTGGATTACGTTTCGAAGGTGAAAGCATTGGTCGGTGCTATGACCAGTGGTTTGGTGAAAGGTGCAATGGGCATCTGCCTTGAAGTTTCTTGGAAGTGGATTGGGCAATGGACGGGGATCCAAGGGCTTGATGAGGTTTCGGCATAACAGGGCTTGATAAACTTTGGGGAGGGGAGCATGGAGCTCGGTTTACACTTTTCGAACTGGGACAGGGCGGCTTTTTAGTTCCCAGAAGTGGTTGGTTGAGAGATGTTGTTGATGGCTGAGATTGCAGCATTGGCAAGTTT
Source organism: Sambucus nigra (assembly GCA_949130495.1). Taxonomy (NCBI): domain Eukaryota; kingdom Viridiplantae; phylum Streptophyta; class Magnoliopsida; order Dipsacales; family Adoxaceae; genus Sambucus; species Sambucus nigra. The sequence continues at coordinate 262,617,778 of OX422217.1, forward strand.
GTCATATTTTTTGGGAGTGAACTGTCCAGACACTTTCTTTGGTTCAACCTCGGTTTTAGCAAGACCTTCCTCAATTTTTACTCCTTTTTCTGTGAGAGCTTGGAAGTGGGGGATAGTATTGTCCTCCCATGGTTTCTCAGATATAGGGCAAGAAGTTCTTCTTCACTATGTTGACTTATTCTTCCTCGGATGGATGATTGGTCATTGTGGCTGCCTTTTTCCTCCATCGAGATATGAAGTTACTGACTGATTACCCAGAGTTCTGTTTGAGCAGCTCTAAATCACGGTGGGTGACCTCAATCTCTTCGTTATATTTGTACTGCGATATGAATTCTTGGGCAACATCCTCCCAGCTATGGATTCTGGACTCCTCGAGCGATAAAAACCATCAGAGAGAGCTATCCCTCAAAGTTTGCTGAAATAATTGGTCCATCACTTCTTTTGAATCCCCTAGGAGAGTCATAGCACGGTGATAACTGCAAAGATGGACACTCGGGGGTCCACTTCCTCCAAATTTCTCTATATTTGGTATCTTAAACTTCTCGGGTAACCTTGCCTTTGGATAAGGAGACATGTGGGTGTAGTCCATGTAATTTCCGGAGATTATGACTTGGTCGAACTTCTTAGTTACCATCTTGAGATCTTCTTTGACCTTATTCAACTCTTCCTCTTTCGGATCAACGATCACATGTATGTTAGCCCCAGGTTGGGTAAGGTTTGGCATATGGAGCTGGGCAAGCGGGGACCCATTAATAGGAGGGGCAAGTGGAGCGTGATGATATTCTTCGGGAACCCAGATAGGCTCGGGTGGGACCATAACGCGAGGGAATAGGGCATCGGGCTTTTGAGGAACAAGAACCTAGTTTTGTTGCATCTCTCGGACCTCAGTCTGAAGGTTGTCAATCTTGGAAATGAGCTAAGCTAAAATTGCCGTCAGATCTGGCGGAACAACTGGTATTTGATATGTGTTCTCCATGGAAAGTGGATACCGGACTCGAAAGAGGTAGAAGGGCAATGGATGGAACTCCGGGGTGATTTGACTAAAGATCGAAGCCAATAAGGAGCCAGGCCAAGGATGTGCGTAAAATGGGATTTATTTTCGAAAAAAGAGGATGAAAATATTTTTGACAATTTTTTTTTTCTTTTTGAGATTGAAAGACAAAGTATTTTTGGATTTTTAATAAAGAAAGGAGAAATATTTTTTGATTTTTGATAAAGGAAGGAGAAATATTTTGGAGACGGGTCTCAGGATGATTATTATTATTATTATTATTATTATTATTATTATTATTATTATTATGTTCTCACTCGTATTAAATTCTCCTAAATGCAAAATGAAACGCCGGACTGGACCCGAGCCTGGAAAAGTTGGGTTTGTAACATATGCAAAGCTATGGCTGGACTTGTAATCAGGCTCACGTGCAGGGTCCCATTTTAAAAATGCGCAAAAATTTGGGCGATAGGCCGACCCAGAATTTTGACAGAGTTTCGGGTTAAAACCGGTAATCTAACATGTGTGTCCTAGGCTTGACACCTATATGCGGGTATGCAGCTGGTTGGGTGAATCGGAAAGGGTTGCCCCCTTTGGCGTGGCTTCCACAATATACGTCTTGCCTTTGAGGGCAATCGATACGTGTAGACAAGACATTTGATGTACCTAGGTGTACGTGAATTGCCTCACTATATACCTCGTGGGGAAGATACGTGTTAGAGTGAATTTGATATACTCGGCGTACGTGAATGAGTTCCCAACGATATACCTCTCGCCATAACCTTGGTCAAGCGGTACGATGAGGGGGAACCGTCCGATATACGTCGAACGTACTTGGCCAATGGAAGGTGAGAGTTATATCGCTTAGGCAAACTGCGCCCTGTCGGACCAACGCGCATCAAGAAGTGACCCTCTAGTTACTGGACAAAATTTGGTCAATCACAATGCTATTTGGTGATATCGTGAAAATCATGCATGATTATCTTATTAGTATCTTATGAGAGTATCTTTCTTGATCATGCCCAACAGGGAGAGAAGTATTAGTACTAATGGTATACCAAGTATGGGCGATGTGTGCAACATGGGGATATATGTGATCCTAGGTGCACGTGGTGTGAAGTGTACATGGAGAATTTTTTACCAGTGTGTGAATAGAAGCATAAGCATGAGGTACACATGAATAGTAAAGGGGAAAAATAGGGGGATATATAAGAAAATAAAATACCCATGTAAATAGACTTTAGCTCTCAAAATAAAATAATCCCCAGCAAAGTCGCCATTGTGGCCATCCCTGGATCCTCGCGGCGGGAGAGGATCCCTTTTTGGTCCCGCGTGTCCCTCTCGGGAGCGCTTCGGCCGACATCGTTGGTGAGGTGAAAAATGTAGAGAGATAGAGTCGCCAGTCTATTTTACTCAAAATAGACAAAAGAAAAAAGGGAGCCATCCCGAAGGACAACATCCGAACACATTCTGATACATACGAAAACAAAATGATTCAAAAAAGGGTTCGGAGGCTAAGTTACGAAATGGGAAGGTGTTAGGCACCCATTTCGCCCTTGCGGTCTCTCATGGGTTGTTGCTATTTTCCTTTATTTCCCCGTGATGTGTGTGCATGTGTATACATAGTGGAGATAGGAATCATCGACTTGTATCATGGAAGAGATAAAGCGAGTCATCCATAGGAATGTTCCTAACAAATAATATTAGAATATAGGATTTATGCGATTATCCTAGCGTCGATCATTATAAGGGAATGATAACGCATGTGGAATAATACGCCACTAAGAACAAATATGTGCATATGTAAATATAGAGAATCTAAGAGAGTTAAGCTTAAAGAATGTGGAAAAAGTAGGAAAAGGAATTCGAGTCTCAGGTTTTATCCCGAGACGCCTACGTAGCCTATAGAGGCATCAAAGTCCACGTAGTTCGTATGCAAAATGAGGGGTGGGATTTATACCATAAATCCAACAAGGAACTTCTCTTATTTGTGTGTGTGTGTGTGTGTGTGTGTGTGTGTGTGTGTGTGTGTGTGTGTAAGAAAGTGTTTTAGTTGTGAGAAAAGTGTGAGAATTCCCATTTGGAATTTATGAGCAAATCCTCTTTTGTTGTTTTTTGGGTTTTATTTATATGAAAATAAGAGATGTGCAATAATGCTAAATAAAAAGTATATTAGGATATGTGAGATGAGAGAATGAAAGTGTTAAGTAATAAAACAAGTTAATGCGAATTTAGGGGAATTTAATGAGAGAGTTGAGAAAGTTGGACCTTCTTGAAGATCTTGAGATTGATCTTGGATGTTGGAGAGCAACCCTTGCACTTGGGTGATGATGGGGGGGTACTTAATTCAACAAGTTTGATGAAGAAAGCGATGAAAGGTGAAGGTTGGAAGGGGATTTGGATGTGGAAATCACGCTGACTTTGAGAGGGATTTTTTGAGCTTGCTGAGAGTGATGGATCTCTGATTTTTCTCCCTTTCTGAAATAAGGTTAGGCCCTCCTTTTAATAGGACCAAGGAATTGCCGATCGGCATAGCCCTATCCTGCGAATCGGTAGGGGTGTTTACGCCCACTGCCGATAGGCACGGCTTGGAACCTACCATTTGGTAGTGTCTTTTAGGTTCCTTCAGAAAATTGGTCGTAGAGCAAAAACCATTCATCCAAATTGCGCAGAGGGCAAACCATTGGAAAGGTATTTGAGAGACCTTAGAAAGTCCTTGGGACTGCTCCCGGGTCCGGGAGTAGACTTTGGGTCAAATGTGGCTCAGAAGCATTCATCGGTCCTTTGGACGGGGGATCGTCGAACGCAAACGGATCGTTCGTCCCCATGGTAAGTCAGAATCGCGTACGGGGTGGACCGTTAGAAAGGTTAGGAGATGTATTTAGACATTCCAAAGAGTTTGACCTAGTTCGGGGAGTTGACTTTGGTCAACCGGGGCCTGGAAGTATTCGGTGACCTTTTGGAGTAAAACAGATCGTTCGTCCGTATCGTAAGTTAGAATCTCGCATGGGGCAGATCGTTGGAAAGGGGTTTCAGTACCCTTCGAAGATTCATTCAGTCTCGATCGAGATGATGTCAAACGGAGCCAGGGATCATTAGGTGACCTCCTGATCGAGTTTTGAGGGAAAAAGGGTCGTTCGTCTGCATGGTAAGTCAGAATCGCGCACGGGATGAACTGTTGGAAAGGGGTTTCAGTGCCCTTTGAAGATTCATTTGGTCTTGTTCGAGCTGAAGAGTTTGACTTTTGGTCAAATGGATCCTGGTAGTGCTCGATGGCTTTTAGGTCAGTACCCGGGGTATGACTTGGGTATGCAATGATGAAGGGAGTGGCTAGGGACTTAAGGAGAGGTTAAGGGGTATTATAATGGGGTGTTTACACTATCTATAGTTCGATTCCTAAATTTAAACCTTAATTTGTACAATTAATTTACTAACTCTCGTTACATAAACTAATTTGTTATAAGTCTAAATTAATTTTCCTAAAAATATAGCATTAATGAAATCAATTAATCAAATCAGCATCCTATGCGATTTCATCCCACCCCTTGAACGGGGTGTTTATCAAACATTCTCATGTGTGCATAAACAAAAATCAATAATATATCAAGAAGAGTATAAATTGAAAAGAGAAGGAAGAAATACGATACGCAATGTTTTTCCACAAATATGTCTTGAAATGCACCTTGACAATTTCCACAATTTCTAGCACTTGATTACAAAAATCAAAATAAAAACTAAACCTAAAAATCTATTCTAAACTAAACTAATTTTCTTGGATTTTCTGAATTTTTTTTATGTACATAATTTACACTATTTCTCTCACTATTCTCTGTCTCAGCAGTATCCCGTGTGACATCAGAGTCCTCCACTTCAAATGAGATGCCACTTTTATTTTATAACCCACGAATTGATTTCATTGGAGAGATTTTTGTGGGATATTTGTTTGGCTGAGTCAATGACTATTTGGAGGGAGTTTGGGTTTTTATGCTCTTATGCTTGTGGATTTTGATGGGGACAAATGTGTATAAAGGTAGTTCATATTATGTAGGAGGGATAAGGTTATTGGGTTGCTAGTTTTGGAAATGGGTATGGGGTTGGAAATGGATTTTGTTATTTTAGGGGGTACCCGAGTTGAGGCGTCTCGGGTTGATAACAGACGGTTTGGAAAAACTCAGTTGGGATGGATTGATAAGGGGGTTGACTGGATTGGTTATACGGGTTTAAGGGAGGAGCAAGGAGGGTTCACAGGTTGTTCATTTTGGCTCCGAGTTTGGTAGAAAGCTGGTGGAGAAGTCGGGTGGAAGAAATAAGGCAGGCAGTGGGTTGGACGAAATGGGTTTTCAAGTTTTGGATTTGGATGGGTTTCATTTTTTTTACAGTGGGTTCGAGGATTAAGGAGGTTCAAGGTTGCTGGATTAGGGCTTAAGGCCGGCATGGGTGGGTCGGCAGGTGGATGAAGATGGACATGTCGCGAGTTGATAAGGCAGGGGAAATCGGGTTGGTATAGTCCGATTTGGTTCCAGTTGGAGGTTTGTTTGGCTATGGCTGGTGGAATCGGCGCAGGTTGTTTGGGATTTCGATTTGGTTCCGGGTGTTGTCCTGGGTAACAGATAGACTCGATTAGATTTGGGTATTTGGATGGTGAGATTTTGTTTTGAGTTTTGTCAATGGTGGGAGGTGAGAGAAAGTGGATTAGAGGTTGAAGATGGGTGGGGGTTTGATTATGTGTGGTGAGTTGTAGGGTAGGATGGTGAGTGTGAGTGTTTATGTGTGTTCATCAATCTAAAAGATTTAAAATGTACCAAATTAAAATCCTAACTCAAAAGAAAAATCATAAGAAAATAAAAAATAGTCAAACATATTAAACTAATAAGACTAAAAAAAATTAAAAATGTAAAAACTAAAGTCCTAATTTTTTTTTTGTAAAATCTAATGAAGCTAAAAATAAATTCCTAAAAAAAACTAATTCTAATAAAAAAATAAAATAAAGATCAAAAATTAAAAACTAATAAAAATCAAATAAAGAAATATAAGAATAGAAAATAAATCCTAGAAAATTCTAAATAAATATAAAATAAATCCTAAAAATAAAACGACTCAAAATAAAAATTTAGAAAAATATGAAAAACACAAATTAAACACACACGGGGCTCGGGTGATTATTCTGGGCTCGATGTAGGCCTAGGCCAGGTCTGGGCTAGGGTAAGGCTATAGCTTGGTTTGGGGACAGCATTCGGGACATTGGAACTCATCTATGCAACCTAAATAGGACTTCTGACTTCGCGATCTGTTTTGATTTCTCCATTGAACGCTTTTACCCGCTACTTTGTCGCAATTACGCCGATTTAGTAATATTTGATACCGCGACATCATATTGACCTGAGAAATAAACAAATACGAACATAAGGTCTTTTTTAATTAAAATGAGTGACTAAAATGCATCTATTCGGGGTATAAAATATACACTTTTGGGTGTTTATCAACTAGTTTAATGGGAAAGGCAAGCAAGTAGTGACGTAAATTCTGTGTGACCCAGACTAAAGTGACACATCCTTTTTAAAGTAGTGTAATTGAATTTGTACTCGACTAATTTTTTACTGGCATAATATATGGATCTTGCCTTACCGGATTATTAAATGTATTGCGATATATAGGACACATTAACATGAACAGATTCCTATTTTGTAAAAAAAAAGGTGAAATAGTGCAAAAATTTGTGCAATATGTCGGCCCAAAATTTCGATAGTGTTTTTCATGGTAACCAAAAAACTAAATATGAGTGCCCTAGGTTTGATGCCTATATGAGGTTTATGCACTTGTTGTACTAGTGAAAGGGTTCCCCCCTTTGGAATGGCTTCCTCAATATACTCTTGCCTATAAGGGTAATCATTCATTGGTACATGTGGACAAGCCATCTGTTATACCTGAGTGTATGTGAATTGTCTCACAATATACCTCATGGGAAAGCACATGTGAGAGAGAATTTGATGTACTCGACGTACGTGAACGATTTCCCTACTATATAGATCCCGTTGTGAGTCTAGTCAAGCAGTACGATGTAGGGGAACTGTTCAATATACATTGAAGGTACGAGGCTAATGGAAGGTGAGAGTCATATCGCTTAGGCTAATTGTTCCCTACAAGACCCGCACCCATCACAAAGTGACTCCTAAGTATGGGACAAAATTTTGGTCAATATTGCCAAGCTCTTAGTGATGTAGTGTGCAAAAATGCATGAGTCTTAATTAGCATATTATGTAGAGAGAGAGAGGGTAGTTTTTCATTTGCATGATGTGTAAGGGGAATATTGTACTAATGAGGGAGCATATACAAGTATTATGAAAAATAAATCTAGCATGAAGCATGGAGACTATACTACGCATGGTTATGGGTAAGCATGGATATATACATGTGAGTGAGTGACATCTGAATATTTTACAAATGAGTGTGTGTGGTTGTGAGCCTAAACATGGATCAACTACAAGTGGTGTGTGATATGTTTAAGTGAGCATGGACATATATACAAGTTTGAGAAGTGTGGGTTGTCCTAGTGAAGCCTAAGAATGGATGTTCTAAGTGATGCGTGAAGCATGTGAGTAGAAGTAAAGCTAAGTATAAGTGTGTGAAGTGAATGGGGCGAGTATATACAAGTGTGTGAAGTGTATAAGTGAGTGAAAAGTCATGAATACATGAGATAGATGTTAAAAAAAGTAAATAGATGAGAAAAGGGAACATACAGTTAGGTGCATATGCACACATGCAGACAAGAATAACACCCATGCACAAATAGAGTCTAGTCCTCTTATATTGTCCCCAACAAAGTCACCAATGTAGCCATCCTGGGGGTATCCCTTAATCGCGCATGTGAAATTACGCCCTTTCTCGGGGAACTCGACCATCGTCAATGTGGGATAATGTATACAGATAGAGTTGCCAGCCTATTTTGCACAAAATAGGAAAAAGAAATGTTGTCATCTCGAGAGAACGGCATCAAGGATAATAATGAAGCTTGAGAAACTAAATACTTGAAAGGTCTGAGGATTAAGTTACGGAATGGGAAGGTGTTAGGCACCTATCCCCCCCCCCCCCCCCTGGTCTCTCATGGGCATAGATTAATCTTCTCCTATCAGAATCCGTGAAGTGTATGCTTGTGTGTATAATATAGATAAATAATGGAATCATTCAACTCACATCATGGAAAAGGATAAAATGAATTCATCCTTAGGAATGTTCCCAAAAATAATAATTCAAAATATAGTATAAGTGGTTGCCGAATCACAAATCGTTATGGAAGAACAAATGTGTATATCGACACAAGCACGCAAGAATATGGCATTCATTAAGAATAAACATATATAATATGAAAACAATTTACCCAAGACACTTACGTAGACCAAGGGGCATCAAAGTCCACGTAGTTGGAAGATAACATAGGGCGCGGTTTAATCCATAAATCCAAACCGAGGATTTCTCTTATGTGTGTGTAGAGAGAAATGTGTTTTAATAGTGAAAATGTGTAGTGAAAATTCCTCTTTTCGAATTTATAGACATACCCACTTTTTCTTGTTTTTAATTTTTTTCTGAAAATAAAGTATGTGAAAATACTACTAACAATGTTTTGATAGGTTAGTATATGTCATGCAATGAAATAAAATGCTAAAGTAGAAATAAAGAAAATAATGCTAAAATGAGATAAATAGAGATATGGGTGAAGAATTGGACCTCGTTATGAATTGTTGATGTTGATCTTGAGTCTAGATACATTTATCTTGCAATGGGATGAAGGTGGTATGAAGATGTGGGGGGAATTTACTAAATGAAGTATGAAAAGGATGGAATGGAATGTGAAAAATGGACTTTTTAGGAAGGGAACAACTCTGAATTCGAGGGAATGTTCTCTGAATTGCTGAGAGGGATGTTCAAGGGTCTTCAAGGGTGCTTTTCAAAATGAAGTCAAGTCCTATATTAATAAGGACAAGGGGTGTGCCGATTGCATGATCTTGGACCTGGGACATAGAACCTCAGGCATACTACAGATAGGAAGGGACCTGAGGGTGACATTCGCCAATTTGGAATAGGTTTTAAAAAAAAATGGCCGTAAAATGCGAACCGTAAGTCAGAATTGTACACGGGATGGATGGACTGATGGAAAGGGTATTCAAAGACCTTTAAGAATCCATTGTGATAATCCTAAGTCCGAGAGTTGAATATAGTTAATCGGGGCCTAGAAGCGCACGTTGGTCACTGGATATGATGTTTTTGGAGGAAAATGGATCATTCTTCCGAATCATAAAATCGACTCGCACATGAGAGGGACCATTGGAAAGGGTATTTAGAGCCCTTCAATCATTCAGATTCGTTCGGTTCAAAGAGTTGATCGAGGACAAACGGAGCTCAAAGGCGTTGACCCTTCGAACTAAAAGGAGTCACTCATCCGTATCGTAAGGCTGATTCAAGCATGGGGCGGACCATTAAAAAGGGGTTTTAGAGACCTTGAAAGATTCATTGATCTTCTCTCTATATGGAAATTTTATTGGATTCAAACAGATCCTGGGAGTGCACAGTGGCCTTTAGTTCAGTTTTTGGGATAAAATGGATTGTTCGGCCATACCGTAAGGCTGATTTGTGCATGGGACGGACTGTTGGAAAGGGGATTCAGAGCCCTTCGAAGATTCATTGAGATTTTTCTTAGATAAAAAATGTTTACTGGAGTCAAACGGGGCTCGGGAGTGCCCAGTGGCCTCTAGATCGGTACTCAAAGTATGACCTAGGGTTTGCAATGAACGAGTGAGTTCTAAGAGGCCTAAGGAGGTGCTTAGGGGGGAGCTAGGATGGGGTTTCTACATCCCACAATACTACACTTATATTTACTTGAATAATGAGGTTTTGTTTGCAAAATTGGATTGCACATACTACGATCCCCCGCGTAGATCATAAAATACCCACTTGGTGAAATTTAATTTTCTGCTAATTTATTTTAATTAACATATTATTTATTACTTATCCTAAACTTAATTTATATGATACTTTATCGGATTGTAAAATAATTCACTAATTAGGTTTACTGGTAGAATCAAAACTTATAATTTTATCAAGTGGTTATCATAATCTAGGATATATCCTAGACACGAATTCCTCTGGATAAGATCTCAGACAAATCCACACAATGATTTCCCAACTTGAGGATGCTTAGATCTAATAAATTTTATTTCACCCATAACAATCAAAGAACTAATTATGTGAACATTACAATCCTTGCAATCCATGGGATTGAGAATTTATGAACCCTTTGCAAACATTGTGATATTATGTAAGTCTAATCTATTCAGCACTGGGACTTGAATCTCACTTGTGATCAAACTATCAGACAAGTTTTTGAATCATAAGACAGTTTTTTATAGTTAAGATAAAGTACTAAGATCGCACACCGAGCTTTATGATAGTATGTTAACTCCTTATCTGGGTTATGAAGTGTTCAATTAAAGTATTACCATAATTTTTATCTTATGTGATCGGGTCCAACCTAAATCACCAGAATTCCTACTAAGTTCAATTAATAGACATATAGATAATATACTTAAGATAAATATAAGGTGTCACATCCCGAATTCCCGAGTGTGAGGGTTACCTGATAATAATTATAAACCATAAATAATTCTGAAATACTAAAACAACTGAGGCATGTATTGATACTCAAATGTGTTACAACCGGAATCAAAGAATTCAAACTTTTGTCAAACTTCTATACAAAAGTATTTCTCCTGTCATCTATGCTCCTTTTCTTCTAATATGACCTTGGATTGCTTCTATGTATCAACTGATCTTTGAAATATTCAACATAGCCTATAGGTACATGATAAAAATAACTGAAAAGGAAGGAATAACCAAAACTTTGCCCAGTAGATTATTCTAATTCTATAACAAGTATAAAAATAATTTTTAATATAGAATCTTTCTAAAGGATAATGACATCATGAATACAATAAGAAATTAGATTCAACAGTCACAATGAGATAAGCATAATGATACATGATGATATTTCTAAAAATAGAAATATCAGGGGCTAGATTTGGTTAAAGGCTACGGATGGTTTCTAAACAAATAACCCATAATTATCTGTCCAGAAGCCTAGGGCAATAACAAATACATACAACTAAATCAATCAGATTAAGTTGGAGACAATAAATCTAGATAACTAGAGATAAAAGTAACCGTGCTAAGCCAATACTAAGAGAGGCATTCCATATGGTAAGCAATAATCCAGGCCCTCAAACATCTGAGTCCTTGAGGCCAAATAATACAATCGTAGGTATAACGAAAGATTATTCCCTGATTGTAATGTATGCTATAAATCAGTAAATGAGTCATAAGCATCATGTGAAATAATATGATGATATATTAATTTCAAATATATGAATCAATTGTACGTAAACAATTTCAACTAATCAAATGAGTTCCACAATGAGAATATGATATACTGGGTCTATCACAAAGTGATATCAATGATAGTCATAATTGAATAACATTGTGAGAAAATAATATTGAATAAGAAATCACCTACCGGTGTTTCCAAGCTTTACATTGACATTTGAGGATGTTCCATTGTTGTATTCCAGTTACCGTATATAGTTTTGCTCTGGGGTTTAAATGAAAGTGGGTAAATCGGTATTTGGGAAGAATGGTTTGGGTTTATGACAACTTACGTCGTTTGGATAATACAAATAATTCTTATGCTATAACTAGAATTTAATATATAAATTTCGTTTATATATATTTCGTAAGTGCGTTTAGTGTCATAACAACCTTTCTTTAATTCATTGGCGAAATAGGTAACATTCTGAATTTCGTAAATAAGGGTTATGTGGTAACTCGATAGGAAAAATAATATTTAACTGGAATCAAAGGATTCAATTTGTCTAAATAAGTTGAATAAACAACAATTTAATATTTTATTATTATATTATCTGGGTCAAATATTCGGTTTAACTATTTTAACAAAATCTCCAAGTAAAAACCTATTTTTGGATATTGTCCCGATATGTGATTCTAAAAATATTAATTCTCAAAGTTGGTCCGAAATCAATTGCGTAATTAAATTAATTAATATAATAGTCCATGTGTGTCAAATTTTATATTATCCGAGTGTCAACATTTGGTATGGGTAGTTATAAAATTAATGTTCATGACGCAAAATAAATTTAGAAAAATATAGAAAATTCCTCCCTTTATTTGGACGATAAACAAGTGGTCATGCCACTTCCAATATTAGTCAACATAACCAAATAAATAGTCCAATACTTGTATAATCACGATTTTAATAAATATAACTCGTAATATAGTCTCGGATTATAAAAATGATATAACCTCGAGTCGTTTGGTGTCGTGACTTGTTTAAATATTTTTTTTAAAGAAAAGTGACAATTTTATAAAACAAAATAATGACAACGAGTCCAAATATTTATTTAAAAAAATGTACGATTACTCGTACGTATCGGGATTTCGTGTTTATAATAATTTTATATGTAATCGAGTATAAATAATAGTCATGGAGGTATTTATGAATAAAAATTGATAGTATACAATTTTTCGTTAAAATTATATTACCCGAAATCAAAACCGAGTAGTAACCAAAGGGTGATGAAATTCAACCAACTGATTCAAAAATTTCAACTAAACTGATTTGAAACTGTTATGATTTCTTGATATATATATATATATATAAGAAAAAAGAAAAACCCCAATTCAAAATACAGTACACGAAAAGGAAATCCAAATCGTAAGGGACTCGGACAAAAATTTTAACAAAATTCAACACCAATTCTTCCAAAATTCCACTGAGATCCTATTCAATTTTGGTTATACACTAACATATATATAGGAGGAAATCAGTATAGAATGCAAAGAGAGAATAAAAAAATGACAAAAAAGGAGAAGAAGATGGAGGCAGCTTTTCGGTGGTGGGCCGGGGAAGGGAGCCGGTAGTTCATTCGGGGAAGGGGGAGAAGGGAAAGTTGGCGGGGTAAGAGTGTTTTTAGAAAAGGTTGGGGTTTGGGGGTATATGAGCATAAGTTCAACAACGGATGGCGACGGGTTGAGGGAGATCGAGTGTTGAGGGAGATCGAGGGTTGCCATTTGGGGATTTTGTGGTATGGGTATTAAAGGAGAGGGTGGAGGTTGGTATTTTATGGAGAGAGAAAAAAATCGTGGGGTTGATATGAAAATACAAAGGGGTTTGTGGTTCTTTTATAGATGTAGATAGGATACAATCAACTTAAGATAACTATACAACTGAGTCTATTTGGTACTCGCATATAATTTTTAACGGGTATAAATTTTTATACTTCTTGAGATTTCAACTGACTATAAATTAGTATTGGGACATATAGGACACGTTAACATATATTTTTTGTATTGACATTCCTTTTGGATTACGCAAAATTATACACATTATAATTTAAATAATAATTAAAATAATATGTTTTAAATTCCTTATAATCTACATTTTATATGAAAAATATTCTATTTCAAATGAGAAAATACACGTGTCGACCCTATTTTCATGTTACAGACAATATGTACGGGTCGTAAATGTCACAAGATTTATTAATAGTTCGTATAATGCATTTTGACACATAAATAACTCAATTTACATTAAAATAAAAAAAATCAGGTTATTACATAAGGCATTCTCATAAACATGATGTTATTTCAAAATTAACCTAATACTCCTTTATTAATAAAAAAATGACATTCGTGGTTTTAAAAACCAACAGCAACAATATCTCACTTACTCTTAAACCCATGTGCATATGCAATTGACACATTCTCTCTACATGTAGTTATCATGAGTTAAAATTTTGGTCAGAATGATATCACCACTTTGAATACCTCCCTAATCAAGTGATACTTGCACTCAATGAGCTTAGCCCTCTTATGGGTACTGGTTGTTTCGAGTTAGAAAGTTATTCGCTATTTTTATAGTAAAGTTTAATAGTCGTTTACACTAAAGGAGTTGTGGCCATCCGGGTTGGATTCCTCGAGCGTAGGCTCGAGTTGCGAAGTCAAGATGAGGGAAGGAAGAACAAAGGAAGAAGGTTCCCTCCCTCTCTCTCTTCCCTTTTTCGTCCTCGAATGTATGGGGATTCAAGGATATAGAGGACCTTTTTCCCCCACTCGTGTTGGTGTCTTCGCGATCTAGCCTATGATATAAAATTAACTATCATAAAATGGCGGTAACATGAAGAGATATAGTCACAAGTCTATTTTGCTCAAAATAATCAAAAGAGTGTTTTTTCCTTGAGAGAGCTGCATTAAGATCGGACTGATGCATGAAAAACTAAGTGATTTGAAGGGCAAGGACTAAGTTATGGAATGGGAAGGTGTTAGGCAACCATTATGTCCTTTCGGTCTCTCATGGGGTATGTTAATCTTCTACTTTTTTTCTCCATGGTGTGTGTGTACATGTGTATAATATAAGGAACAGGAGAATGGAATTATCCAACTCGCATCATGGAATGGACGGAATGGTCTCATCCATAGGAGTATACCTGAAAATAATCGTAAACATAAGATATGAGAAAATAATCATAATATAAGATATGAGTATTCATCGAATCACGAATCGCTATGAAATATCGAATGTACATGTCAGGCGAGACTCATGTATGTAGGAGTCCAAGACTCACAAAGTAGATATAATATAACATAAATGATATACAAATGAAAAGGGAGGATTCAAATCTCGAGATTGGCCCAAGACACCTACGTAGGCCAAGGGGTATCAAAGTCCACGTAGTTCAAAAATAGCATAGGGGTGGGGTTGAACCCATAAATCCAAATACATGACTCCTCTTGTGCGTTTTTGAGAAAAATGTAAGTGTGAAAATGTGAGAAAATGGAAGTATTACTTTTGGAATTTATGAATAAACCCACTTTTTGTATTTTTTAGGTTTTTATGAAAATAAGTTGTGTGCAATACTAGTAATAAAAGGCGTAGATTATTATATGTGAGATGATAAAACAAAACTAGAAGGTATCACAAAGTGAGAATAAAGTGAGTAAAAGCACTTAAATGAATAAAACTAGAAAAGAGTGAGGGATAGACCTCCTTGATAGATCTCTGTTACTGAATTTAAAATGTAAATATGCTTATTTTTGTAGTGGTATGAAGGTAATATGGTAAGATTAGGTGAGTAGCTAAATGAGGTAAGGAATTGTTAAAAATGGATTTTTTTGGAAAATGGAAGGCTCTGAATTCGAAGAGAATGTTTGTTGACTAATAAAAGGGGACCCCTTCCTAAGGGTGAAGTCATGGCCCTTTATGGTGGAATTTGGGGTTAAAGTGGGTGTCAATTAGCATGGCCCCTGTCCTACCTATCAGCACAAAGCCTGCCTTGCTGAGCAAGGAAAGGTACACCCCGTCGATAGGTAGCGTGTTTGGGGTGCCTATAGGCAGTCCGGAATGGATTTTTCAGAAAAATGGGCATAAAATGCAAACTATAAGTATGAATTTCATAGAGTGAGGACCATTGGAAAGGGAATTCAAAGCCATTTAAGAATCCATTAGCCACTCTTGGGTCTGGGAGCTGACCAAAGTCAAACGGGGCTTGGAAGCGCTCAATGGTATAAAAACGAGAGGTTTTCAAAGGAAAATGGATTGTTCATCTGAACTGTGAGGATGATTCACACATAACACAGGCCGTTGGAACAAAAATTTTGTGCCCTTTGAGATTTCATTGAGCTTCACTCAGTTTAGAGAGTTAACTGAGGTTAAGTGGGTCCCAAAATTGCCCGGAGACCCTTTAAGTAAAATGGGTCATTTTTGCGAACCGTGAGGCCAATTCTTCCACGGTATGGACAGTTGAAAAGGGGATTCAGAGCCCTTCAAGGTTTCATTAAGCTTTGCTCAGGCTGGAGAGTTGATCAGAGTCAAACGGAGCTAGGGAGCGCTCGAAGTCCTTTAGATCAGTACTCGGAGTATGACCTAGGGTTTATAGTGAATGCATGAGTTTTTGGGACCTAAGGATATGCTTAGGAGTGTCATAATATGGGGTGTCTATAAAGATTCTCGACGAGTGATCTTGGAACAAGTGAAGGCCATCGAAAGATAAACACCACATCGATATTGGAGAGGAGGATTAAGGTTGATTCTGTGGACCTAGGGGAAGGAGGTGACCGATTCAGATGGCCAAGGTTAATTTTGAGGACCTAAGGAATGATGATCACGTTAGCAGGTCAAGGTCAATCAACAGATCTTAAGTTGTGATGACCGATAAGTTTTGATGACCAATTCTAGGGTTCGAGGTCAATTATGCGGACCTAAAGAGGGTTGAGGTCGATTCTACGAACCTAAAGATGTAGCGATCGATTCAGCAGTCGAGGTTAATTCTGTGGACCTTAAGTTATCGTGACTAATTCTCAGGGTGAGGTCAATTATGCATATTGAAAGAGTGGGATGACCAATTCTTCGGTTCAAGGTCAATTTTGAAAACTTAAAGAGGAACTTGACCAATTCTGTGGGTCAAGGTCAATTCTGCGGACCTAAAGATGTGTTTTGTGGGGAGTGTTTCCGCTAGGGAAATGTGTTAACTTGTGGTTTCGACGGGGAAGGCATAGAGTGATTTGGATTCTTGGTTCCGCTGAGGAAGATGTAGAGGGTTTCTAGTGTAGGCGCACCATGGGTTTTATTAGGGAAATATTGATGATAAAGTTAGCACTTTTTGTCTTACAAGGGATTTTTGAGAGTTTCTAGGTGCTCCAAAAGGGATTTTTCTTGGAGAAATAATGTTCTAGACTTTACGAGGATTTTTTGGGAATTTTTATGAATTTTTTGGGAATTTTTTTATATTTTTCTAGAATTTTTAGGACAAAATTAAGGGGGACTTTCGATAGGCAGGTCTAGGGAGGTGCCTAACGGCATAGGGAACAAACTCTTGGGCTCCTTGGGGAAAGGGAAAGGTCATTACCAATAGGCAGGACCAGGGGACTGCTGATCGGCATACCCCTTGGCAATATATAGAAGGGGGCGACCCCTCCTCATTTTTCACACTTTAAAGAAATTGAATCTCTTTCTTTCTCTCTCTCTCAAAGTCGGTGTGAGTTATTTCTTCCTTAATATTTTAAATAGCGGGTACTTCTAGTAATGCTAACAACGAGTGGATGTTTGTTGACGACTGGGCAGGTTTGGAGTGGCGATCTATTGTGCCACTTGCATTGGGCTATGAGAATGCCTATGACTCCTTGAGTCGGTGACTGATGAGAGGATCTTGTTGCGTGAGCCTACGCACCACCGTTAAATAAAGGTGAAGAACCCTAATGGCTATGTGAGTATTTGTTCTTTAGTTGTCCATTTTTTTCTTTTTTTTCTTCTTTGGCTAATGAAGGATTCTCTTTGGTTTCTTGTAGATAGACATTTCTTCTTTGAGCATACAGTCCCGAGGGATGACTGGGATAAAGGATATATGGGACCACCTTCCTAAGGCAGTGTAGTTGATGGTGGCATCCACTGGTTTTAGCACGTTAATGGGTTCAATGGATGAGACGTCTCGCTCTTTCGCGGTATTGTACGCGTTGGGCGAGAGGTGGTGGCATATGGCCCATACATTCCATCTGGGGTTTGGGTAGAAGATTGTTACTCCCTTGTATGTTCAGCAGTTGATGGGGCAAGATTGCACTGGGAATCAGATTATGGTGGACTGTACTTCATGGATCATGGTGGCAGTGGTGCGGGCGGACTTGGGGGATGTTGGTAGAATCATGTCAATGGATTCTATTCGTATTTATGTGCTAAAGGACACTCTGTTGTCAAGTCATATTGATGAGATAGATGGGCGATAGATGAGACAAGTAGCTCGCTTATTTATTTTGTTTCTGTTGGGAGGGTTTGTGGTGGAGACGCGTCCATCTTTGGTTTTTGCCATATTTTTGGATTATATTGAATGCCAATCTCCACGATTGGGGGAGATTTACTTTGGCATCCCTTTAGGCTTCATTGGATGTGATAAGCACCCAAAAGTGTACATTTTATACCCCAATAGATGTATTTTAGTTGCTAATTCTCGACAATATGGGTGTTATATGCGTAAATATTATTGTGCAGACTTGATCACCGTTTGCGGAGTTCAAACGCTTATTTCAAGGAAAATGTGCAATTTATGGAGCTAATTCCGCTGTCGCATAACCCTAGCCTACCCCAAACCCAACCCAAACCATTACCCGGGCCCGTGTGTGTTTAGTTTGTGCCCTTATTATTTTTTTTTATTTTTTTTTAGATTTTAGTACGAGTCGTTTTTATTTTTTGATTTTATTTAAGATTTATTTAGAATTTTTAGGTTTTATTTACTAATTTTATATTTTATTTTTATTAGTATATTTTTATGTTATCTTTGTTTTTATTAATTAGTAGTTTTATATTATTAGGATTAGAATTTTTAGGATTTCATTTACTTTTTAGTTTTATGATATTTAACCTCTTTTTTAGGATTTTAGTTTTTATTTATTTTTTCTTTTTTCCTTTTTAGTTTCATTTTTTTAATAGAGTCTTTATTTTATTTTTAGAGTAGGAATTTAATTATTAGATTTTTAGTTTTAGTAGTTTTATTTTTATTAGTTAGTGTTATTTTTTTAAGGTGTCACAAATTAAACACACACACACCCTACTTCCATACACACAAACAACATACACACCCATAATTCTATACACCTTACTATATCTAAATAACCCCACACCCTCACCTAACTTACCCTACACCTCCACTACACACAATCACCTCCACTCATCTTCTTCCCCCAACAACTAACATTCTCTCTACTATCCTCCATAATCAATCACCATTTCCAAACTCTATAATCAAAACTTCTCTCCTCTCATATTCAACTCGATTCCACCCCTGTCGCCAGCCATGAACCACCACACGACGATCTCAACCCAACATAACCCGTCGCCGCACAACCCGACCCCCTGTGCGACCTGCCATCTCCATCTCCCAACCGACAACCCCATCGCCAGAACCTGCCCCTTCGTCCTAACCCACTTATCGCGAACCCGTCCTGACCCCCAGTGCCGATCGACGCCAAACCCATCATAACCTTACCTACCGTACCTGTCCCTGACCTGTTCCCCTACCTATGCAACCAACTCGATACCCATTTTCCAACCCCTATCTCCAGCCCTCCGGTGACGTCTGAACCCAGCGATATCTCCCGAAATCGAACCCATTCCACCCATTTTCCATGCTTGACCCGTGTTCTCTCCCTCACCTCAAACCCGAGACCCAATCCAAGAGCAAACCCATTTCCTTTCCAAAAGCCACGACTTCTACCTGCTTCTAAAATCCCAAACAAAACCAAAAGTCAAAATACCAATTACCCCACATGTGTTTAAAAAGTCACCCATTACCCTTTTCCCAAATTAACACCCAACTAACACCTCTTAACCCTTATACCCAAAATTTCATGCAGTTTCTTTCATCTCATCCAGTGACGTGAATTTTCTATCATCCATCTTTCAAAAGTCTAGGAATCAAGCTGGAGAATATTTTTTCTAAATAACTTGTGTAATACATAACAAGGCATGTTGCACTATGAATTTCTAGACTCAACAAAATTTGCACACTTGTCGTGTCACTACGGTTTAGAGTTGAGGAGTATTACAATTCCCAAGAAAACCTTAAGGATCACTAGTGGAGACTTTAGCTTGTGAGATCCTTGCCTTTAACCCTTTTAGAGTGTTTTACACAATCTTCGAGTTACAAGTTGATTCAACTTCCTTTGGGTCCACATTTAAATTGTTGTAAGATCTCATTATTCTTCACTAAAATTTTGGCATCATCATTGAGAACGACATCACTTTCGAGTTGTAAGAAACACATGTCTTGAAATTTGTCCCGATCACTAGATTATCACCCACACACTACCCATTCACTTCACCCATTACTTTCCCATATTTCATATATATTCCCCTCACCATCCATATACATTCCCCACTCATTTCATATATCACCCATCATTTTGAGAAAAAGAGTGCTTTCCTATATGTAAAATGTCTTCAAATTTTGAGAGTATAAAAATAAAAAAATAAAAAAAAAATCGAGAAGAAAAAGAAAAAGAAAAAGAGAGTTTGTAGTTTGTTATTTTGAAATAAAGACATTTGTTCTTTAAGTATAGAACACTCTTCCATCGCATCCATCACTCATCATTCATCCATACATCACCATCCAACCACATATCCCATCCTTCTCTTTTCATTTCCCCCTCACCCATTATCATCCATGTTCCATTAGGTGTTCAGGCAAATGAAAGTCAATGTGGTGAATAACTCGACATTCTCACTATAGTGGTTAACTGTCTTTCATGAGATCACTTTTGTTTCTAAATGTACGTTCTTTCTTATGTGTGTGAGACGTTTGAACTTTCTTACATTTACTCACCTCCTCACACACAAAAGCGATACACTAACCCTAAACTCAAAAGTTCATTTGAGAGAGCTATATCCAGTGAGATTTGAAGTTGAAGTGTTGATTCCGAAGAGGTAATCTAGGAATTACTCTTATGATACTTGACCCGTTTTGACTGATTCACACCACACACGTTGAGTTCTAGGAGGGCTGTGCCTTGTGTATTTACTTAGCTAAACATTTTCAAGCACTTCCATCTTGTATTTCTCAAATTATTTCTCTAATGATGGATTGTGCGATTATTCTACATCTAATAAGAGATTGACTTCCTTTCAATAAATAAAGAATTTTGTGGGTATATTCCCTACAAACCCTCACAAGACACAACTCGTCCTGTAGGGCAGCCTATAGGTTTAAAGGCTTATTGTAAATGCTAAGTGCAATCCAAGTACCCATGAAAGTGGTACACTTTTGGTTTCTTATCTTTCTCTTTCTCTCTATCTTATTGATCGAGGACTAGCAATGCTCTGTTTGGGGGTGGTGTGATAAACACCCAAAAGTGTACATTTTATACCCTGAATAGACCATTTTTAGTTGCTAATTCTCGACAAATTGGGTCTTATATGCGTAAATATTAATGTGTAGACTTGATCGCCGTGTGCGGAGTTCAAATGCATATTTCAAGAAAAATGTGCAATTAATGCAGCTAAATCACTCTTCCCGTCCCTTAAACCTATCCCCGTACCTTAAACCTAACCCAAACCCTTTCTATTCTCTCCCAAAACCATCACCCAAGTCCCGTGTGTGTTTGGTTTGTCCCCTTTAATTTATTTTATTTTATTTTCAATTTCTTTGTATTTTTTATTTTTATTAGTTTTTAATTGTAGTTTTTCTAGATTTTATATTTTTAGGACTTTGGGTTTTATTTTTACTTCTTTCGTAGTTTTTATTTTTATTTTTAATTTATTTTATTTATTTTTAGAGAATTTATTTTATTATGTTTTATTTTTGTATGTCGAGTATTTGGTTATTCACTTTCTTTTATTTTTATTTGCTTTTAGTTTTTAGTTAGTTTATTTTTATTTATTTTATCTTATTTGTTTTATTCTATTTTTAGTTTTAGTTTTTAGTTGTGTCCTTTATTAGTTTATAGGATTAGGAATTTAATTTTTAATTTTTAATAGATTTTATTATTTTTATTTTTATTTATTTTTTTATTTTTAGTTTAGTTTTATTTTTTTAGTTTTTTAGATAGTGTTATTTTAATGGGGGTCATAATTTAAAGACACACAACACCCAAACAACACACTCACTCACGCAACTCCTACATACACACTCACATACACATAACTAACCCTTCACCCACACACCAATGTCATACACCTCCACCACACCCTATAATCCCCACACTCATCTTCTTCTGCTCACCCATCCTTACTCTCCCTCCTCCATTAACCAACTACACCACCACAAACCCATCACCCATCACTATTCATCCTCATCATCACCCACCATTATCACAATCCATTTCCTCTCTCTTACTTCTCACACCACCAACAAACACAAAAAACCTCCAATCCACCTCCATCCACACCCATTTCCCAAAACCCATTTCTCCCACCTACCCAAACCACCAATCCGAGCCCAACACCCATCATAACCCGTCGGTGAACCTGTTTAACCCAGACCTCCACCTCGGAGCCCGAACCTGGCCAGCCCCCATCTCCAATCCTCTAACCCGGGCCAAACAACCCGAATCCGGCGACCCACACCTGGTGCCATACCCTCTAATCCATTTCCATTCAAGACCCACCTTACCCATTTCACTCCAAATCCAAAACGATTTCTTTCACCTGCCAAATAACAAAGTCCAAAACTAATAACAAAAAGCCCGCATGTTTTAAAACCCCTTTTAACCTTTTTCCAAAATGACCCCGAACTAACATCTTTTACCCCAATGCCTAAAATGTCCATTAACCAAATATGATTTTTATTCCCACACCCCTCATTCACATGACCTCACACAATCCATGCACATTTGTGCATTTCTCCATTTTAACCCCAACTTATCCTCACAACCCTCATGTCCGCTTAATCCCTATCCAATTTACCCTTAGCTCCATGCCTACTATTTAAAGAAGAAGAAGACCCATTTAATAAGGATCTCAAATTTAGTTTTAAAACTCTTACGTGATAAAATTCACTCCACCCCTATATATTGAGTATAAGCATTTTTAGCAAATATCTCAATATAGAGGTGTGTAGTAAAATTTATCTCTAGGATGAATTCCACCCCACCCATCTATAACGAATTTTTGCATTTTTAGAAATTATTTCAAAACAGATTGATGTAGTTGAATTCATCCATTATGAAAAAGGATTTTATCATATCAATTTTAGAGAGAGAAACACCATTTTTTAGTTTAATTTTTTTTTAGGTTAGAATTTATTTTATTTTACTTTTTTTAAATTAGTGAGAAAAATAAATTAGTGAGAATCCATTTTTGAGTAATTGTTGATGTAATTTTTGTTTGATAACACAAATTGGAGGGATGTAAATTGCAAATTCAAGGATTGGAGTTCAATTTCACTCAAAGAGATTTGGTTTGATTGTTCTCTTCTCTACTTTTATTTTAATTGGCTAGTTTATTTGATTATCATGTTTAATATCATGTTACACTAAATCCCATTTCAAGAGGTGGGGTGAACCCTTATTTGATATTATTTTAATTTAATTAGTTTGATTACTTGAAAATTCCTTTTGAATATTAATTTTGATCCCTCACCCTTAAATTTACGCCTCGAGAGAGGGTAAATGATTTTCGAGAGAAAATCAAAATTCTAAGTTATAACACCCATTTTAGATTCGAACTAGAGATAGGGGTTTCTTAAGTGTGGTATTATTCCTTAAAGTTCAACTCTAATTTCATTTTCTATGATTTATACAAATTTTAATCGATCGATCATAGCGGGTGATTAATTAAAAGGAGTGTAGATCTATTTTATAGAGTTGTGGGGGAGTTAAACTTAATTTTCTAAAAGATTACTATTAAAATTACACTTGCAACGAGAGTTGATTTGTAATTTTGATATCAATTTGGGAGAATTCAAATAATAAAATAAATTTGTTAGAATAGTTAAAATTTGTGGTGTAGTCCCACTCCTAGATTGTTCTCACATTATTTACCTCACTTGATCTCTTATTTTAGTGTTAGACTTTGTTATTCATTTTTTTGTCTCTTTTTAGTTTGTCATTTAATCTTTTATTTTAGTTTCACTTCATCTCACCCATATTGTTTTAATATTTGAAAAGCAAAAAAAAAAATAGGAAAAGTAAAAAGCCCAAAAATAAAATAAAAATTGAATTACAATTGAGTTTGTCTCTAGCTTACCCCCTTGATGTGGATTGACATCCTTACTTACCGTTCTACACTTGAGTTTGTTATATATTTGTAGGTATTTTAAGGTTTTGATTAACTTGGCTTACAACAACGACATACACAAAAAAAACAAAGTTATCAAATGACACTGTTGCCATTCTTGGGAGCGTGAAGCACTTGGAGCAAATTTCAACTTCTAATTCTGTTATTTTTCGCATTTATTGTTTTTTTGTACCATTTTTATATTTTTAGAAGGCTTGTATTAGGAGTTAATTAATTTGCTTGTATTGCGGTGCATAGAGACACCATATTTTGTTCATTTTAAAAATTGTAATAATCGAAGAAAGCGTGATGGGGAAACCAGACAAGGTAGGGGGAGGGCGTCCAAAGGCGAGGATTTAGAATCCTCTTTACATTGGGTTGGTAGGACTCTCGGGTCCGACTGAGATTGGCGTGATCTCCCCCCGATTGACTCAAATTTTTCGGCACCCCACGGCCTAAAAACCATGGGAGGTACATTTCTTAAACCATGGCGCCTCTCTTGTTAGCGAGTCAATTATTGTGTGTGCTTTTGTGCTCTTATTTGATTTTATTCTCGCATTTATTTTTTTGAATGGTGTGATGAATTAATTGACTAAGACCTACACCCAATCACTCACCAGAAGGGATTTCATCACCCGACTCACTCGCTTACCATTGTGTGCTACCCTAGCCATCATTAAATTTAAAATTGATCAACCAGGTAGCCTAATAGGTGAAAATTTTGCAAAGGCGATAACTCAGATTATTCAGTGATTTTTTAACGCCCGCGGACTTAATTAAAATTTGACTACCCTTTTATTAATTTTAAAGCTAAAAATTGGTTGTGTGCTAGTTAGGAATTCTCCTTGACTTGTGTGTGTCCAATTTATTTTTTCGTAGTCAGTTTTAGTGAGTTCGTCACATTCAGCGAGTCCCTATTTTTCCCGCTCTTTTCTTCCAAAACAAAATCCAAAAATCTTTTCTTTCTTTATTTTTATATAAAACAAAAAATCCAAAAATATTTTTTCTTTCATTTTTAGAAAAATCCAAAAATATTTTCTTTCCTTTTGAAAAAATTCAAAAATATCAAAAAAAAAAATCTCCCCATGGCCGAAGAATGTCCTTTACAAGACCACTTTGGTCCTTTTCCAGTGACACCTGACACGTGTGAGAGTGATCGTGATCCGTCTCTTTATGATATTTTTAGTGGTTTACCCTCTCTCACGAGTACCATAGATACTCTTGACCCGTCCATGCACGCACCTCATTTTCCATCACCCTCGGTGTCAAGTGTCAACGTGTTACATACTTTGTTGTGCACCCATTATTATTATTTCGATCACATGTCCCATGAGTGCCCTTACATTCCATATCCATCCGAACCCACCGTGGAACATGTGTATCCATATTACATTGTTTCGGAATCCACCTCGGCCTATTATCACGATATACCTAATCCCGAGTTGTATGAGTACCCTAGTTATTCATGGAGGCCTGATCACCCTTCCACGTAATACGAATCCCAACCCGATATTGTGGATCCTCACACATTCCAACAGTCGTCATGGAAACCTAGTGTGCCTGTTCATGATCAGTTCCCTCACTATGTACCCCATTAGTATCAACCATTTTTCCATCACGAAAGTGATCCTTTCGTGTATGATGAACTTGGCCCCACTCCACACACTTCATTTGAGTATTCTCCATATAGTCCTGTCCATAGCGAGTTGTGTCCACCTCAACCACCACCACCACCCATCACTCCACCACCATCATCCACCTCCTCTCTTGAAAGCCTTTGGAGAGATTCATTTTGAAGGGCTTTAATGAATTTGAGTGTGCGAGAGAGTCGGACATTCCCATGTATCCACACATTGTTGCACACGAGTGTGATGATGATGTGTCCTCTTGTGACACGAACTTTGAGTGTGACCAAACCTACCACCCCTAGAATCTCGAATTTGGGACCATCCCATGGTTCGGGCCCCAAGTTGACAATTGTGTTGACTTACCTTTCGATAATGAGCCTGATCAAATCCCGACATATCCAAATTAACCCACACTTGAGGTTCATAGTCCTTTTCTCGATATATCCAAAAACATGCCCGAGTCTACACCTAACGACCCTACCACTTGTGTTCCCGAGGAACCACTTCATTTTAGGTTCTCTCCGGCTACGAGTGCTCACCATTTTCTCGAGATAGAATCCGTGATAGTTTCTACCTCTCCGGACATGGATCCCGTTCCACCATTCTTGGCTCATCTTTAGCCCGATATTTATAATGATTCTTCTATCTCTGATCTTGGTGCCTCGTCTTACCCACCCACCACACTCACCGATGATATTCTTGTGGAGAAGCTGACCACTCCATCTTTAGAAACCACACTCACTTGTGGTTATTCCTTTACTCCTCCCAATGAGTGTGTGTCTCCCACGCTTGAGTTGGATCATCTTCCTCCACCATTTATCCCACCCGACCCACCCATTATCCCGTATACCCAACCCCCTGGTTTGGATCTTGATTTTACACCTTTCATATTTCCATATACCTTTTTAGATCCTCACCTTAAACCATCCTCCACCACCCATGAGAGTTTTTTTGGTGCTACTCTCCACCGTGACACCGAGCTTGTTCCTCCATGCCCGCCACTCTCTTGTGGTTCTGATTTTTCCCATCGACAGCTCCCTAGCGTGTCACGGCGCAACCATTATCATCATTCATTTATAGAACAGTCGTGTGCTTTCTATGAGCCTCACCCCATTCCACTCTCTACACCATTACGCCTTCCTCACCAACCAGAGCACCATTCTTATAGTGCCCTTGTTTCCCTCACCTTTAAGCTCAACAAGGCCTATGAACGATACCTCATAACCCTCATCCTTACCCTAGTCCCCACCCGCCCACGGTCCACCGATGCTTTGCATCGTGTGATTCACTTTTCATACAAGTTCATTGTCCCTTTTAGCCGTTATCCAACAAGACTAACACTTCAGTCTTGTTTGGGGGTGATTATCATCCCCCAATTTTTTTGCCACTCCATGCATTCTTAGATCTTATTTTTAGGGTGAGATCCCTTCGGTCTGGCTGAAAATATTAAACTTAGCGCTACCGGGAGGCAGCCCACATTTATTATACTAGTCTCATCCTGTTTGGGGGTGGTTTTTCACATCACCCACTGCTTTATCACGGTTTATAGACTTGTACATATTTTTTTTATCTCACTCATTTATTCAGGTTAAATCTTAGCTTCACATGCCCACTTCATTAGCGGTTGATTTTGGTAATCTCTTTCCTACCTTATGCTCGCAATTTTAAAAATCATTTTACCTAACATCGAGGACGATGTTCCTTTTTGTTTTGGGGTGGGGAATTTTATCAAAATCGTACCTCTTTCGAATTTTTTGAATTTTAAACCTGATTTTTAAAATTCCGTGCAGTTTCTTTCATCCCATTCATTGACGTGAATTTTCTATCATCCATCTTTTTAAGTCTAGGAATCATTCTAGATGATTTATTTTCTTATAAATAGCTTATGTAATACGTCCCAAGGCATGTTGCACCATGAATTTCTAGGCTCAACAAAATTTGCGGACTTATCACGTCACTACGGTTTAGAGTTAAAGAGTATTACAATTCCCAAGAAAACCTTAAGGATCACAAGTAGAAATTTTATCTTGTGAGATTTGTGCTTTTCACCCTTTCAAAGTGTTTTACGCAATCTCCGAATCACAAGTTGATTCAACTTCATTTGGGTCCACACTTTAAATCGTTGTATGATCTCATTATTTTCCATAAAATATTTGGCTTGGTCACTGAGAACGACATCACTTTCGAGTTGTAAGAAATGCGTGTCTTGAAATTTGTCCCGATCACTAGGTATTTACCCATTCACTTCCCCCATTACATCACCATTTTCTTCCATATTTCCATATATTTCCCACATCATCCATACACATTTCCATTCCATTTATATAGCATCCATCATTTTTTTGAGTAAATGAGTGTTTTTCCAAATGTTAAATGTTTTCAGTGTTGAGAGTATAAAAAAAAGAGAGAGAAAAATAGAAAAATAGCAAAAGAGAAAAGAAAATAGAAAAAAGAAAGAAAAGAAAAATAGAAAAAATAACGGAAAAAGAAAAGAAAAGAAAGAGAGTTTGTAGTTAGTAGTTAGTTTTGAAACAAAGATATTTGTTCTTCATAGTACACTCTTCACACACATCCATCATCCATCTACCACCATCATACTTCACCTCATATCAACCTTCCCATCTCATTTCCCCTCACCCATATACATCCATATTTCCCCTAGGTGTTCGGGTAAATGAAAGTCAATGTGGTGAATAACTCGACGTTCTCACTATAATGATTAGCATTCTTTCATGAGATCATTTTTCTTTCTATATGTTCGTTCTTTCTTACGTGTGTGTGAGACATTTGAACTTGCTTACATTTACTCACCTCCTCAGACACAAGAGCGATACACTAACCCAAATCTCGAGAGTTCGATTGAGAGAGTTAAATCCAGTGAGATTTGAAGTTGAAGCGTTGATTCCGAAAAGGCAATCTAGGAATTACTCTTGTGATACTCGACCCGTCTTGACTAATCCACACTACACACGTTGACTTCTAGGAAGGATGTGCCTTGAGTATTTACTTAGCTAAACTTTTTACACGTTATGCTTGTATTTCCCAAAATATTTCTCATCTGATGGATTGGGCGACTATTCTACGTCTAATAAGAGATTGACTGCCGTTGCAAACAAAGAATTTTGTGGGTATATTCCTTGCAAACATTCACGAGACACAACTCATCCTGTAGGGTAACCTATAGGTTTAAAGGCTTGTTACACATACTAAGTGCAATCGCAAGTGCCTGCGAAAGTGGTACACTTTTAGTTTCTTATCTTTCTCTTTCTCTATATCTTATTGCTCGAGGACTAACAACGCTCTGTTTGGGGGTGGTGTGATAAGCACCCAAAAGTGTACATTTTATACACCAAATAGATGTATTTTAGTTGCTAATTCTCGGCAATATGGGTCTTATATGCGTAATTGTTATTGTGCAGACTTAATCGCCATTTGCGGAGTTCAAACGCTTATTTCAAGGCAAATGTGCGATTTATGGAGCTAATTTCGGTCTCCCGTAACCCTAGCCTACCCCAAACCTAGCCCAAACCATTACCCGAGCCCTGTGTGTTTAGTTTGTGCCTTTTTACTTTTTTTATTTTTTGATTTTATTTTAGATTTATTTAGAATTTTTAGGTTTTATTTACTAATTTTATATTTTATTTTTATTAGTATATTTTTATTAATTATTAGTTTTATATTATTAGGATTAGAATTTTTAGGATTTCATTTATTTTTTAGTTTTATTAGATTTTACCTTTTATTTAGGATTTTAGTCTTTAGTTTAATAGATTTTTGGTTTATTTTTATTTTTTTTCTTTTTAGTTTCATTTTTTAATTGAGTCTTTATTTTATTTTTAGAGTAGGAATTTAATTTTTAGATTTTTAGTTTTAGTAGTTTTATTTTTATTAGTTAGTGTTAATTTTTTTAGGTGTCACAAATTAAACACGCACACACCATACTTCCATACACACAAACAACACACACATCCATAATTCTATACACCTTACTACACTTAAATAGCCCCACACCCTCACCTAACTTACCTTACACCTGCACTACACACAATCACCTCCACTCATCTTCTTCCCCCAACAACCAACAATCTATCTCCTATCCTCCATAATCAACCAACATTTCCAAACTCCATAATCAAAACCTCTCTCCTCTCATATTCAACTCGATTCCACCTCTATCGCCAGCCATGAACCTCCACCCGACGATCTCAACCAGACCTAACTCGTCGCCACACAACCCAACCCCCTTATGTGACCTGCCATCTCCGTCGCCCAACCGACAGCCCCATCGCCGGAACCTGCCCTTCCATCCTAACCCACTTATCGCGAACCCGTCCTGACCCCCGACACCGATCGAGGCCAAACCCATCGGAACCTTATCGGTCGTACTTGTCCCTGACCCATTTCCCTACCCGCGCAATGATTAGGCATAAATTCTTCCAAATTTATCCCTTTAATTTGGTTACTTTTAGTACCTCGAACAGCGTAATTGATTTGATTTTATCTCATAATCTTGATACTGACTTATTCTAATGAGTACCCCGAGTTTCTCGTATTTCGTACTAATTTTAAAGGTATTTGATGTCACTAAAAAAGAAAGAAACCAGAAGAATAAAGAAAGAAAAGAAGGAAAGTCAAAAGGGCAAAGTTATAATTTTTACCCGGAATTCGGATAAGGCATCTAAATAAAAGTTGAAGATATCAAGTTTACAAGTACATAGGAAGAAATGGTACCTTAATCAGAGTCCCGGTATGAAATTTATGAGCGGTTAAAGATAGAAGAAAAATTCAAAGAAAGATAGGACCGATTCGGATATGGCCGATCTGGATAGGACCGATCCGAAATACAAAGTTCCAGTGAACCCCAGACCAAAGACGGATCAAAGTTGATGAAAATTAAATGAACTGATCCAGATAGGACCGATCCGGGAAGAAATTAAAAGAACCGATCCGATCAAAAAAGAAAAGAACTTATCTGAATCCCAATCGAACTGAACCGAAGGATGACAGGACCGGTTCGACTGTCACAGTTTTGCTTTTTTACTCTTCCTCCAATGGAGAGTCCTGGTTAAGCTAAAACTCTTGGAGTCTTGTAGGGTATTTAAACCCGATTTATTATCATTTTAAGGGTTCAATTTATTTTTCCCTTTTCAGTTAAAACTTTTAGAGGTAGTTAGAGAGAGAAAGTTTCTGCAAAACCCTAGTTTGAAGATTTATTGCAATTTTAATTCCAAGATTGAAGTTTGTTCAGATTTCTGTGATTACAAGTAATTTTAGTTGATGTTTTTAGTGCTTTGGTAGGTTAGTTGATTACTTTCCTCTGTTTAATCTTCCTTCTACATCATTCTTCAATTCTTCCTTAGTTTAATCATGATTTCTTGCAATTCAGCAATCGTTTTCATTAATTTCATCATGGTAGGCTAAATTTTTTAAGGGTCGGGATGCATGAACCCAACCCGATGTGGTAGTTGCATGTGTATAAAATTAATTCTCTAAATTTAATGATTTATTATGACCGTATTGCATAGCATCACAACCATTGTAGATCTTTTGGATCTCGTTTGCTTCCGGGTAACCAGTATGCTTTAGAATGCAATGCGAGTGTCGCCATCGCATGTACCGATTTACTCGTCCTCTGATTAAGTATGGTGCGGGCCTGAACCTCATATACGTAATGCTTGGGAGTACTAATTTATGGGTCTAATTAATCATTTAAATTTACGACTAGTTTTACACCATCAATACACTACGGTTGAGGGATTGTATTCCCGTCCTGTTTTCTTCATCATACAGTTCGAGTTTTAAATCATTCATCGTTAGTATTTTAGGTAATTTAGAATAGTTGCATTTCTTTCATAATTTCAAAACTGCATTTAGTTGTAGCCAATTCTCAAATCAAATCATCTTTTCTTTTTCTTTTTAGAGTCAAAGTTAGGATTTCTTCGTCTATCCAATGTTGTTACAATTCACTTGTCCTATTTCCCTGAGGATCGATACCAGACTTATCGGATTATTACTTCAGCGATAGGCTTGCACTTGAGCCTAGAGAGTACGCACTTTTGAGACACATTCTTAGTCGCGTCTAGTTTTTGGCTCCGTTGTCGGGGATCTAGGTAGACTTAGGATTAGATCAAGTCAATCTATAACTTTGACCAAAAAATTTCAAAAAAATCCAAAAACATAAAAATTAAAAATTAAAAAAAATTAAAAAGCACAAAATATTCCTCATCATCTCTCATAAGCCAGTTAATGAAAAATTCTGAACTCACTCCAACTCCCCATAATACTCCAACCCACACGAAAATCCAATATTTGAGTACGACCCTGATAGCCCTCACACTCCTAACACTCCACAATTCTGGGTTCCACCTCCCACACCGTCACACTCAATTGCAAATAACACTCCGTTTTCCCTCTTAAGACACATTTCAGAGCGCGCTTCGAGTATACCAAGTGAGGACACAGAGTCTTTGAGTGAGAGATATATGTCTCAACACGGTAGTCCATCTGCCGGTGAGGGAGAGGCCCTGTATCACCCTTTGAGAGACATCTTATATCTCGAGCGCACTGTCACTCCGGGATGCAATTTACTCCCGTATAATGCAGGGAAATTTCTCTTTAGGAATGGTATGATCCAGATACTTCCCACTTATCATGGAATGGATTCAGAAAAGCCATATGCCCACATCATGGAATTTGAGGAGGCGTGCGAGACTCTCAGTGATCAAACTTTCACAAAAGATGTGCCCCGCCTTAAACTCTTCCCATTCTCGCTAAAGGATAAGACTAAGACCTGGCTATGGTCTTTACCTCCAAATTCGATTTCATCATGGAACGAGCTACAATCTAAATTTCTCAAGAAATTCTTTCCTCTACATCGAACAAACTTTATCAAGGCTCAAATTCAAACTTTACGAAAATGAGAAAATGAGTCATTCGATCGATGCTACGAGCATTTCAATAAGTTAATTATCTCGTGTCCCCATCATGGTTTTGATAAAATGCAAATCATTTCCTTCATCCATAATGGGCTAAACATTAATTCCAAGCAACTCGTTGAAACCATGTGCGATGGTCCATTTGTTGACTTAGACGCCAACGATGCTGAGCTTCACCCGAGGTATGTCTCCGAGACCACCCAATCCTGGGATACATCTGACCCTAATGCTCAAAATCAAAATTTCCAAGTGACCACCACTCCATCGGCGTCCGTCCTATTTCACATAGAAAAGAATTCTATGACGGATCGTCGACTTGATGTAATAGAGAAAGGAATGCGAGACCTACTTGAAGTATATGGAAGAGGATTAACTAGATCCATACCAAACCTCGTCGAGATGGTGTGTGCAATTTGGGAGGTGGTTCATTCAACTGAGGAATGCCCGACTATACCCCCCTATAAAGTTATGCTTCAAGAACAAGTAAGTGGTATAGGTGAATTCAAGGGTAATTTCGGTGCACCGCATGGGAATTCTTACAACCCTTCATGGAAAAACCATCCTGGTTTTAGCTATGGGCAACAACATGCTGTAATGAATCCTAATTCACATGTTGCCCCTCCTCCACCACCGTACTTTCAACAAGCTCCACACATGCAAGGACATGTGCAAGCACCACCACCTCAAGGAGCATATATCACTCCACCGCGGAGAAATATCGAGGATACGATCAACCACTTTATCAATACCCATAATGCAAGGCATGAGCTCATGATCCATGACATGAATAAGAACATTTCAAAGTTGCAATCATCATTGAGTATCCAAGAGAAGATCAAGTTTCCTTCCCAGGTCCAAAGACCTCTCCAAGGTCAAACTAGTGTTAGCTCGACACCCCATGACCATCCTGAGAAATGTATCGCAATGACCACTCTACGTAGTGGGAGAGGAGTAAACTTGTCACCTCCACCATAAGACGTACCTAAAGACAAGGAGATTTTGCTCGACACGAAAGAGGCCGAAGATGTCCCCTTGAAAGAGAGTGATAAAGCATACACTAGTGAGCCCGAGGTAGTAGTGAAACCACCCTCCGCGGCACCGTTTCCTCAAAGGATAATTCCTTCCCATAAAGGAAACGCCCGTGATGATGTGCTATACATGCTAAAGCAAGTAAAGTTAAATTTACCTTTCCTCGATGCCATTAATAAAATTCTAGCTTACGCGAAACTCATCAAGGACTTGTTAACAGTGAAGAGGAAGATGAAGGTAAAGAAAAACGTATGTCTAGCACAGAACGTGAGCTCCATTCTACTTAATGATATCCTGCCAAAATTCAAAGATCCCGGTGCACCCACCATTTCCTACACCATTGGAGAAAATAAAATTGAAAAAGCCTTACTTGACTTGGGAGCAAGTGTCAATATCATCCCTTACACCATCTATAGGAAACTTGATCTGGGTGACCTTAAGCTCACAAAGATCACTCTCCAGTTAGCAGATCAAAACGTGAAGATCCCAAGAGGTATAGTTGAGGACGTGATCGTTCAAGTTGACACTTTCTACTTTCCGGTAGATTTTGTCATTTGGGACACGAAACCCTTCTTCGCCTCAAGCAATCATGTTCCCATCATTGTTGGGTGCCCATTCTTAGCTACAGCTAACGCAATTATCAATACTCAAAATGGGCAGATGTAACTCACCTTTGGGAATATGACCTTAGAGACTAACATCTTCCATATAGCCCAACATACGGGGGAAGAAGATGATCTTCACGCCGTGAGCCTAATTGATGAGATCGTAGAAGAGCACATTGAGGAAAATTTCTATGGAGACGCCTTTGAAGCTTGCATAGTGTCTAGTCATGAGAGCGAGGGAACTTATACCGAGTTTAAGAGAGAGCTAGGGGACGTGAGCATGGAAGATTTTGAAAAAGAGTTTGGACAGGTGGATGAAAGCCTTACTATTTAAATCCAATCCCTATTGGACTCTTTCAGTCACTTAGACGAAAGTGAATGGAAAGAAAAATTTGATGAATTCCTTCTTTGTGACCATCCACCCATACCACTTGAGGTCATGGAACCAATTGACGAGAAAAGTTGTGTTTCCTCCGACTTAGAGCCCGACCCATGCATCCTAAACATTGAAAGAAACCTAAGTGTTCCCTCCGAGTCAGCACACGCAGGCCACGCTTTGAGTCAGCATCATGAGGATCCCTTTCCAATTAGTCACGACGAGCCTCCCGGTCTTTCCTTTATCAATGGGCGAGGTTCCAATTTTTTCCAATTATTGGTTTACGATATGAAGACGGGAGAGACGAGGAGAGCACCGAACCCCTTGAGTGGGGTCGGGTGAGTTTGTGGAGAGATGAGAGGTCGTCGCACCCCCGACGCATATGGGGTGATTTTTAGTGTATTATTGAGTCATGTGTTAGGGTCATTTAGTGTCTTTATGCATTTTAAATATTTGTTTGTTTTATTTTTCTGCACTTTTCATTCGCTTTGAGTTAGATTTTATTCCTTTTTGCTTGAGGACAATGCAAAAGTCTATGTTAGGGGGTCACAAGTGCGTATTTCTAAAATTGCATAAATGCCCAAAAATCTCAAAAAAATCGTAAAATTTGGAAAAATCCAAAAATATTTT
Organism: Sambucus nigra; assembly: GCA_949130495.1. Lineage (NCBI taxonomy): Eukaryota > Viridiplantae > Streptophyta > Magnoliopsida > Dipsacales > Adoxaceae > Sambucus > Sambucus nigra. The sequence goes on from OX422217.1 coordinate 262,652,788, forward strand.
TCTTTAAAATAAATAAAAATTGGAATTCCATTTTTTTAAAAATATCATTAAAAGTCGGTTTAAAGTCTCAAATTGTAAAAACCCAATGCACTAAGCCGAAATTTACCAAAGATGGAAATTGTGCGAAAATTGATGACTTAACGAATTAGTGTGGAGATTAACAAAATCCAGTGAGATTTTGAGCCAATCGATGTTTTTGAGTTTATAAATCAATCTGAGTTACTTGTTAACTCAAAAGTTCCTTTCAGCATCAAATAAATTCGTCAAGGATCTCAATTCTTTCACTTTGATCGGTTATGGAAAATGTGTGTGATATTGCCTTGAAAAACTTGCCAAATAGATCTCTAAACTTAATTCATCTCGAAACGCATATGATAACGCAAATAGTATTTTGGACAATGAAGTAGGCCTTCGTTTGTCACCCAAAAATATTGGCAAAAAAAAGTAGCGAAAAATTATCCCTTTTGTAACCCAAATTGAGCCAAATAACTTTTTACCTTTCGTTTGACAACCCGAAAAACCCCAACTGGTCCGAAATTGTGAAAAGGGGACAATCCCAGAAATTAAGTCCGAAAAGTGCAGAAAAAGGGGCAAGAAAAAAAAATAGTTGTGCTCAACAAAAATAGCAAGAAAAGAAAAGAGTGAAAATAGAAAAAAATAGAAAAAGAAGAAAAAACAAATGAGCAAAAGCCCAGAAACGCACTAATGGACATCATAAGAAAACTTTCTGATTCCAGATTTCCCTTACCATTCTCATTTTACCCAATACACCCTTAGCCCGAAAAAGTCCTAACCAAGTCCAAAATTGCGAAATTGGTTACCGCGTGAAGAGCAAAAATACAAAAAGATAATAAAAGAGATCAAAGATACTAATTAAAGTCAATGTTCCCGTTTTCTATATCTGTAATCCAATGATGAGATTCGGTTACCATAAATTTTCGTCTTTGTACTTGTATGCATGAATTTGGTTCCACTACATTTAATCTTATAAATCATGCATACCAAGAGAATAGCCACATTCCGAGTGATTCGTTTGAGAGAGCATTCCATGAGATTTTGAAATCAAAACAAATTTTAAGATAAGTAACGTAATGGTCAATCGGTGGAAATCCGCAGTTAAATTTTCTGGCTTGGCACACACGCACTATGATTTGAGACTCTTGAACATGACTTGATGATGACTATTTTCTGGAAAAGTTTGAATTATACAATTTTTATGTATTTTGAAGTTTCTTTGAGTCGAATTTTGTGGGTATATTCTCTGCAAACCCTCGAGAGACACAACTCGTCCTACTAGGGTAACCTAGGGGTTTAAAGGCTTGTTGCATATGCTAAATGCAATTGCTTCCCCGCAAAAAAGGTATTCTATCCCAATAAAATGATTTTCACAAGTTGAGCCTTGTTAGGATTCTTTTACATTGCTCGGGACGCGCAAAGTTCTAAGTTAGGGGGATTTGATTAGGCATAAATTCTTCCAAATTTATCCCTTTAATTTAATTACTTTTAGCACCTCGAACAACGTAATCGATTTGATTTTATCTCATAATCTTGCAACTGACTTATTCTAATGAGCACCCGAGTTTCTGGTATTTCGTACTAATTTTACAGGTATTTGATGTCACTAAAGAAAGAAAGAAACCGAAAGAATAAAGAAAAAAAAGAAGGAAAATAAAAAGGGCAAAGTTGAAATTTTTACCTTGAATTCGAATGAGGCATCTAAAGAAAAGTTGAAGATATCAAGTTTACAAGTACATAGGAAGAAACGACACCTCAATCGGAGTCCCGGTGTGAAGGTTATGAGAGGTCAAAGATAGAAGAAAAAGTCAAAGAAAGATAGGACCTATCCGAATAAGACCGGTCTGGATAGGACCGATCCGAAATACAAAGTTCCAGTGAACCCCAGACCGAAGACGGATCGAAGTTGATAAAAATTAAATGAACCGATCCGGGAAGAAATTAAAAGAATCGATCCGGATAGGACCGATCCGGTCAGAAAAAAAAAGAACCGATCCGGATCCAAGTCGAACCGAACTGAAGGATGACAGGACCGGTCCGACTGTCACAATTTTTTTTTTTTTACTCTTCCTCCAATGGAGAGTCATGGTTAAGCTAAAACTCTTGGAGTCTTGTAGGGTATATAAACCCGATTTATTATCATTTTAAGGGGCGAAAAAATTCAACTAATTTTTCCCTTTTCAGTTAAAACTTTTAGAGGTAGTTAGAGAGAGAAAGTTGCTGCAAAACCCTTGTTTGAAGATTTATTGCAATTTTAATTCCAAGATTGAAGTTTGTTCAGATTTTTGTGATTACAAGTAATTTTAGTTGATGCTTTTAGTGCTTTGGTAAGTTAGTTGATTACTTTCTTCTGTCTAATCTTCCTTCTACATCATTCTTCAATTCTCCCTTAGTTTAATAATGATTTCCTGCAATTTAATAATCGTTTTCATTAATTTCATCATAGTAGGCTAAATTTTTTAAGGGTCAGGATGCATGAACCCAACCCGATGTGGTAGTTGCATGTGTATAAAATTAATCCTCTAAATTTAATGATTTATTATGACCATATTGCATGGCATCACAACCATTGTATATATTTGGATCTCGTTTGCTTCCGGGTAATCGGGATGCTTTAGAATGCAATGTGAGTGTCGCCATTGCATGTACCGATTTACTCGTCCTCTGATTAAGTATGGTGCGGGCTTGAACCTCATATACGTAATGCTTGGGAGTACTAAATTTTGGGTCTAATTAATCATTTAAATTTACTATTAGTTTTATGCCATCAATACACTAGGGTTGAGGGATTGTATTCCCATCCTATTTTCTTCATCATACAGTTCAAGTTTTAAATCATTCATCGTTATTATTTTAGGTAATTTAGAATAGTTGCATTTCTTTCATAATTTCAAAATTGCATTTAGTTGTAGCCAATTCTCAAATCAAATCATCTTTTCTTTTTCTTTTTAGAGTCAAAGTTAGGATTTCTTCATTTATCCAACGTCGTTACAATTCCATTGCCCTTTTTCCCTAAGGATCGATACCCGACTTATCGGATTATTACTTGAGTGATAGGCTTGCACTTGAGCCTAGAGAGTACGCACTTCTGAGACACATTCTTAGTCGTGTCACGCAACCAACCCGAGACCCATTTTGTAACCCCTATCTCCAGCACTCTGGCGACGTCTGAACCCGACAATAACCTCCCAAATCGAACCCATTCCACCCATTTACCTTGCTTGACCCGTGTTCTCTCCCTCACCTCAAACCCGAGACCTAACCCGAGATAAAACCCATTTCTTTTCCAAAAGCCACGACTTATACCTACTTCTAAAATCCCAAACAAAACCAAAAGTCAAAATACCAATTACCCCACATGTGTTTAAAAAGCCACCCATTACCCTTTTCCCAAATTAACCCCCAACTAACACCTCTTAATCCTTATACCCAAAATACCCCATAACCATATCAGATTTTGTATTCCCCCTCACTCCCATTACCTCACACAATCCATGACACACCCAAACCACATGCTCACCCAAGCCTATTTTTCCAGTTTAACCCCTTAGCTCCATGTGCATATAAAATAAGACCTCAAGGCCATTTGAAGACCAACCTAGATTTTTCTAGAACAATATTTGAGAGATAGGTTAAAGTAGAAAATAAATTAGGGAAATATTTTGTAAATAGTTTTTATTTTTATTTTTAGAGATTTGTGAGGATAAATTATGAGTAATTCAATTGAGTATGATATTGAATTGTTTATTATTGGATGCTCATATTGGATGGATGGTGCTTGATTTCAAGGAAATAAGAGTTCAATTTCACTTCGAGAGATTGGGTTTTATTGTTCTCTTCTCTTCTATTTTATTTTATTAGCCTTTGATTGATTATCATGTTTAATATGATGTTAGGCTAAATCCCCTTTCAAGGGGTGGAGTGAACCCTTATTTGATGTTATTTTGATTTAATTAGTTTTATTAATTGAAAATTCCCTTTAAATGTTAATTTTGATCCCTCGCCCTTAAATTTATGCCTCGAGAGAGGGTAAATGATTTTTGAGAGAAAATCAAAATTCTAGTTATAATGCCCATTTTAGATTCGAACTAGAGATAGGGGTTTCTTAAGTGTGGTATTATTCCTTGAATTTGAACTCTAAATTTATTTTCTAAGATTTACATAAATTTTAATCGATCGATCCTAGCGGGTGATTAATTGAAAGGAATGTAAGTTTATTTTCTAGAGTTTTGGAGGGTTAAAATTAATTTTCTAAAAGGTTACTATTAAAATTACATTTGCAACGAGAGTTGGTTTGTAATTTTGATATTAATTTGGGAGAATTCAAATAATTAAATTAATTAGTTAGAATAGCTAAAATTTGTGGTGTAATCCCATTTCTTGATTGTTCTCACATTTTCTTCCTCACTTATTCTCTTATTTTAGTGTTAGACTTAGTTCATTATTTTTAGTCACTTTTTAGTTAGTTGTTTTCATCTCTCATTTAGTTTAGTATAGTTTTATTCACCCTTGATAATTGTTTTAATATTTGAAATAGCAAAAAAAATAGAAAAGAAAAATTCCAAAAAGAAAATAAAAATTGAATTACAAATTGAGTTTGTCTATAGCTTACCCCCTTGATGTGGATTGGCATCCTTACTTACCACTCTACACTTGAGTTTGTTATATATTTGTAGGTAATTGAGGTTTTGATTAATTTGTCTTCAAACAACGACACACAAAAAAGCAAGTTATCAGGATGCCTTCAATTGGTTTTGCCGACAAATATTCATAGGACCCACGTACCTTCTGGAGGAAATATTTAAGTTTAATTTCCTTTTTATTTTCTTACAGTCCTCTTTTGATTTATTTTTTTATTTTTGGGGTTATCCTTTTGCAGACGTGGTTTTACGAAGTGATAGGGCTCAGTGCGGGGTTCGTGTCCTTGAAGGAGAGCAGGTTGGATGACTTCTGTAGGATGTATCGATGGAGGAATTCAAACAGATGTTCGAACTAGTCCCTAGCTTTGAAGGACATGCAGAAGGTACTGAATGACTTGATGAGCGACCAGCTTAGGTTTTTGTTTTTTATTTTTGGGAGGCTTTTGGAACTTTTATTCTTGGGTGTATACTGACTTTTTTCTATGGATATAGGTGAACTTTTACCCTTAAAGTCTTCTTTTAAGGGACGCGGGGGGATACGAAAATGCACACACAGATGAGGCGATTGTTATCGTACGAGTTTGGGTATGTCTAATACCTCGAGGAGAGGGTGGTGCATCATATTATGGAGATATAAGTGTAGGTCCCACCGTTTTCACCCCGGGAGTACATGAGCCGGGTGTGAGAGATGACTGATAATGCGAGTGTGGGGGTGATGGAGAGGATTCCTACACGTTCTACATCGATATAATGGTGGGATATGACTATTGGGACATTGTGATCAGTTGGTTGATGCCCTCGTGCATATATGGCGTGGAGAACATGCCTCCACTTTTACTGCTTTGGGGAGAGGTACTAAGGTGCCGGCGACATCGGCCCATAGCACTGGAGGAGGTACGACTATAGCAACGTAGGAGGGTTCGCTTCTTCAAGTTTTTTCTACATGTTATTATACTCGGTTGAATGGTGAAACGGTGTTGTCGATTCCTCATCATCCTCATGCATAGGTGGATGAGTTATCGGGTCTTAATGATGATGCTCTTTATCCTAAGGTATACCCATTTCTTTCTCTTTTATTTTCGGTTCCCGTTTTATTTTCCGCACTTTACTAACTTGCCTGATTTTTGTTATTTTTCTTTTAGATTGTCCACGTGTCAACCATCTTGCTGAGGCACATTAAGGATTGGGTGGCATCGATGTCAGCCTACATGAGGAGGATAACCAGCTCTTACATCAGAGGAGAGTTCTGTTTCAGGGAGTGGAGGGTCTATCGCTCATCACAGGGGGAAAGCACGTGCGCCGCAGAGGTTGAGGATTAGTTATAAGAGAGGGTTTTTTATGGGGTTCGAGAAGTGTCATGTTTTGTCTTTTTTTTCCCCAGCAAGATATATATATATATATATATATATATATATATATATATATATATATATATATACATATATATATATATAATGCATTTATTTTTGGTATTTATCTTGATTTAGTGACTTACATTATATGTAATTTAATTTCCGCTGAGGCTTTTCATTTATTTTGCGAATATGGAGATAAAAAAGAAAAATGGACTCGAAGTAAAAAAGAAAATGTTTACTTTTTTGAAATTATACAAAAAAGGAAAATAATTTTTTAAGAAGGGATAAATCGAAGATTAACTTTTTTCAAAGTAAGTTTTTATTTAGGAAATTGATATGGTAAAACGGGAAAAGGGGATTTTTCTCAAAAAGAGGGGTTGTCGATCGACATATCCCTTATCCTACTTATTGGCATAAGGGTCAAGTAAAAAATCACTCATTTGGCTTTGATTGCACTTTCTACGTAATTTGGATACTATGAGGGCAGATAAACTGTTGTGTCTTTGAATGGTTCGTTATTTTGTGGGAATTTTTAGTATAAAAGGAGCTTTCGAGATATTTTCTTCACATTCTTTCTTCTCTAGCTTTCTTCATCTCTGAAAATGGCTCTCCTGATGTCCAAGACTTTTTTTCTTACCTTGAGAGTTTTGAAGCAATGTGCCTCTGAAATGTCGACTATGAGACCCTTAGTTTGCATCAAGTCTCCTTATGGCTTAACCGTGCTATATACTGGAATCTTGTAGAAGTAGCGATATAGTTCTAGTACCCCGAAGACCATGTTTTTAGGTTCATCTTAGACAAGGTGTACCCCAACTGTGAGGAGTTTTCTTTGATTTTGGGTGTTAGCCCAGTGTAGCGACAGCTATGTCGAACTTATCCCATTCTCCCCGGGTGTCTTTGGCTAAGTTGTTTCATATCTCCCCCTCAGTTGCTCGGCCATTTTTCCATAAAGGAAATATCGTCCTCAAACTAGCCTTTTGTTATACGAGGTGGTTATGGGAGCGGGTAGTTGCGAAGATTTTAAAAGAAGAGTCCGGGAAAAGATTACTTGTCGCCTTTAATACCATGGAGGAAGGTATTGTGGTTTAGTCGAAGATCGTCAAGGCATATACCTTTGTATGGAGCGTATCCGGAATACTAATCAGGAGTGGGAGACTTGAGGGCCTCCAGGAGTGAGCAATGATTATGGAGTAGGGTCATCTGTTAGCCCGAGGACAGGTTTTGAGAAGCTGGTTGTGTCTGTATTTTATGGGGAGTTTGTGTAGGTGTAGTTGTTTTGGTATGTTTTGGGAATTTCTTATGAAGTTGGTTTGTAGTAGGGATTAGTAGGTTGTAAGGTAAGTTGTTAAGGGAGTAGTTTGTTTGCCTCCCATTATTGGTATTTCGTGTAACAACCATAATCCATGGTTTTAGATAAAAGTAATTTTGACATTTTTGTTGTGTTTTTAATGAACATTGCATTCAAATAGTCTATACCAATCACCAAGGCACGCATAATCCTTTTTTCATGTAAATTAAGAGATGGATTGCCGTTCTTAGGGGAAGAAAATAATAGTATATTGTGAAAAAAGAAAGGATCATGCCCATGTATGTTGTATGGGTTGCCTACATACCTCTGTGGGTTTTAATAATTTGTGATATTTATTTTTAAAATGGTGCTTTGAGAGGATCAGGCCCCACATAGTTCTAGGTAGGGAAAACGAAGAGATTTTTTTAGAATAGAAGGGGGATGAGAAGAATCGTAGTGCGCTGAGAGTTCAGATAAAGGGTAGAATTTCTTGAGACAGTCCAGATTAACTGGACAAGCCATTTCTTCTGCAACAAGATTTGTGAGCACAGTGGTGCCACCTGATAGGATTTTCTTCACAATATAAGCTCAACTCCAATTAGGTTTGAATTTCCCTCTGGGGTCTGAGTATACAATTTCTTTTAGGGAAAGGTCTCCTTCTTGTACACCACGACCCTTGACTTTCCTATTAAACGATTGTGCGATCCTGCGATGGTACCCCTATATATGGTATATAGACTTGAGTCCCTTTTTATTTAAGAGTGAGAGTTCTTCATAGACGCTCTGATGCCAATCTTCCTTAATGAATTTACTTTCAAGCATAACACACATAGAAGTCACTTCTATCTCGACGGGGAGGATCACCTCTATGCCATATACCAGAGAATAATGGGTAGCACCAATAGGTGTCCATATAGAGGTGCAGTAGACCCAGGGGGTTTATGGGATCTAGTTAGCCCAATGTCTATAACTTTCAGTCATCTTGTTATTGATATTTTTGATTCTCTTATTGGCGACATTATCAACACCATTGGTTTGGGGTCGATAAGGAGAGGATTTATGTCTCTGAATTCCGTACTCGTCAACCAATTCTGTGACCTTGACCTCAAAGTGGAGTCCATTATCTAATACCAACTCTTGGGGAACCCCGTAGCTGCATATGATATTCTTTCTGACAAATTTGGCCACTTTTTTGCATTCAGTAATGCGTATGACTCATCTTCGACTTATTTTGTGTAGTAGTCAATGGCGACCAGTATGAACTCGTACCCGTTTGAAGATTTGGGGGTGAAATTCCCTATGATTTCTATGCCCCGAGTAGAAAAGGGTCAGGGGAAGTTGATGATGCTGTAAACAGCACCACCAAATGAGGTGTTGGTAAGCTCAAGCTAGCAATAATAATGGCAACACAAAGAGTAAATAACCAGTAGAGGAGGTGAGGAGAAGAGGAAAAACACCATAATATAAGTGGTTCAACCCATCTGGCCTATGTCCACTGTGAGTGTGTGAGTAGTTTCACTAGATGAAGGCACTAATGTCCATAGATACAATCTCTCAAGCTTTCTCTCTCTACTGTGTAAACCAATAGAGTTTTAGCTAGGGTTGCAATTATTAATCCTTTTATGAGGTAGAGGAAGACCTCTATATATAATGTTTGGGAGGTTTAATGTACCACCCAATCATGCAATGAACATGTGTATGAGGATCGAACTAGTATGATAATGACATCTGGTTGATCTTATGTAGATAATGATGACCGTAATATTCCCTCACGTGAGGGGAATGATTCGGTTATAACTGATTTGACCATGTGTTCCAACCTTACATGTTCTTACATATGCTCAGACTTGTGTCCCTGACTGATGTAACCTCAGCCTGGACGAGTACGAGGTTGGGGAAGTCCGACAGTGTTTCTATATCTTGTCAATAGCCATGATGACCTCGGTCGAGAAGACTGGTCGAGGTTAGGCACAGAGGTGAGATGTAATGTCGGCTCAAGCAGAGTAGGATGTTGACGACCTGTCCCCATAAGGCACTACTGACCTCTACTGCTGTAGAGCTGAGGTTGGTAATAGAGAGCCGAACTTGCAGAATACGACCTTTTTATGACAGTTGTGAGCTTCTTGTCAACTCGACTTTGATGTAGGCCAAGGTTAGTGACTTCGAGTACGAGGGTGCACTTTTGGCATATCAATCACCCCTAGCCATTAGTATCCTATGTGAGTAGGTTCTTGAGGGGTATGCTAGGTTGTGGCTGAGTTTTTTTTTGTGCCTTAGGGTGTGAAGTGATTCCTTGACATATGTTACTCACTGAAGTGACTAACATATTCCCCAAGGTGTATTTTTGGTTTCCAAGGGTAATGATGGGGGCATTGGAAATCGTGCCCCATCATTGAGTAGGTTTAAAACCTTCTTCTATTTCCTCATTCTCTTTTTTCTCCTGCCTAAGATTTTCTGAAACTACGATTTCCTTCAAACCTCCATTGTTGGCTGCGATTAAAGGTTCTTTGCCTCTTAAGTCTCTTATTTCTTCCATCGCACTCAGTCAGGTATATCTCTCCTTCTATGTCCTCATTTGTCAACTTTTCATTTATGGGTTTAAGCTTTTGCAGTGAATTTCATTTTTTCAGTGAGAATTTCTTCCACTGTTAAGTGGTTGTAGGGGTAGGATAGAAGTGGTTGATTGGCACTAGGTCCATTCCAGGTTGCTCTGAGGTTGCCTTATCCACAAACTTCCTTCTTTTAGGCTTTCGGTGAGCTTTCGATCACCTTATTTGGTGACCTTGCCTTGAGTGTTCTTGGTGTTCTTCATTTGAGACCTTTTAATTTCCACCCTTTGATCTTTAATTTAGGTTCTTTAAGTTGTGTATCTATTTGTAGATTAGTCTTTCCCTTAAGTGTAGTGTCATATTCCTTTTGCTCAGACCCTTGTACCAACTTAGAAAAAAATTCCCTTTCTTCGTGAGAAGACTTTTGAGAAGATTAGGCAGATAGAACTAGCCCAAGAGGAAGTTCGTAGGGCTGAGGCCTTTCCCCTCAGACCAATTTTTCCTCCTCCACTAAAGGTCATATACCCTGAGCCCGTAGAGCCTAATGAGCCTATAGAGGTTCCCAATGATCTAGTCCCAATGTCTGAACCTTCTTCCTTAGACCCTATGTCAACGTCTGAAGTAGGTGAATCTGTAGACTATTTTTAAGGGGCTATGGATTATTCTCCTAGGCAAGGTGAGGTTCCTAAGGAGGCCAAGGTTTCAAGTTGTGCCTCGTCCCACCAAGGTACTAGCACTTCACATAGGTCTTTCGATGTTGAAATCTTAGGGCCCAACGTAGCAATTCCACCTCCCATTGTTTCCATTTTAGCTATCGACTGCTACCGGGGTTGAATTTGCTTAGAAACCTGGTGCCCCTACAACTGCCCAGGACGATGTTGCTAGGGATAGTGATGATGATAAAGGGAGCTATCTTGATATCTCTGAGGTGGTCGAGTATGAGAGTTCCATTAATGAATACGACCTTATTACTTTAAGGCACCTCTATTCCATAGATTATTCAATCATCCTTAGGAAACCTCTGAAGGATGAGAGGGCCTTCGATGGCCAAGATAGAGAAATCTGTGTTTATGAGCAGATATTTAAGTTGGGATTTCGTCTTCCTATTAGCCCAACCATCAGAGTTATACTCTCTCATATAAATCTCGCCCCTTCCCAACTGCCCCCAAATACCTGGAGGGTTATGATTGGGTCCATCGTCCTTTGGAGGTTTGTTCACCATTCAGACCTTCTAGTTAGATTTTTTATAGGCTGTTATGTTCCCTCGTTTGCCAAAAACCACCCCAGCTACTACCACTTCCTAGATAAGAAATCAGAGAAGAAAATGCTCTTGGTTACCCAAACTTCAAACCATAATTGGAAACCTCAGTATTTCTTTATTTTTGGGCCATGGGAATTTGGTTCAGATGAGGCTTCTGGAACATCGGTTCCAAGGACCCCTCTGAGATGGGGGAAGGTCTCCCTTTCTGACAAAGCCGACCTTGGACTTAGCTAAGATAATCACAAGAATGTTGAGGACCTTCACAATTAAGGCGAGAATGGTCGTCTCGTTAAATATGAGCATCTGATGACCCCTATTACCTTTTTCAGACAGGTTCGGGGGGTGGTCCCCTAGAAGAGCTTCGTAAGTTTTCAATATTTTTCTTACCTAAGTCATACCTCTTATATTTTTAATCTCTAACTGACTAACTCAAGGACTTGTCTTGCAAAGCGTCCAACTGGAATACCAAACAAGCTTTGAGAGATGTCTGTTCTTAGTCTGATGAATCTCATAAAAAAGAGAGGTGGTAAGAGTGCACCACTATTGGAATCAAAAAATAACATTGGCACATCTAGGGCTGACTCTAACAAAAAGAGGAAGTCCATGGCTGATCCGGTGCATACGAGGCCGAGCAAGACCCAGTCCAGGGATCATTCCATCCCCATCTCTACAGACGATGACTTGGTTCCTCGTCTATATCGGAGATAGCCTGATCGACCATAGTCTGAAGGTTGTCGATGTTATTAGTGCAATAATGACTAAGGAAGATAAATGTTTCCTACGTGCATTGGATGTCCCTTTACTGTCTGATTTTTCTCTCCACAAGTCCATCCAGGTATCATTTTTTTGCTAATTTTCTCAGTGTAACATCGACCTTTTAGAAATTATACCTCTTACGTTCATACATCTAATCTTCTTCTACAGGGTGTCTTATCTTTTCATCGTCTTGTTGATTGGACTTTGAAGAAGTTGCCCCTTATAGAAAAGGGGAAGGAATCTGAGAAGGTTGAAGCCTCTCTGAATGCAGAGGTTGCAAGGTTGAACCGGGTCATTAAGCAGAGGGACAATGACATGTCTCAGCTCAAGAAGGATCATGACAGAGCTCTGAAGTCCAAGGACGACATTTTTTAGTCTAGAGTTTATCCTGCAGTCAAGGCGGCTTTGGAAGATGCTGCTGAGAAGGCCATCGAAGACTACAAGGTCTCAGACAAATTTATTAGCTTCGATTTTTAATACCTAGAGAAGGGTATCAAAAAAATGGAAAATGGACAGCCATTAAGGAGGGTGAGTCTGGGGCCTTGTCTGCCTCAGACTTTATTGGTCTCAACTTTGGGGACCCTCGGTTCGCTTAGGCCTTACAGGAAGTTGAAGAGGTTGAGGCTACTCCAGGCGAGACTTATCCTCTCGAGGTCACTGAGATAGAAGACTCTACTCATCATGATGATGGAGTTGAAGTCATGAATGTCGGCCATGACCAAACGACTATAAATGTTGGTGGGTCGGCTCCTGCCGAGTCCTAAGCTCTTTTCTTGTGAAGCTTTTAATTAGTTGTAATTTTGATCCCCCTTTTATCTGTAATTCTTGTTTGTATGAACTCTGATGGCTTCTTGATACTCCGACTTGTAACTCTAAATCCTTTTTTATGATAATCGTAAGTAGTTCAACTTCGTCAACTTCTATTGCCTCATATGATTTTTTTTGTTTGAAATTTATATGTTGGTGTTGCCCTATAAGTGCGATGTTTTACCTATGATTTTCGCCAAATACTATATTTTGGTGGTCTGAGGTAACCACACTATGATATTTCATCTTAAATTTTCACCAACTGAATATTGTTTTAGGGGTTGAGATCATCAAAATATGATGTTCCACCTCTTCACCAACTTAATGATGTTTAATAATTTAACGTCACCAAATCATGATGTTTTACTTCGTATTTTTACCAACATTATGATGTTCCAAGGTCTGAGGTCACCAAATTATGGTGTTTCACCTCCTATTTTCACCAAATAATGATGTTAAAGGTCTGAGGTCACCATATCATGGTGTTTCATCTCATATTTTCACCAAATAATGATGTTAAAGGTCAGAGGTCATATTATGATGTTTAACCTCCAATTTTTCACCAAATTAATGATGTTTTAAGGTTTGAGGTCACCAAATTATGATATTTTACATATTTTTACCAAATTAATGATGTTTAAGGTCTGAGGTCACCAAATTATGGTGTTTCACCTCATACTTTTACCAACTTAATGATGTTTTAAGGTCTGAGGTCACTAAATTATGATATTTCACCTCCTATTTTTACCAACTAAATGATGTTTTAAGGTTTGAGATCACCAAATTATGATGTTTCAGCTCATACTTTATGATGTTTAAGGTCTGAGGTGACCAAATTATGGTGTTTCACCTCATACTTTCACCAACTTAATGATGTTTTAAGGTCTGAGGTCACCAAATTATGATGTTTCACCTCCTATTTTTACCAACTAAATGATGTTTTAAGGTTTGAGGTCACCAAATTATGATGTTTCACCTCATACTTTCACCAACTTAATGACGTTCTAAGGTCCGAGGTCTCCAAATTATGATGTTTCACCTCCTATTTTTACCAACTAAATGATGTTTTAAGGTTTAAGGTCACCAAATTATGATGTTTCAGCTCATACTTTCACCAACTTAATGATGTTTAAGGTCTGAGGTCACCAAATTATGGTGTTTCACCTCATACTTTCACCAACTTAATGATGTTTTAAGGTTTGAGGTCACCAAATTATGATGTTTCACCTCCTATTTTTACCAACTAAATGATGTTTTAAGGTTTGAGGTCACCAAATTATGATGCTTCACCTCATACTTTCACCAACTTAATGATGTTCAAGTTCCGAGGTCACCAAATTATGATGTTTTCACCTCATATCAACAATGTTAAAGGTCTGAGGTCACCAAAATATGATCTTTCACCTCATACTTCCATCAACTAAATAATGTTGAAGGTCTAAGGTCACCAAATTATGATGTTTCACCTCATACTTCCATCAACTAAATAATTTTAAAGGTCTGAAGTCACCAAATTATGATGTTTCACCTCATAATTGACCAAACTAACGATGTTAAAAACAATAAAAGTATCAGCACAACATTGTTATCTTTTCATTAACATCATTTGTATAAACTGGTACATGTATTACAAAAAGATAAGGACAACTGCAACATCATATGTAATACTTCTTTAAGTGACCGACATTCTAAGGGTTGGAGAAAGGTTCTCCTTTAAGATTTTCTAGCCGGTAGGTAGCAGGCACAACCTCATCAACCAACCTATAAGGACCATGCCAATTAGGGTGGATCTTATTTGCTTTTGGCCACATCTTCTTTAGGACTAGGTCTTCTACAGCTATAGGACTTGACTTCACCCTTTGATTGTATAATCTCGCAGTTCTCTACTGATAGGATGCTTGTCTTATCTCTGCATCCTCTCTTCTTTATTCAATTAAATTAAGATTAAGTCTTCTCTCTTCCCCATTCCTCTGAGGGTCATAGGTCCTAATTTTACGAGTAGGAAGTCCTACCTCTGTTGGGATTACACCCTCTGAGCCATGGGCTAACATAAATGGAGTTTCCCCTGTTGGTGTCCTCGTTGTCGTCCTATAGGCCCAAAGCACTGCATATACCTCCTCTATCCATCTTCCTTTGGCCTCTTCCAACCTCTTTTTTTCCCATCAAGGATTGTTCGATTTGTGACCTCAATTTGTCCATTTGCCTGGGGTCAGTCAGGAGAAGAGAATAACTGCTTGATCCCCAATCTTTCGCAGTATTTTTCTAAGGATATATTCTTGAATTGGGTTCGATTGTCTGAGATGAGGGTGTTTGGAAGACCATACCTTCATATGATGTTCTGCCAGATGAACTAGAAGGTCTTCTACTCAGTGATTATGATCATTGTCTCAGCTTCTACCCATTTAGAGAAATAATTAATTGCCACTATTAAGAACCGATAGTTATTTACAACTCTTGGCAGGGGTCCTACCAAATCAAAGCCCCATATTGCAAATGGCTAAGGGGAGATGATTGAAGTCATAGGTTGGTGAGGCTGATGAGGGATGGTGGAAAACCTTTGGCACTTGTCACACTTCTTCACATACGCAGCTGCATCTTTGGCTAAGGTCATCCACTAGTACCCCTGAGTGATTATCCTCTTAGCCAATGACCTTCCCCTATGTGACTGGAATAAGAGCCCTCATGCACATTGCAAAAGATGTGTGGAACCTTTGAAGGGTGGACACATATGAGGAGAGGGAGCAGGAATCCCTTTTTGTACAGGACATCTCCTACAATTGAGAATTTAGCAGCCCTAAACCTCAGTTTTATCCTTTCTAACTTCGATTCTGGAAGCTCACCCTCTCTGATGTATGTGACGAGAGGATCCATCCATGAGGCTCGCATACTCAGATTTAGGCAAGGTCTAGCAACCTCTTCCTTTTCGATGGTCGGCTTGAGTAGAATCTCAACTGGCACTGTTATCCTTATTTCTGTCCTTGTTGTTGAGGCCAACCTCACGAGTGCATCAGCTTGGCTGTTATCTAGCCGAGGTATCCTCTTCATCTTAACTTCCCTAAAAATATCAACACCGTTCCCACCCTCTTCAGGTATATATCCGTCCTTTCATCTTTGGCCTCATACACCCCAGGATTTGGTTCACGACTAACCTGAAGTCACTTTGGACTAGGAGCTGGACGACATTGAGGGCTTTTGCTAAAGAGAGGCTTGCTATTAATGCCTCATACTTTGACTCATTTTTGGAAGCTTGGGAGTTGAACCTCAGCGCATATTCACTATCAGTACCATCCGGTGCTGACACTATCAGTCCTGCTCCACTTCCTCTTTCACAAGACGACCCATCAACGAAGAGGTTCCATATGGTGTCACATGAAGAGAAGTTATCCTCGGTTAGTGTCCCCAGTTTGAAGAGGTATCTCACTTCTTCATTCTCAACTGCTCTTTATCTAGATTTTCTTGACTCAACCTCATTTGAATCTCGAAAGACATTTCTGTCTGGTTTATCTGCAGCCCCATGACTCTCCTTAACATCAGCCTCTTCCCAGGTAAACTTATCTACAAATTCAGGGAGTGCTTGCCCCTTGATGGAAACCCTAGGTTGATAAAAAATATCGTATTCCCCCAACTTGATTGCCCAACTCATTAACCTTCCTAACTTCTCAGGCTTGTGGAGGACCTGCCTGAGTGGGGAATCAGTGAGGACGACCATGGAATGGGCTTGAAAGTATGGCTTCATTTTCCTAAAAGCATATATCAAAGCATAGGCTAACTTTTGTATCCGAGGGTACTTCTGCTTAGACCCTTGGAGTGCCTTGCTATTGAAGTAGACTGGTCTCTATACTCCATCCTCTTCTCTTACTATCGTAGCACTGATGGTTGACTCTGAGACATCTAAGTATACATATAGCCTCTCCCCCTGAATTGATCGGGATAGTAGTAGGGGAGACCCAAGGTAGGACTTTAGCTCTTTAAAAGTAATGTCACATTCCTCATTCCATTCGAAGGCCTTTTTAAGAACTTTGAAAAAAAAGGAAGGCACTTATTTGTGGCTCTTAAGACGAACCTGTTAAGTGCAGCAACTCTCCCGGTTAGCCTCTGAACATCTTTGATAGTTTTGGGTGTCTTTATTTCCAACAAAGCCTTAATCTTCTCAGTTTTAGTCTCTATTCCCCTTTGGTTGATGATGAATCCCAGAAACTTTCCCAATCCTACCCTGAAGACACATTTGGCCGGATTGAGCTTCATTCTATATTTGTCCATGGTGTCAAAAGTTCTTTCAAGGTTAGCCACGTGAGTGTCGGCCTTCAAACTCTTAGTCAGCTTATCTTCCACATAAACTTCCATAGATTTGCCTATCTGATCTTTGAACATCTTATTTACAAGACGTTGGTAAGTATCCCCTGCATTTTTCAGGCCTAAGGGAATAACCTTGTAGCAATAGGTCCCCTTATATGTAATAAAGGTTATCTTCTGTGAGTCTGTCGAGTCCATGAAGATCTGATTATACCCTGAATATGCATCCATGAAGCTCATGAGCTCATATCCTGTTGTGTCATCCACCATATGATCAATATGAGGCAGGGAAAACTATCTTTTGGGCAAGATTTGTTTAAATCAATGACATCTACACACATCCTCCATTTCCCATTAGCTTTGGGCATAATGACAGCGTTAGATAACCACTCAGGGTATATGACCTCTCTGATGAACTTGGCCTCCTCAAGCATTCTAACCACGTCTCTGATGACATCATATTTTTCCCTTGCGTATACTCTTCTTCTCCGCTTGATGGGTTTGGCATCTTCTACAACATTGAGTTTATGGCACATAATCTCAGGATCAATACCTGGCATATCTCGATGGCTCCAGGCACAAATATTTTGTCTCTTACTTAACAGCTTTACTAGTTCCTCCTTAACCTCAAGTCTTAGGGCTTTGCCAACTTGGATGGTTTTTTTTGGCTCGTCCTCATTAAGGGCGATGGATTCTACCTCCTCTGTGGCTTCTCCTTTTTTTATCTTTGTTTCATCCCTAGGATCAAGTGTGTTGATGTTGTACATGGTTGTTGACTTCTTATAAGCCTATCTCTCTCTTCCGTAGAGTTGAAGTAGCATTAGCTTGTCGATGTTTGGTCACCTTGCACTTCCCCTACTCCATAGGGAGTCGGGAATTTTAGCATTTGGTGGACTGTTGAAGGCACGGCCTCAAACTCCTTGAGGGCTACTCGTCCTATGATGAGGTTGTAGGCTGAGAAGACGTTTTCATTCATAAAAAAGAAATTAATTTTTCTCGTCAACCTCTTAGGTCATTCATCTCCTATTCTAACATCGATTTCATACATACCCGATGGATGAACCTTTTCACCGCTGAAGCCAATTAAGGGATGATGATAAGGGGAAAGCCTAGCTCTGCAGAGGCCCAGGATCTTAAAACATGGGCCAAAACATAACGGCTGTGGAACTACCCCCATCAACGAGAATGCTCTGAACTTCACACCCATGCGCCCTTGTGGTGATGACTAAAGGGTCATCACGAGGAGCTAAGATACCCTTAAAGTCAAGTCGTGAGAAACCGACCATGAAGGTGTCCATATCTACCTTCTTTCTCTTCTCGCGCTTAACCTCCGTAGATGCCAAGTTCACAACCCCGGCTTTAGTCACTGCTTTTGCCTCTGCCACATGAGCCTTATGATCTTCTACCTCTGAGTCACCCCCTACTAGTCCCCCACAGATAGTCTTCACACCGAAAGAGATAATACCGACCCTCTTCACTAGGGCATTATCGTTTTTTGGTGGGAGGCAGGGTCATCGTCATCATCATCTGAGTTATCAGCTCTTCTGGCAGGGACATCTTCCCGGTATTTATCATTTTTTTTTCTTTTTAGGGTCATCTCTTCCCCCCGTAGGAGATCTACCATCCACATACTTTCTGAGCTTTCCAGACTTCAATATCTTCTCAATTTCATCCTTTAGGGCAAAACATTTATCAATCAAATGGTCGTGATCTTGATGGAACTCGCACCATAGATTCTTGTTTCTCTTATGTGGAGAAGCCTTCAGCTTCTTCGACCATCTCAGGGATCTATCATTCTTTATTTCATTGAGGATATATTCGCAGCTCACAGTTAAAGGAGTGTAGTGTGCAAACTTGTCGTCTACCGTCCTCTTCTTTCCATCCTTTTTCCTTTAAAACTTCCCACTACTACTTCCATTCTCATCCTCATACTTCACATCCATTGCTTCTTCTACATTCATGACCTTTCCATCTGTTGCTAACAGCTCAGCCATAGACTTGGGAGGGTCTTCAGTAAGCTTCCAGAGTATCTTTCCCTTCTGAATTCCTCCAATAAGAGTTGTCATGACTATTCTCTCTTCATAATCTTCTACCTCCAATTTTTCCTTATTGAACCTAGCGATGTAGTCTCTGAGGCTTTAGTTCTTCCCTTGCTTTACATAAAGCAAGCGAGTTATCTTCTTTTGAGGTCTTACCCCAAAATAGAAGTTATGAATAAACCGTTCGTCCAACCTTTGAAATTTTCAACTAAATTTTTAGGAAGAGACGTGAACCAGATATGTGCAGACCCAGTCAAAGTGCTTGAGAAAGCTCAGCACCTCATCTCATCGAAGATTGAATAAATTTCTGATACATATTGATACATTTTGATACGATGGACAGGGTTAGTACTACCATCGTACTTGGGAAACACCACCAGGGGTTTAAATTTGGCAAGGGTTGGGAAGTTAACAATCCTTGCCACAAATGGTGATCCCTCTAAGTACCCCCTCTGTAATGGGTCTCAGATTTTTATTAGGTTCCCTATATTCTATTCCAACCTCTGAATAGAGTCATTCCATGGTTTGGCAGCGTCGTCTTAGTCGAGGTTGTCCCCATCCATTTCTAAAGGGTGAACTGAAGGTTCCCCAACTACTGCGCAATGTCGATTGTTGACCTCCTCCTGACCACAGTCTCAGCCATATGGGGGTCGGCCATGATGAGGTCGACGATCACCACCTTCTATTTATGAGCTAGCTATGCTTCTTGACCTGGATAGCCTCTGCCTTGGATCGTTAATGTAATACCCCGTATTTTTATGCTATATTAATTTGGGGATTTATAAAATTTAACGTGAATGTTTTATTTAATAAAAATCCGGAAATTAATTATGTTATAATTATTAACGTGACGAGAGTTAGTAATTATGGGAAACTTGTTGAATATTACTAATGAGCAAAGTAATATATGATATTGATTATATTGAATGTCACGAGTGAATTAAATGACAATTTCGGAAAAATTAAGTCGGGACGTGCCCGTGTCACGTCGGGACTAATTTTGTTAAATAAAAAGTGAATATTTTATAAGTTGTTTGTATGGTCGTTTTGAGTGCGCCAACGCGTCCGGAAGGGTCGAGATAGTCAGAAAAGTGTACCCGGGGGTTTAGTTTGGGTCTCGGGACGTTTTTAGGCCTAATTGGTACCCCGGGAGGGCAATTTAGTCATTTCACCTTTTTGGGTAATTAAAACCACGAAATTCAGCAACCTATATCAGCCATTTAGGTTAGTCTTTTAGGGTTAGAATATTCAGAAAACAAGTGACGGCCATTGGAGAAGAGAGGAGAGAGCTCCAAGGCAATCCAAGGCCAAAAAGTCACCGGTTTGCACCGCCGCCACCACCAACGCGTAGATCGCGAGAAGGGGAACGCAACCACACCGGATTCATCTGCAAACCAGACTTCTGAAAATCCCAGGCAAGTATTTAACTTGCATATTTTCGTTAGTGCAATCTCATATTAATTTAGGATTGATTAGAGATGAAAACTATGGAAGAAAACCCAATTTGTGTTAGGAAAATGCATGTAGTATTGATTATATGGAAATTCTGGAACCCTTGCCATGTAGAGGAATATAACCAATGAAATTTTGATGATATATGAGAAGGAATTTCTGGTAAAAACATATTAGAACCTTGATTAAGAAAAACTCTAGGGTTCTTGATGATTAGATGGGATTTTGGGTTAATTATCCATGTTGAATGTTAGATATACACATGCTTTACGTTGAAAACATCTAGTATATTGTTATAATTATAGTAGTAGGATTTTTGGGACGTTTAGAATGGAAAAACATGGTTTTGGATGAAGAAATTTGGTAGAACCCGTAACTGCATTTCTGCAGAATTTTCGCAGACCTGCTTGATCGATCGATCGAGCCTAGAGCTTCGATCGATCGAAGGTTCGATCGATCGAGCCCCGGACCTCGATCGATCGACCCCTCCTAGCAGACTCCTATTTCCTTTGTTTAATTAGTTAAATTAAATTTATCGTGAAATAATTCTTGGGTATTCCTAATAAAATGTTTTGGGAGATAGGAAAGACCAGTAAGACCTATGAATAAGCGTTGGGAACTTTATTATAAGACGAGAAGTTTACTTTTGGGGTAATTTTATAATGAACGATGAAGATACGTATTTCAAGTGAGAGATTACGGCGAATAGCTACGATACTAAATAGAGGTATACTTACTGAATTTTCTACTTGGAAGGATAGAGTCCACGAATGTCACGTAATAAGTGAGAAAACCCTTCGAGTTAAGGTTAGAGATGGAACCTTATACGTAATACTAAAAATGTGAAATTAAGGATAAATGGTATAATTATGGGCGACGAGAAGAACCTATATTATTATGATAAAGTGGTATATTTATATGATTGTGTGTAGATATATTATATACTTGTGAAAATCATGCCCACGCTACTTGCTATCCCTGAGGTTACCGCGTTGGGACAAATCTTATCTCGATGGGACCTTTATGGGGGATATTGACTTGTACCCTAGAAGATAGATATCCTTGGTACAGGCTATCGATGTGATAGTTCAGACGATCCTAAGAGACGCAGGCATGTGCCATCCTCTTAGAGACTTGGAATCTATTCTTCGCCTCAATATTCTTTGTGTATTTATGTTAATACAATTCGAGAGTGATTCCAAATGTATTCCCCTTAATATGAGTGATATGGGGCTTTGGATAGTAGAGTATGCACGCACCATAGTTTTATGTGGGGTGCTGTTATTTTATATATATTATACGAGTAGTTAATATATATATGAGATTTGGAAATTTGAAAACTTCCTACTGTGATTTGATAAGTAGGACATGGTTGATGACTCAAATAGTGAATACTTGTTTTGTGAAAGTATAATATGTTACTGAGAAATTTTATAAATTAATAAAAGCTAAAACGAGAGTTGTGTTGCTAATCTGGAAGTATTCTTTTTAAATAAAAATATTGTTCGGTTTTGAAATCTTGAGTAAGTTAAGATAAGTTAAGTTATTGGAAAGGTTAGTATGATAAAATTTGTTAAGAATAACCCTTGGGAAGGTTAGTGCGATAGGTGTGCACATTAGAAGAGAGGTGAGTATTTCTCAAGAGAGTGACGCATTAATATGTTGTTGTATTGGCCTGTATCAATTTAAACACTTGTTAAACGTATTTTAAAATCAAACACACTTTCGGGCTCTGACCCGTTTCTTTTTCTCTCTCTCTCTTGTATATATATGTATATATTTCAGGTGCCCAGCCACAGGGGCGTCTTGCTTAGGATCCCTTGAGAGGAACGTGCTGCAGCTTAGGTGGGAGTTGCAGGTCACTTGCGTAGACGGCTTCCTTTATTGACTCCACTTCTAGCATTCTCATTTATTGGGCATGTGTCGCCCTTTCCATTATTTCATTATTGTTGGGATATTTGTATTTCAGTTATTTCCAGTATTGTTACTATGGGTTTTATTCAGTTTGGATTTGTGACTTTAGTTTTCGTATGTGAAGATTCGATTGACGAATGTATTATATTCATTGGATTTTGTGTTCCAGGTTATTGTGATGTGATTCTTAATTGTTGGAATGTTGTTAATAAAATAAATAAATCTTTTTCTTTAAATAAAATTTGGAAAGTTATGTATAAAAATGGTTTTGACACTTAGCTTAATTATTTAGGGTGTTAAATTGGAAAAATTATTTTTATCGACAGTGATGCTGAGAATGAACCAACTGTTTACCTTGATTTAATTTAATAAAGGAGTGATCGCCCGGCATTTAATTAGGTGGGGTGTCATAGTTAACTGGGCCGAGCCTTTTAAAGGCCAACCCTCTACTTAAGCGATCAAAAGCTGACCCTCTTTGTCATGCATCACCATCTCATCTTTCACACTGATCTCGGCTCTGCTGTATAGGACGTACAGTGTTATTTGAGACCTCATACGGCTCCCAACAATCTATCGAGGCATCCTTTGCTTCAATTTCATCATACCTATCCTCAGGGCAAGGGCTTCCTTCCCTCCCCAGGCATAAATGCCTAGGTTCAGCAACATCCCTCCTCCGTTGAGGAGTAGGTTGGTCCATTCGTGGTACTTAGGGTGGTCCCCTGGCCTCATATTGTGGCTGAGCAGCCATCGAAGTAATCATATCTGGTGAGACCCCAAGTGGTCTCATTATGTTTTGGCTTATCTGGGAAAATTGCTCCTACATCACTTGTTGAGTTGCAGCCAAGGACTTCAAGGCTGGTGCCACTTAAGCCATCTCGGACTGGGGTAGTGCCTGACTGGAATTGGGTCCTCCAACACTAGATGGTGGAGGAGCTGGTGGTAACTCCGGTGCCATATGTTTGAGCTTTTGATGAAGAGACTATAGATCTTAGAAACCTTAAGGGACCTCTTTCAATGGTGAAATAGCTCCACGCGAAGGGTGAGGCCTGGTTCACCACTAGAGTCACCGATGAGGTTAAGCAGGAAAATAGGAAGAGATGAATCTTCTCGTTCTCACAGACGGTGCCAAAATGATGATGCTATAAATAGCATCACCAGATGAGGTGTTAGTAAGCTCAAGCTAGCAATAACAATGGCAGCACAAAGAGTAAATAACCAGTAGAAGGAGGTGATGAGAATAGGAGAAACACCAGAATATAAGCGGTTCGGACAATCTGGCCTACACCCACTGGAGTGTGTAAGTAGTTTTACTAGATGAAGGCACTATTGGCCATAGATACAATCTCTCAAGATTTCTCTCTCTACTATGTAAACCAACGGAGTTTTAGCTAGGGTTTCAATTATCGATCATTTTACAAGGTAGAGGAATACCTCTATATATAGTGCTTGGGAGGTGTAATGTACCCCCAAGCATGCAATGAGCATGTGTATGAGGATCGAAGTAGTATGATAATTACACCTGGATAATCTTATGTAGATAATGATGACCGCAATATTCCCTCATGTGAGGGGAATGATTCGGTTATAACTTATTTTCCCTCGTGTTCCAATCTTACATGTTCTTGCATATGCTCGGACTTGTGTCCCTGAATGATTTAACCTTGGCCTGGACGAGTATGAGGTTGGTGAAGTTTGACAGTGTTGCTATATCTTATCAATACCCATGAAGATCTCGACCGGGAAGACTGGCCGAGGTTAGGCACAAAGGTGAGATGAAACCTCGGCTCAAGCAGAGAGGATATTGATGACCTGTCCCCATAAGGCGCTGCTGACCTCATCTGCTGCAGAGCCGAGGTTGGTAATAGAGAGCTGACCTTGCAGAATATAACCTTTCAGATGGCAGTTATGAGCTTCTTTCTAACTCGGTTGTGAGACGGGCCGAGGTTAGTGACTCCGAGTATGAGGGTGACCTTTGGGCATATTAGAAGTCATGTTGTATAGCTCTCAGGAAGGCAAGTGTTGGAGGTTGGAAAATTGTTTCCATTTGATGTATCTTCGAACATAGACAGTGCAATCTTAAACCCTGGTAGTCCAATAGTACCCTTGACGGATGATTTACTTGGCAAGAATATGATCGTTTATGTGGGGGACACATTTCTGCTATGGATTTTCTCCATTATTTATTTAATATCAACCCCAACTATGCAATGAAAATGGGTTCCATCGAAGTTTCTCTTGAAAAGTTCTTGGTCACAGATGATGTACTAGGAATCCAGCTTATGAAAGGTCGTACGATCTTTCTTATATGCATCTCGAGGATACCTACTATGTTTGAGAAGGTGCCAAATATCATAGTACCATAATCCATCCATGTCAGATTCCTCTACGATGATGATCTCAATGTGATAACAGTGAGTGGGTGTAGCTTGTTTCTGAACCAAGAAAGGGGTCATTGTTATTCCCTCAGGCATATCGACCATAGAGGCCAGGGTTACTAGGGCATCATCTAGTTATTCTTCGAGTGAGGGAGATAATGGAAGGTGACATCTTTAAATTGGAAGGCCTGCTCTTCTAAGTGGGTGAGGAAGGGTAGGGGCTTCTCGTCCTTGACTTTCCATTTTATGAGGATTTGTTCAACGATGAGGGCAGAGTATCCAAAGATGTCTATGTGATTAATTCCTTTCTCGAGGGTAATCTTGATCCCTATAGTGTAGGCCTCATATTCATTAATGTTATTGGTTGAAAGGAAATCAATCTAGATGGCAATGGGAGTGTGAGAGTCATCAAAATTGATAAGAAGTATCCCAATACAAAACCCTTTGTTGTTAGCAGCTCTATCAAAGAATATCTGCCATCTGAAATCCTCCTAAGAGGTGCAGAGAATGTCTTCATTTGGGAATTCGGATACCTAAACCTCATTTTTTTCCGTCGGATAATAGACAAGGTAGTTATAGTTGGCCTTCCATTTGACGTATTTTTGTGTGACGTACAAAATGTCAAACTCATCTAGAAAATTAACCAACGGGCCATTCGACTTGGCAAAGCGGGTTTATCTAGTAGGTATTTTATGGGATCCATGCAGGTAACTAGTCTTATGGAATAATCAAGCATATAGTGACGTAGTTTCTACGTGACCCAGACAAACGTAGCACATTCCTTCTTCAAGGCAGTGTAGTTGACTTCATATTTGTTTAGCTTTAGACTAGCATAGTAGATGGCTCTTTCTTCATAGAATTCTTCAATGTATTGGTCTAGCAAAGATCCTGTTGCTATATCAGTGATGGTCAAGTATAGGAGGAGAGGAAGACCTCGCTACGGAGGCATGAGCACCGGAGGTCGGGTGAGGTATCACTTAATTTGGTCAAAGGCTTCTTGACATGCCTTGTAATGATTCAACCCAGATTTATAAGTTACCTGTGGTCAACCCGGTTCGACCCGAGCGTTAGGTGTGAAGTGCAATGAAACAACTTACATAATGTTTCTAGACAAGTTTTATTTAATTAACATTTAACTTGTTTAGCATGCGATTCCAATTTAAAGTCAAGCTATGTGATGGACCCATGGGAAGGATCCTCGGAATCAAGGCATACAGAACTACTAACGTAAAATAAAAAGAATACATACCTAGATAACACTCCCAAAATACAGAACCTCATCCAACCTGTCGTAACAAAGACAAGGGAATGAGCCGAAGGCCTAGTGAAAAATTACAACAATGAAATATAGAATCGAATGGCAGAAAAAAGTCTCTAACACACTATATATAGGTGCCCATGAAACTACCATATATATACTTACTTGCATGAAACCGTTTTTATTCCAAAAATGTTATTAACCCGATTAATTCACCTTAATCTCATAAAATAAACTCCCTTTTACTTAACTTAACATTTATTTCTCGATTTAACGCACCCGGTTAAATATCTCAAGCAATGCCTCTTGTTTAAGGAAAATTATTTTTTTACCGAAAATCCTTATTATTCATGCTAAACTTATTTTAGTATTTCATTGAAAATCATCTTTCAGCACACACAATCACCGTGTTAGAAAATACTTATTTATCTTTTGAAAGTCTTTCATAAACACACCCTTGTGAAAATTATGGGTTAAACAATTTTCACATTTCTTGTCCACGTTATCCGTTACCATAACATTTATTATTTCATTCAAGTTAGGTTGTCCTTTAACATATTCACCACACAAACCATTTCTTGATATGTTCCATTTTCATTATCTTTTTTTCGGAATCTTCCAATTACTGCATACTTTAACGGGCTCCACATCACCGGTTATGCTACCATATGCTCTGGCCATTGATTTTGGGTCTTTCACCCCCAAGGCTCCGGTACCTCCTTAATTATACTGGTGTCACCCGAGTCCTTATTAATGTGTTTTAATACTTTTTTAAATGTCCACATTATTTCACCTTTTTCCTTTTTTTCCTGCGAAGGCCAAAACTAGGGATTTCACCCCAACTTGTGTTACACTTTAAAATAATCATTTCATGTCCTTTACACCCTTACATTGATTTTTATTCCAAAATCATGATAATTTAGGACCATTACGTGTAACACCCTTTCCAACATTTTTATTTCATAAAAATGTTCCACTTTGCATAAAATTATCATTTTACCCATTTATTTTCAAACTTGTCTTTTCCTCCTTTTTGGCAAGTGTGATTTCCTAAACACCATTTACTTTGTCCAAACTAACTTCTTAAGTGTTTTTAACACATTAACACTTTCTAACATTTTGCAGTAACATTCTTCTCAAGTTGGAAATATTTTTAGTTCATTATTTTTTGTTCCAAGAAATCATTAAAAGTCCAAGACTATTTTATAAGAAAATACCCTTTTCTTTATTAGTACATGTAATCTTAAAACCATATACCTAGCACATTTTCCACCCCTTGTTATACCATAAGGACTAAAATTTATATTTTCATTTATTTCAGGTTTAAACCCATTAGAGACCTCATTATACTTGTTTATATGTTCAACATCAAATTACAACAAGTCTGTATTCATGAGAATATTGATTTCAAGTCCAAAAATCCTATTAATGGGTCTACATATAATTTATTCTATAAATTTCACAATAATGGCATAAACATGATTTTCAATCTAAAGACATTTTTATTTCTCCAAAATTTGAGTAAATGTCCATTTATATAGAAATCCCAATTTTTACAAGAAAACTTGAAAATATTAACTCATAAAACATTCCCAACATTTTCATTTCATAAAAAATTTTAAACACAAAGTTTTTTTGAAATATACCATTTTCCTCAAAACCATTGAAACCTATTTTTGCAATTCATGAGAAATATCATTCTTATATCATAATGCATCCTACTCTTACAAATCTAGACACAAGACTACTAATATGCAAAATAGAGCCTTAAACTAAAAGTAAAGTTTTTTCACCTCAAATATAGCTCCAAAAATGGTGGATGAAGAAGAAGATGATGGCAACCCCCAACTCCTATGGTGCCCTCAAGGAGGTTTCCTAGCTCCATGAAGCTTTCTTCCATAAATTCTCCAAGTAAAATCCCTTTCGAACTCCATAAATGTTTACTCATCTTCTTCTCTAGAACCCCGAAACAACACCTCCTAAATTCATAGCTAAGTTTAAACAAGGAGGAAATAGGTGTGTTAGGCTTAAATATGGTGGAATACATCTATAATATGGTGGCACAATGTGGATACATGGTGTTGTCATGGTGGTTTGTGGTGGTAAGAGTTAAAGAGGGAGAAGAGATTTGATAATGTTGGGGAGAACCCCTCCCCCCCCCCCCCCCCCCCCACTCTCTCTTCTTCACACTCAAATAAACCCATAATAACCCAAACAACCCTTATAAAGACACCCCAAAACCTCAAAATTCCATTTTTTTTCAATCCAGGTGTACCAGGACTGTACACATCATCGATCCAACAGTCAAAATGTGACAGCGCACAAGGGCAACCTGATTTAAAATTTTAAGCAACATCGTTCGAACAGAAAGGGTCCTTGTTCGAACGACCTTCGAACGAATTCAAAAAAGTGGCATTCGTTCGAACCTCAATGATACCCACCTTTAAACAACCTTAGTTCTTGTTCAAATAATGAAACTACTAATGATTCCCGAGGGATTTGCTTGAGCAGCTCTAGGTCTCTGCATGTGACCTTCAGTTCTTATTTATATTTGTATTAGGACTTGAACTCCTTGGCTAAATCCTCCCAGCTATGAATTATGGATTCTTTGAGAGAAAAGAACCATCAGAGAGCACTTTCTTTCAAGGTTTGTTGAAACATCTAGGCCATTATTTTTTCTGAAGCTCCAAGAAAGGTCATGGCTCGATGGTATCTACGTAAATGCACAATTGGGAGGTCGCTACCCTCGAAATTCTTAATATTTGGCATCTTGAACTTTTATGGAAACCTGGCCTTAGGTTAGGGAGACATGTAGGTGTAGTCCATCTAATTTCCAAAGATCTTGACTTGGTCAAACTTCTTGGACAGCAGTTTGAGGTCTTCCTTAACCTTGTTCGACTCTTCTTTTTTAGGGTCCACGGGCACTGGCAAAATAGCCCCTGGATAGTCAAGGTTTGGAATCAGGAGCTAAGCAGGTGGTGGCCCATTTCCAGGTGGATAATGCGGGGACTGTTGGTATTCTTCAGGGACACAAACATCTTCGGGGGTAGGTATATCCATAGCATGAGTAAAGAGGATCTCGGGTTCATGAGCTTCAACAATTTGGGCTCTACGTCATTGCATCTTTTGGACATCATCTTGAGTTGTTAATCTTGGCACTGAGTTATGCTAGGATGGCCATTAGATCTGGTTGAATAATTGGTGTTTGATCAACGTTTTCCATGAATAGATGGTGGAGGTAGATCTTGAATTCAGTAGAAGTAGCAGAGGAAGCAGTGGAGCTTTATGGTTGTTTGATCGAAGACTGAGGCCAATAAAGTGCTAGGACAAAAGTCAGGTATGCGATCAACCTGGGAGGGAAAAA
This sequence comes from Sambucus nigra, assembly GCA_949130495.1. Taxonomy (NCBI): domain Eukaryota; kingdom Viridiplantae; phylum Streptophyta; class Magnoliopsida; order Dipsacales; family Adoxaceae; genus Sambucus; species Sambucus nigra. Next base: position 262,682,154 of record OX422217.1, read on the forward strand.
TGAATTAGTTTATTTTTTTAAAGAAAGATAGGTTTTTTCCTTGGCATTTTGAAAACGGAGAAAAATGTTTTTGGTATTTTTATTTTTTAAAATAGAGAGAAAAGAGAATCCTTGGCATGATTATTATTATTATTAGGTTTCACTTATATTATGTTTGCCTAAATGCAAGGAAAATATCGGACAGGACCCTAGCTTGAGGGAAAGATAGGGTATAAAAGACATAGTTTGACTTGTTTCCAGGCTCACGGATAGGGTCTTGTTTTAAAAAAGGCAAAATAGCGCAAAAATTCGAGCGGTATGGCGATCTAGAATTTTGACTGAGTTTCACATGATAACCAAACAAGTAATTATGAATGTCCTAAGGGTGATTTCTATATGAGGTTTATGCATTTGGTGGGTTAGTGGAAGGGTTCCCCCCATTATGACTTCCACGATATACCTCTTAACTATAAGGGTAATCATTCATCGGTACGTGTGAGAAAACCATTTGGTATACCTGACTGCACTTGAATTACCTCACGATGTACCTCATGGGGACAATACATGTGAGAGTGTATTCAATAAAATCGATGTACATGAATGAGTTCCATGTTATATACCTCCCATCGTGAGTTTATTCAAGCGATATGATACGGGGGAACCGTTCGATATACATCAAAAGTACAAGATTAATGAAAGGTGAGAATCATATCTCTTAGGTTAACCGCTCCTCGTAGGATCGACAACCACCACGAACTGACCCCTAGTACAGAACAAACTTTAAATCAATATTTTCATGCTCTGGTGTTGTAGTGTGTAAAATTCATGAGTCTTGATTAGTATCTTATGGAGATTTTTTTTATCTGCATTCTAAGTAAAGGGAGTACTACCACTATGAGGGAAAATATACAAATATCTTGAAAAGTAAAGGTAGCATGGAGCACGAAGACTATACTATCCATGGTGATAGGGAAGCGTGTGAATATATACAAGTGAGTGAGACGTGTAAGGTGAGAGAATGACAAGGGAATGGTGTAAGTGAAAAAGAATATGAATGTATACAAGTGAAGGTGTGTGTTAGTGAAACTATTCATGGATTATCTATAAGTGGTGTGTGAGATGTGTAAGTTAGCATGGAGATATATACAAGTGAGATAAGTGAGGGTGTGTGCTAGTGAAGTTATGCATGGATAATATATAAGTAGTGTGTGGAGCATGTAAGTAAAGATGAGACTATATACAAGTGTAATTGTGTGAAGTGAGCATGAAGAATATATACAAGTAGGCATAAGGTAAAGCATGATGAGCATGTACAAGTGAGTGAAAGTAATATATATATAAGAGAAATGAAGAAGGTTCCCTCCCCCTCTCTCTCTCTCTCTCTTTCCTTTTTTAGACTTGCACTTATGGAGATTCAAGGATATGGAGGCCCTCTTTCCACCACTCGTGTCAGTATCTTTGTATTCTAGCCTTGGATATAAAGTTGTTCATCATCAAATGGGGATAACATAAAAAGATAGATTCGCCAGTCTATTTTGCTCAAAACAAGAAAAATATTGTTGTCACCTCGAGGGAGAGGCAACAAAGTCAAACTGATGCATGTGAAACCAAGTGATTAGAAGGGTCCAAAGACTAATTTATAGAATGGTAAGGTGTTAGGCACCCATTCATCCATTTCAGTTTCTCATAGTCTACATTAATCTTCTCTTTTTTCTCCGTGATGTGTGTGTACATGTGTATAATATAAGTAATGGGAGAATGGAATTGTCTTAATCGCGTCATGGAATGGATATAGTGGACTCATCCATAAGAGTGTAAACATAAGATATGAATGTTCACCAAATCATGATTTTTTATGAAAGAGCGAATGTGCATGTCGGATGAGACAATTATGTAGGAGTCTAAGACTCACAAAATAGATATAACATAACATAAATGATATACAAATGAAAAGGGAGGACTCAAATCTTGAGATTGGACCAAGACGCCTACATAGCCAAGGGGCATCAAAGTATACATAGTTAAAAAATAGCATAGGGGTGGGGTAGAACCCATAAATTCAAATGTATGAATCCTCTTGTGTATTTTTGAGAAAAATGTATTTAAGTGTGATAATGTGAGAAAATGAAAGCCTCGCTTTTGGGATTTATGAATAAACCCTTTTTTTGTCTTTTTTGAGTTTTTATGAAAATAAGTTATGTGCAATACTACAAATAAAAAGTGGAGATTATTTTATATGAGATGATAAAACAAAACTAGAAGGTATCACGTAAAGAGAATAAAGTGAATAATAGCACTTAAATGAAAAAAACTAGAAAATAGCGAGGAATAAACCACCTTGATAGATCTTTGTTACTGAATTTAGAATGTAGGTGGGTAGCTAAGTGAGGTAAGTAAGTAAGGTGAGGGAATATTGGAAAATGGACTTTTTTAGAAAAGGGAATGCTCTGAATTCGAGGAGAATGTCTGTTAACTGCTGAAAGGGGACCCCTTTCCAAGGGTGAGGTCATGGCCTTTTTATATTGGAATTTAGGGTTAATGGGTATACCATAAGCATGGACCCTAGCCTCACTGTCGACATAAATCTTGCCTTACTGGAAAAGGAGAGTACACCCCCTAATAGGAAGGGTGTCTATAGGCACTCTAGAACTGATCTTTTAGAAAAACGACCCTAAAATGCAAACCGTAAGTCTGAATTACGCACAGACATGACCATTGGAAATGGAATTCAGAGACCATAAAATAATCCATTTAGACACTCTCAGATCCTAGGGTTGATCAAAGTCAAATGGGTCTTTAAAGGGCTCGATAGTCTCTAGACGGGAGGTTTTCGAAGGAAAACGGATCATTCATCCGAACTTTGAGGTCAATTACTGCACCGCACGGACCGCTAGAAAGGGAATTTAGTGCCCTTTAATATTTCATTGAGCTTATCTCAGTTTGGAGAGTTGACTGAGGACAAATGGTACCCGAAAGTGCATGATGACCCTTTGGAGTAAAATACGTCACTCATGCTGACCATGAGGTCGATTCACGCATGAGGTGGACCGTTGGAAAGGGGAGCCAGAGTCCTTCAAGGTTTCATTGAGCTTCACTTAGGATAAAGAGTTGAACAAAGTCAAACGAAGCCCAAGAGCACCTGATGGCCTATAGATGCTTATGGTGAATGGATGAGTGTTAAACACCAAAGAGGATTCTTAAAGGGTCCTAATATAGGGTGTCTATAGGAACTATGACAAATTAGTTAGGAATTTATGGATACAAACAACCTCATTTGTTGCCTCATAAGTGGAAACATATTCGGCTTCAATGGTTAAATCAATAATACATGATTTATTGATAATCCTCAAACTTGTCGCTCTACCTCCTACGATAAACACATATACTGAGGTTGATTTCATGGAATCCTTATTAGACTAAAAGTGTAAGTCCATATACCATTAGGATACAAGATTGTACGCTGACTAAACCAGTACATAATCTCTTGTCCTTTTTAGGTACTTGAGAATGTTATTTACAATAGTCCAGTGCTCCTCTCTTGGATTTGATTGGAATATGTTAACCATGACAACAAAAAATTATATATCTAGTCTTGTACACATCATAGCTTACATCAGGTTTCCCACCATTGAAGCATAAGGTATATTCCTCATCCTTTCCATCTGACCAAGTGTCTTGCAACACGGATGCATAGATAGAATGACTCTATGCCTGAAAATAAGAAATCCTTTCTTGGAATCCTTCATCCTAAATTGTGTGATCATGTCATTGATATAATTGACTTAAGATAAGCTCAACATCCTATTTTTCCTATCATGCAAAAGCTTGTTCCAAAGGATGTAATTGTATTCTCTTAAGTCCTTCATATCGAACTAACTAGACAACTAGACTCTTATGCTAGATAATTGACCTATATCTTTCCTAATTAGGAGAATATCATTCACATAAAGTACTAGACATACCATCATGCCTTTTATACACACAAATTTTATCTTTGCGTTGATCAAAATCAAAATATTTTATTGAGTGATCAAATTGGATATTTCAAGACCTTGAAAATTGCTTAAGTCCATAAATGGATCCGTTAGACTTTTGCATCTCGCTTTCTCAGCTACCTGCTATGATACCTTCAGGTTGCATCATGTAGATGAACTCGCAAATACTACCTTCAAGAATGTCTCCTTGATGCCCTTTTGCCAAATCTTGTAATCAAGATGAGTAGCAATGGATAAAAAAATATGGATAGACTTTAATGTGTCTGCTGGTGAGAAGGTTTCCTCATAGTAAATCCCCTCAATCTAAATAAACCCTTTTGAAATAAGCCTTACCTTGAATATTTTTACCTTCCATATACCCTTATTATGTTATTATATATCCTCTTGAACCCAATGGGTTTTTTTCCATCCTGTAAGTTAATAAGTTTCCAAACCCGATTCGAATACATTTAATTTTGTAAGGACATTTTTCTCATGTCCAACATGTTACATTTGTGTATGTCTTATGCCACTACATTTGGCTCGTCTCTACACGATCTCACACGATGGCCTCAATCTGAATTCTGAGAATCAAGCATTTATTATCTTCATCATGTGTCCCACATCTGTCTCAATAACTTCACGTTCCATGATTTTAGGGACGTAATGCAAGTGGTACGCAAGAGAAGTCAAAATAGTGAAAGAAGGCAGGATATGGAAGTTAAAGGGAATTTTGGTAATTTTACATCCATACTCCAGAGTTCTGGTAAACTGAAAATTTGTAGAGATCGATGCCACGAAGATACTGGAAGAAACGTCACCCCAATCCGAGCTACAGTGAAGAAGTTATGACCTTTTGAAGATGGAGAAAATTCCTTAGAAGAATGTTATTTTTTTTTTCAACCCCAAACCAGTGAGGTGCCGCAAACCCATGGTGAACCGGTTCGGGGGGAACCGGTTCGGGGTACACCAGAACCGGTTCGGGGTACACGCATAAAAACAGTCCCAGTTTCTTAAAACTCTTTTGGTTTCCTTATAAAAGCCAACTTCGGGGGAGTTATTTTGCAAGACTTGGAAAGACGTTTTTAAGAGTTCTATTAGCTCTAGTATTCATATTTTTGAGTCCCAAAACTCATGTTTGATTCACACCAAAATTCCTACATACTCTTGAATCATTTGGAACCCAAGAACACTACGTTGCTATTGTTTAACCCTTGTAGAGAAGTCGTTTTCTTCTTCATTGCTGACCACCTGGAGTTCCTGTGGGAGATTCCAGCCGATAATATTTCTAGACATTGCTTTGGAGATTTGACAAAGACACCGTGTGTTACACTTGTGGGCGATTATCAGGTTGTATGTAAGTCAACGATCTTGTAAATTCTTCAAAGTTGTAGAAATAAAAGGTTTTACCCGAAAGGGGTTTTTTCCTTAACTTTGTGTCACATGCTTTATCTATATATGTTTGATGGATTGATTTAGATGCATGTTTAACGGCTGAATTTATTTGGTTTAAAAGTAGACTCTGATTAAATAAGGGTTACTTGGAAACTTGTAAATTATTTTAAATTGATATCACACACCGCATCATACGTTTTTCAAATTGGTATCAGAGAGGGTTACGCTAATTTATCGCGTGATCTTTGTGTTCCGCAAAATTTATGTGATATTATTTTTTTTTTTAAATCTACTTTGAAATTCGTAATTTTTTTCCTATGGAGAACTTATATAATCATATGCCTATTTTTGACGGGTCTAATTATGCCTACAGGAAATCTCGTATGAAATCTATTTTAAAATCTATTGACGAGAATTTTTAGTTGGTTTGTGAAAATGGGTGGACTACCCCCATGGTCACCGTTGATAATATCACCTCCTTAAAATCTAAAATGTTTGATTTCAATTCTCGTGGTTTGAGTGCTATTTCTGGAGTCGTCACTCCCAGCGAGTTCCGTCGAATTATGACGTGCACCATGTCTAAAGAGGCATGGGATGTTTTGAAATTGACACATGAGGGTACGAACGCAGTTAAAGACTCAAACCTACAAAATTTGGCCACCCAATTTGAGACTATTACCATGTCTGAGTCTGAATGCTTTGATGATTTTTCTGCTCGTTTGTCGGACATTGTTAACACAGTTTTAATTTGGGTGAGGTAATTGATAACACGCGTGTTGTTAAAAATATTTTGAGATCTCTTCCAAAATGCTTTATACCTAAAGTCACTGTTTTGAACTCTTTAGGAAATTTGAAATCACTTAAGTTGGAAGAACTTGTAGGAGATCTTCAAACCTATGAGATTGACATGTTTCCCAAAACCATTAGGGCTAAGGATAATGGGATTGCTTTAAAGACTCATTTTAAGAAAAAGAAAGAAAAAGTTTGTGAGTCCGATTCTGAGGAAGAGTTTGATTTTAAAGATATGGCCTTGTTTACGAAAAAATTTAAAATGTTTGGCAAAATGAATAAAGAAAATTCTTCCAATATAAAGAGATCTTTTGAGTCAAATAAAAAGAAAGTGGAGGCCAAAGATAGTGATAAGGAGGATGAGATCAGGTGCTTTGAGTGTGAGGGCAAAGGGCACATAGCTAAAGAGTGTCCTACTAGGATAAGGAAAAAGGGCAACGAGACTGCTATGCCCGCTACACTTAGTGATAGTGAGGGTGATGAGGGTGATGAGGGAGATGAGGGAGATAAAAGTTTAGCTCATGGGATGGTAGTAGCTTTTTCTAGTCGTGTTAGCACACCCACTTTGTCTAACGAGAGTGCACACGAGAGCGATGATAGTGATTTGTGTTCTTCAAGTGAGGAAGAAAGCGAGGAGGAGAGTAGAGATGAAAGTGAGCTCCAAATAGCTTTTAGAAATTTGTACACCGAGACCTTGAAAACAAAGAAGTGTAATCGTGATTTAGGTCGTCGGGTTTTAGATTTGGAGAGAGAGAAGGAGGTTTTGAGAAAGGAGAAGTGTGATTTGACCAACACGTTGTCTAGTCTGACGACACGTGTATCCCAACTTGAGAGTGATCTCGAACGCGCGAGGGAGGTCAATGTCAATTATGAGAATGCACCTAAGAAGGTTGAAAAGGTGGTTCTTAAGGGTAAAGGTGAGAATTTAGGAATAAGTTATGACGGTGCTTCTACTTCCCAATTATCACCCGAGTTAGTTCCCACTTTAGTGATAGATTCACGTAAGTCTCACCCTAACCCACCTAGGCGTCCCATTCCTATTAGGAGAGCGCGTCCTCTAGTTTTTTAGAATGGTGTTCCTAGGCTTATATATGTTTGTTCCCATTGCAAAAGGAGAGGTCACCCTAGGGAATTTTGTTTTAAGTTGTGTTATGTGTCACGTTTTACTTCTACACTTGTTTCTGCCACACATGCACCCACACATGATACTTTACATGCTCCCGGGGACTAAATGAGAGACTTTGCACATTTAGGTGAGCAATTTAAGTTTTTAGTCAAAACTTCACAAGAATTGATGGAGGTTTTTCATAAGTTGTCACCACCTTTGGAAAACCCGTCCGCACCTAACGATTGAGGTTTGACTTGTTTACTAGCATAGGATGTTTTTTCATGATGACATTATTTTCCTATTGCTAGTATGTATCATTTTTGTATATTTTTTTCTTTTTGAAAAATTTGAAAAATACAAAAAGATTTTATTTTGATAAATTTTTTGGAAAATTCAAAAATATTTTTCTATTTTGTTTTCACCATTTATGGATGAACACTTAGGATGACCGAGTCACAACATCATTCCATTATTTTCATGTGACTATTTGATAGTGTTTTGAGACAATATGTCAATCCATTCTTGTGCTTTATAATGTTTGGAGTCATTAAGATGTAATTAAGTGTTACTTCCTACATGTTTGACTCATGTCTCCTTTATTGCACACATGCACGGATTTGTTTGATTATTTTGCTTGTCTTATCACAAGTTGGTTGGGTCTTTTCACTTCAATCCTGTCCTTTAAAACGAACCACGCGCGATAAATTTTGATAAGGAAATTATGCATATAAGAACCGTTTTGTGAGTTTGTGTGCTTTGTTTGAAAATGGTGAATGCCTACGAAAGATTTTTTTATCCTTTACGATTATGCTGCCATTTAATTGGACCTAAAAAATTGAGGAATTTTATTATTCGGGGTCCAAAGAGGTTTAAAAGAGCCCAAAAAAATTTAAAGGCAACAAAAAGAAATTCATGCCAATCATGGGCCATTTAGGTTTTTGCACCAATTCTCCAATGTTTGAGAATTTAGATTACCTCTAAAAGAAAATATATATGAGGGAGCTTGGTTGGAGATTTTAAAACGGGTTTGCACGTACTTGAAATTCTTAAAAATGCGCTACATAGTTTTGGACGTTGTTGGTGTGGAAATCATTTGACTTTGATTTGTTGATTTGCATAAGACGATGTCATCTAAATTCAACAATCTTTAAACCTAAGGATAATTTTGATGTTCATTCGCTAGGGGTACACATATGCTTCGTGCACATATGATTGATTGAGTAAATTTTCCTATCGAATGTGTTCACACCCATTCATTCAATTTCCATGACTTGGTTGTTTTAGTTTAAATCCATGGTGTGACTTTTGTATCTTATTTTTGTGCGAAACATTTGAAAAATCAAAAATAGTTTGTGAAGGTCTTTTGAGCATCTCCTTGCATGAGCACGTTTGCCATTTGTTTGTTCCCTTATTTTGAATACCGTGACACCCCGATTTCGCTTGTTTGATTTATTCTTCTTATTTCTCTATTTGGGGACATCATGAAAAGGGAGAGAAAGAATTACCATTTTATGGGGGAGTTTAAATTTTGGGGGAGTTTTGAGATTTGACTTATGCTTTCATCATAAATTGGTATCTATGTTTATCTCATTTCAAACTCGATACGTCACTTGGTATTTACTTTATCTCATGTGTGTAGGTACTACATTGATGATCATTGGATTTCACACCCTGGTGAGAAAAGCTTTGAAGTTTTGAAGATTTGAAGAACAAACGATGAAGACTTATTCATTTGTATCTTTCCAGTTTTGGGTTCATGGAAGGGTAGATTTTTATAGGCAATTTGTTATTTGATAATTCAGATTTTTTATGTATGTACCGGCATAGACATAGGGGGAGATTTGTAAGGACATTTTTCTCATGTCCAACATGTTACATTTGTGTACGTCGTACGCCGCTACATTTGGTACGTCTCTACACGATCTCACATGACGGCCTCAATCTGAATTCCAGGAATCAATCATTTATTATCTCCATCATGTTCACACATCTGCCTCAACGACTTCACATTCCATAATTTTAGGGACTTAATGCAAGTGGTACGCAAGAGAAGTCAAAATAGTGAAAGAAGCAAAGATATGGAAGTTAAAGGGAATTTTGGTAATTTTACAGCCATAGTCCTGAGGTTTGGTCAACTGGGAATTTTTAGAGCTTAACGCCACAAAGATACTGGAAGAAACGGCACCCCAATCCGAGCTACGGTGAAGAAGTTATGACCTTTTGAAGATGGAGAAAATTACTTAAAAGAATATTGTTTTTTTTTCAACCCCAAACCAGTGAGATACCACAAACCCATGGTGAACCGGTTCAGGGTACACGCATAGAAACAGTCCCAATTTCTTAAAACTCTTTTGGTTTCCTCATAAAAGCCAACTTCGGGGGAGTTATTTTGCAAGACATGGAAAGACATTTTTTAGAGTTCTATTAGCTCTAGTCTTCGTATTTTTGAGTCCCAAAACTCATGTTTGATTCACACCAAAATTCCTACATACTTTTGTGAATCATTTGGAACCCAAGAACACTACGTTGCTTTTGTTCAACCCTTGTGGAGAAGTCGTTTTCTTCTTCATTGCTGACCACCTGGAGTTCCTGCGGGAGATTCCAACCGACAATATTTCTAGTCGTTGCTTTGAAGGTTTGACAAAGACACCGTGCGTTACACTTGTGGGCGATTATCAGGTTGTATGTAAGTCAATGGGCTTGTAAATTCTTCAAAGTTCTAGAAATAAAAGGTTTTACCCGAAAGGGGTTTTTCCTTAACTTTGTGTCACATGCTTTATCTATTTATGTTTGATGGGTTGATTTAGATGCATGTTTAAGGCCTAAATTTATTTGGTTTAAAAGTATACTCTGATTAAATAAGGTTTACTTGGAAAATTGCGAATTATTTTAAATTGATATCACACACCGCATCATACGTTTTTCAAATTTATCTTGGTATTCATCCATTTGAGCCAAAGATCCAATTCTTTGTCTTGTCTTAGAGTGCCTCATTGTAGTTCCTGGGATCCATTTTATGTTCCCATATGGTGACATTGACGTGTTCACCCAAATACACTAACCTGTTAGGATGATGCCTAACCCTCCTATTATGATGTGAATTCACTTGTGGTCTAGTATAAATGGTAGTAACATGATCATCCATAATATTCCCAATTACGTTAGGCAGTGTATTATTCATAACAGATTGTATTTTTTTCTTATACGGTCTTAGCTCTAATCATATGCAAAAATAAACATTTCTTCATACACTCCAAAAATTGTAATGGGTGTAAAGTGAGAATGATAAAACACTTAACTGGGATGCAATGGAAAAATCCTCATATAGTATATTTGGGATGCCCTATTTTTGGTGGTAGGAATAAAGTTTCCTACTTTGAAGAGTTAAACTTAAAAGTTATAACGGGGATAGCGGAATGGTAGGGAAACTTTCTTTCAATTGGTTTAAGGATGATTTTGATTAAATATGTCCTTCAATCTATTCCCATTCACATTTTTGCTAAACTTGATCCTCCTAAGAAAGTTATATACCTAATACATTAGGTTTTGGGGGATTTTGGGGGGGGGGGGGGGGGAATTCAAATGGCATGCCAAAGCATCATTGGAACAAGTGGAATGATCTATGTAGGCCTTATGAGGAGGGGTCATGGGATTAAAGTGTCTGAACCAAACTATTGATGCCGTCAGTGCCAAATTGTTGTGGAACCTATCAAATAATAAATCACTTTGGGCCAATTTCATGCATGAAAAGTATTGAAGAACCCTTTATCAAAACTAAACTCCAAATAATAGAGTTTCAAATACATGGATAAGGATGTTGGATATAAGGGAGGAAGTGCAAGACCAAGTGTTATGGATAATAGGCCAAGGATAAGTGTCCTTTCTTTAAAATAATTGGTTCGAAGCAGGTCCTCTACACTAATATACTTATTCTAGTGGAAAATGGAAGGTCACAAATTTTTTGGATGCAAATGGAATATAGGACGTGCGCAAATTTCATCAAATTCTTCCTTCAAGCATATGTTATATAGTGTCTCAAACCAAACTGTACAATTTTTCTAGGGACATAATGGTGTGAAAATCAACACAAATGGCATATTCTTTATGTTATCTTCTAACAAACTACTGGCAGATCAAACAAAATCTAGTTGGTAAAATTCTTATATATAGCACAAAGGATCCTTATGAAAAATTTCAATTTTAATGTGGATAATTATAAGGAATATCACTCCTCGAGATGATTCCTTAAGGAATATGTAAGGACATATTTTAAAGTCCGTTATCAATTTATTATGTTATATACCGACACACCATCGAAAATCATTCAAGATCAACCTACATCAAGATGGGTCCGAATTAATCAAGTTCTTCATCAAAAAGACTCCGCGAAGTTTACTTTGGTAAGGTTTTGTTTAAAATACCTTAACTTTTCACTTAGAGATATTGGGATATTTTTACAAAATATTTTCTAAGTGTTGGAGCGGACTTTTTGGTCAAATTTGAGAATGAGTAATTTTTTCTAAGCGTTGGAGCGTACCTCGATTTTGACACCCAGGTCGTTCAAGAGAGATATCCATCTCATTTGAGCGACATTGGATGTCGCGAGATTTCGTTTGAACGACATCTGTAAGTCGTTCGCGCGAGATTGCTATCCCGTTCGAACAAGCATATTTTTCGAGGCGGCGCGATTTTGTATAAATACTCATTCAATGGTTTCGTTTTCATTAAGAAGTTTCGGCATTTTATAGAACAGAAAAACCGCGAAAGAAGAATCATTTTTGACTTCTTCCTTTGGGGTTTAATCCCTTTTTGTTTTCAATTCACGAAACTCCCATATGTGTTAGTGACTATTTTTTATGTTCAAGTAACACAACTTTTTTTGTTGTTTACCTTTATGGGGATAACTCTACAACCGGAGAGATGCGTGCTATTGTGGAGGGAGTCTCTACGTAGTGTTTTGGGCTGCAGTCCGTGTGGTATAGCTGCGTGTGAAGCACTGCTGATTTCTAGACGTTACTTTGGAGGTTTGACGAAGACACCGTGCGTTACTCTTGTGCGCGAAAGTAAGATGGTATGTAAGTCAATGGTCTTGTAAACTTGTCAAAGTTCTAGAAATAAAACGTTTTTCCTTTCGGGGATTTTTTCGGAAATTTGTGTCACATGCTTTACTTATTTATGGTTTGACACACGCACACACATAGTTCCATGTTTAGGGTCTGAATTAATTTGGTTTAAAAGTAGAATCTAATTAAATAAGGTTTACTTGGAAACTTGCGAATAATTTTAAATCGATATCACACACTGCATTTACACATTTTACAAATTGGTATCAGAGCGGGTTGCGCTAATTTATCGCGTATTCCTATTTTTTACAAAATCGCGTGATATTGATTTTTTTTTTTAAATCTGTTTTGTGAAAAATGGCAATTTTTTCAATGGAATACCCATCTAATGAGGAGCGTTTTTTTGAAAAAGTTCATGGCAGTGCTGAAAAATTAAAACTTTTGAATTTGAAACTTTGCAAAACAATTAAAGTTTTGGAAAAGGAAAATTCTTGTTTTAATAGTAAGATTGAATATTTGCAAACGTTTCAAACTCAAATATATATTTTTCGTGAACACTTTGGCAATTTTTGTAATGACTTTGATTCCTTAAAATTTTCCAAGAAGGAGAGTGACAATAGAGTCCTATTTTTAGAAAAACAATTGGAGCAATTTAAAAATTCTAGTGGTTGTGTTTGTGCCAAAGAGGACAAAAATATTTTAATCAATGAGTTTGTGGCACATGAAGAGACTCTTAGGGAAAAGTTTGCTTTATATGACACCCCGCCCAATTAAATATCGGGTGATCAGTCCTTTATAAAATTTAAAACAGAATGTTCGGTTGGTTCATTCTTAGCATCACTGTCGAAAACATAATAACTCATTTAATCACCTAATATAATTAAGCTAAGTGTCAAAACATTTTTTCCCTTTTAATTGAAACCATTTAAATACCAATCCAAGAAACTTAATATAAACCATCCACGTATAATTAATTAATACAATACTGAATCAGAATCAGAATCACATGAAGAGATAACTAAGACTGGATAAAACCTTCCAGTCCCAAAACTCCAAACCAAAACCATAGTAACCATAAATCCAAATGAAAATGAAAGGAAAGTAAACTGAACATAATATGTTAAAAACTGTCTAAGGAATGGGCGAAACATGCCCTAAATAGAAAGTCTATAAAGAATGGAAGTGGAATGATGGAGGCGTCTAATATGAAGACCTACAGCTTCCGCAACAGCTGCAACACGCCTAGCAATCTAATCTCTAAGCCTGGTGTCCCTGTGGCTGAGCACCTGATATAATATATATATATATATATAGCAAGAGAGAGAAGAGATGCAAGAAATGGGTCAGAGCCCTATGTGTAAAAATATTTGTTTTAGCAAGTATTTAAAATTTGCAATAAAGCAAGTATCAATTGCATGTTAGTTAGAACTCTCACATGAGATTCTCACCTCTCGTCTATTGTGCACGCCTAACATAAATCTATCCCCACCTAGCCATTTGTAACATTTCTAACTAGATGAAGACTTACGGTTCTTATTATAACTCGTAGTAGAATTTCAAATTTCCCAATTTCCCACATTATTAATATCAGCATTTATTAATAAATTCAGTTAAGTGTTATCCCACTAAGTTAAATATTCATGACATACATCACTTAAGAAGGTACTAACCCAATATCCAACAATTATCTCTCAGTAGGAATAACACATGTATATATGTATATATATATATATATATATATATATATATTCACCACTATAATAAACATATACTAATATAGCACCCCCAAGGCTAAACCTGTAGTGCGTTGCATACTATGTTATCATGTCCTGGTACATCTTGTACTCAAATAAGGACTATCGATTCGGAATTCCCCACGAACCATATATACAAAACACACAGAATGGAGGGGAACATAGTTCACATATCTATGGGTCATGCACATACCTACGCTCCCATAGTCAGCAAGCTTATCAACTCACCAATAATCCTTCACAGTCTTATGTTCTGAGATACAAGTCAATAATCCCCTCAGGATAAGACTGTCTCTACACCACCTCCCGTGATTGCAAGCATCTAGGTATGTCAAACACATAATACTAGTAAGTAATAGGTATTCACACATCCTATTAATAATTATAGGTATTCTCCCAACCTTCTTATATATTTTCCATGCGTATTTCATTCTCATTATTACGTATATTAAAGTATTACTAAATTACTACCATTCCTTAGTAATTTCCAAAGTAACTCTTCTTTTCGGATTAATTAAAGTATAAACTCACATACTTCCTTGTAGACCTACCTCATTTTAAATCTGCTAATTGATAAATTTCTCTCATTCGTAAAGACTGGAAAATTCCTAAACTTCCCCTAAGAAATTTCCCAAAAATTCACCCTGTCGCTCGAACTAGATGGCTTGTGCGTTCAGTCTGCCCATCGATCTGCGGGTGATACGTTGTACTCAATCGCAACTCGGTACCCATAGCCTCCTGAAAGCTTTCCCAAAAATGAGATACGAACGTCTTGTCTCTATCCGACACGATGCTAAGAGACACACCATGCAGTCTCACTATCTCTGCAATAAATAGCTGAGCATACTGTCCCGATGTGTAGTCTATCCTGACGGGCAAAAAGTGACCTACTTTCATCAATCAATCCATAATAACCCATATAGAATCATGCCCCCTCTGCGAAGTGGGCAGCCCGATGATAAAATCCATGGAAATGCCTTCCCATTTACACATTAGAATCTCCAACGGCTGAAGCAAACCAGATGGTCTCTGATGGTCCACTTTCACTAACTGGAAAGTGGTACACTTAGATACAAACTCTGCGATATCCTTTTTCATCCCACTCCACTAATACTGTCGCCTCATATCCTGGTACATTTTGTCCCCACCGGGATGTACCGCAAATCGGGACCCATGCGACTCCGTCATTACTTCATGCCGACGGTCCTCCCCCTCTGGGATAATGAGTCTCCCATTTAAGCATAAACCACCCTCAGAACTCACTGAATAAGACTCGGCTCCCCCGGCTAAAAGCTGCCTAATCCGATCTTGATAAAACGAATCCGCTGCCTGTTCCTCTACCACCCGCATAACAATCTGAGGCGTAACAGTCATCGTAGACATAAACGATCGGGCCATGGCATCTTAATGCCCCAATTCCTTCCATTTTACCTTCCACACCTCGGCCCTCTTGTCTACTGGCCTACGGCTCAACGCGTCGGCTACCACGTTAGCCTTTCCTAGGTGGTATTGGATATCGAACTTATAATCCTTCACGAATTCAAGCTATCAATGTTGATGCATGTTCAGCTCTTTCTGCTTGAAGAGGTACTGTAGTGACTTGTCATCCGTGAATAAGTTAAATTTCTCCCCCAGAAGATAGTGCCTCCAAATCCTAAGTGCAAACACGACTGCCGCTAACTCCAAGTCGTGGGTGGGGTAGTTCCTCGCATGGAGCTCAAGCTTATAGGAAGCATAAGCTATAGCCTGATCCTCCTGCTGAAGTACACCCCCAAGTCCTAATAAGGACGCATCGGTATAGACGAGGTACTCCACTCCTGGCCTGGGTAATGCTAACACCGGTGCTGAAGTTAACTTATCTTTCAGCTCATCGAAAGCCAACTGACAGGCATCGTCCCAAATAAATGGCACTCCTTTGTGAGTCAAATGAGTCAATGGACCCGCTATCTTAGAGAATCCCCGAATGAACCTCCTGTAGTATCCTGTTAGGCCCAAGAAACTACGTATTTCTGTGGGCATCGTAGGTTGTCCCCACTCCTTAACTACCGACACCTTCCCCTGGTCTAAGAATATCCCTCTATCCAAATAATGTGTCCCAAAAACTGAACCTCCTTTATCCAGAATCAACATTTCTCATATTTTGCATACAACCCGTGCTGGCACAGTGTGTGCAAAACCAGTCTCAAATGTTCAGTATGTTCCTCCTCAGTCTGGGAGTAAATCAGAATGTCATCTAAAAAGACAATGACAAACTGATCCAGGAACTCTCTGAACACCTTGTTCATCAGATCCATAAACACGGCTGGGGCGTTGGTTAACCCAAAAGGCATAACCCTAAACTCATAGTATCCATATCTCGATAAGAAGGCAGTCTTCGACACATCTTGCTCCCTGATCCTCAACTGATGGTATCCTGACCTCAAGTCAATCTTCGAGAAGAATGCAGCCCCTCTCAACTGGTCGAATAAGTCATCGACCCAGGGCAATGGATATTTATTCTGTATCGTGACCTTATTCAACTCTCGGTAATCAATACACAATCGTAACGAACCATATCTCTTCTTAACGAACAGCATAGGGGCACCCTAAGGTAAATTACTCCTACGAATAAACCCCTGGCCCAACAGCTGCTCTATCTGGTCCCGTAGCTCTCTCATCTCTACTGGGGCCATACGGTACAGTGCGCGGGCTGTCGGCCGAGTTCCCGGCGTCAAATCTATGACAAATTCTATCTCTCTACTAGGTGGCAGTCTCGAAATATCTTGGAACACATCAGCAAATTCCCTTACTACCGGTATCGAATCAAGAGTTATCACTACCTCCTTAGAGGTTTCCTCCTCTATATAATACAAGTGAGTGGACAACCCTCCCTCAGGACGTGGCATCGCCACCAGGAATATCTCCTGATCAGGTATGGAAAAAATAATAGTCCTACTAAAGCAATCAATAATGGCGCTATATGCAACAAGCCAATCCATACCAATGATCGCATCATACTCGGACATCTCTAATACAAGCATGTTGGCCGGTAAGATAAGTCTCCCAATCTCTATACCCACACCTCGACATATAAAGTGAATTAGGGAACCACTACCTAAAGGTGAATCTACGAAAGCAACAGTATTCAATGTTGTAACTAATAACCCCAAAGTAGGTGCAAACCTCGTGGCAATAAAATAATGTGTGGCCCCCTTATCAAATAAAATTCGCCTGATAGTCCCCTGGATAGAAAACATACCCTCAATCGCGGGTGGAGCCTATGGGGTTGTAGCCTAATGGAGGATATAAACCCGTCCATACTGAAGTTGCCCCTACTGGACTGGAACGGCTGGTATAGATGGCAACGCTGGCATCTATGGTGGTGCTGGGAGGACGGCGGGAAAGATCGGTCTCTGGGCTCCTGTCGAGCACCTTGCTGCTGCTGCTGCTGTGGGGCCCTGCTCTTCTCAGGACAGTCATGACGCTTTTGGCCCATCTTATCACATACAAAACACTTCACAATAAATTTTCCCCCTCGCTGCCCCTGCTGTCCTCGGCCCTGTTGGCTGTTCCCACCTCCCCTTGGCCCTGCTGGCCCTGTCTAAGCTACTGATGGCCCAGCTGGCCCTGATGGCCATGTTGACCCTGTTGGACAGGACTAAAACCACCCTGACCCTGATGGAAACTCCCTCATTTGAATCGCTTAGAATCCCCGTGATGGGAACTCTGATTAACCTACCTCTGCTGACCCTGAGTTGGTTGTGCCCCGCTGGCACCATTTCCTCCTGTCCTGCCTGGCTAGCTGGACTGCCCGCTCGTTTGCTCCCAGTCAAATGGAAGCGGAGGTCCTAGAAATGCAGTAGTGCTGCATTAAGCACATCAGAATAGGTCTATAATGAGAGATTGCCCAGAAGATGCTGCCTGATCCTCCAGGTGAGGCCATCCATGAACATCTGAATACGCTTCTCTTTAGTAGGTACCTCCTCCGGTACCAAATTCAATAATCGTGTGAACTCCTCATTGTATTTTGCAACTGTCCTCCCTTCCTGGGTGAGGTCTATAAGTTTCCCCCTCATCTCAGTCTTGACGGCGAAAGGAAAATACTTTTAGTTGAACCGCACCCAGAAATCACTGATCGTCATCAAATCTCGCTCGTCAGTAGTAGTAGTGGACTCCCACCACTGTAAGGCTGCCCCTCTCAGCTTGAAGGTAGCCAAGACTTGTCTCTGTACTTTCGTGCACTCCTACATACGAAGGTGTCGCTGTATGTCCTTCTTCCACTGACTAGCAATAACCACATCCGAACTGCCCATGAACTCTGGGGGACATGCCCTGTGAAAGGATTCTCTGACTCTTTCCCAAGCGGTGGGAAATGGATGCATTGGCACTGGTGCTAATGCCTGAACCTGGGGTGGGGCCTGCTGCACCACAGCTAAGGCTGCATTTACCGCCTTTGCAACTATCCCGGCAACCTCTGTTGCATTCATTGTCCCATGAGCCTCTGTTGTCGGCTGCTCTAGCTGGGACTGTCAGTCTCTTGGTGCACGTCGAGGAGGCATATGAGATGAGAAAGAATATCATTAGTCCACAATTATTACTAAATCTAAAATAGCTGAAGATGTAAATGCAAAAAAAAAATTAAAATCATAATAGTCCTAAAGATAGGGCTCTATATCAGAGGACGTAAAGCTGAAAACATAGTAAGCCGTATAAATCCTAAAGGACACTAGAATCTGATGCTCTGATACCACCTGTGACACCACGCCCAATTAAATATCGGGTGATCAGTCCTTTATAAAATTCAAAACAGAATGTTCTGTTGGTTCATTCTTAGCATCACTGTCGAAAACATAATAACTCATTTAATCACATAATATAATTAAGCTAAATGTCAAAACATTTTTTCCTTTTTAATTGAAACCATTCAAATACCAATCCAAGAAATTTAATATAAACCATCCACGCATAATTAATTAATATAATACTTAATCAGAATCACATGCAGAGATATCTAAGACTGGATAAAACCTTCCAGTTCCAAAACTCCAAACCAATACCATAGTAACCAAAAATCCAAATGAAAATGAACGAAAAGTAAACTGAACAAAATCTCTGAAAACTGTCTAAGGAATGGGCGACACATGACCTAAATTGAAAGTCTATAAAGAATGGAAATGGAATGATGGAGGCGTCTAATACGAAGACCTACAATTTCCACAACAGCTGCAGCACACCAATCAATCCAATCTCTAAGCCTGGTGTCCCTATGGCAGAGCACCTGATATAATATATATATATAGCAAGAGAGAGAATAGATGCAAGAAATGGGTCAGAGCCCGATGTGTAAAAATATTTGTTTTAGCAAGTATTTAAAATTTGCAATAAAGCAAGTATCAATTGCTTGTTAGTTCGAACTCTCACATGAGATTCTCACCTCTCGTCTATTATGAACGCCTAACGTACATCTATCCCCACCTATCCATTTGTAACATTTCTAACTAGATGAAGACTTACGCTTCTTATTATAACTCGTAGTAGCATTTCAAATTTCCCAATTTCCCACATTATTAATATCAGCATTTATGAATAAATTCGGTTAAGTGTTACCACACTAAGTTAAATATTCATGACTTACATCACTTAAGATGGTACTAACCCAATATCCAACAATTATCTCTCAGTAGGAACAACACGTGTGTATATTTATACATATATTCACCACTATAATATACATATACAAATACAGCACCCCCAAGGCTAAACCTGTAGTGCATTGCATACTCTGCTATCATGTCCCGGTACATCTTGTACTCAAATAAGGACTATCGGTTCGGAATTCCCCACGAACCATATATACAAAATACACAGAATGGAGGGGAACATAGTTCACATATCTATGGGTCACGCACATACCTACTCTCCCATAGTCAGCAGGCTTATCAACTCACCAATAATCCTTCACAGTCTTATGTTCTGAGATACAAGTCAATAATCCCCTCAGGATAAGACTGTCTCTACACCACCTCCCGTGATAGCAAGAAGCTAGGTATGTCATACACATAATACTAGTAAGTAATAGGTATTCACACATCCTATTAATAATTATAGGTATTCTCCCAACCTTCTTATATATTTTCCATACGTATTTCATTCTCATTATTACGTATATTAAAGTATTACTAAATCACTACCGTTCCTTAGTAATTTCCAAACTAACTCTTCTTTCCGGATTAATTAAAGTATAAACTCACATACTTCCTCATAGGCCTACCTCGTTTTAAATCTGTTAATTGATAAATTTCTCTCATTCGTAAAGAGTGGAAAATCCCTAAACTGCCCCTAAGAAATTTCCCAAAAATTCACCCTATCGCTCGAACTAGATGGCTTGTCGTTCGAACGACTAACACCTGTTGCTCGAGCGACTTCACGTGAGATGTAATCTCGCTTGAACGAATTCGCACAAGATACAATCTCTTTTGAACGACTTCGCGAGAGATCGCACGAGATCGCGCGAGACTGCACTGTTCGTCTTCTACCCATAATTTTAGCATTTTTCCACCATTTTTAACCCTAAAACCTCTAAATCAATATCCCAATTTCCAAATAAACAGTTCCAATTCGAATCCTATCAATTATATATGGCTTCTAACATCCTAGAATCATCAATTCATTATGAATCATCAATAAAACATGGAATCCCCAAATTAATTTACCAAAACCCTAGTTCTTCAATTTCATATTCAATAACACAAAATTTCCAGATTCGTTCTATACATGAGTTCATTCAAACGTGATTTCTAGTCTACATACATGAAGGGTTTCAATTTAATAATTCTCAGATTCAATCTACATATCCTAATTCCTTAATTTTCATCACTTTTATGCACTAAAACATGATTATAACATCCCTACACTAACATGAATATAATGATTGCTAGGGTACAGCAAGTTATAAACACTTGCCTTGAATTTGTCGTCTGATTTCTTGACGTTGTTGGTATGGTTGTGTTACCCTTGTCCCGATCTACATGGTGGTGGTGGTGGTGGTGGTGGTTGTGTTATCTTGGCCCTTTTCTCTTAGAAATAGCTCTCCCTCACACCTTCTATGGTCGTTCTTAATTTCCTGACACTTTTTAACCCTAATTGGACTTTCTTAGGCAAATAAATAACTCTTAATTTTCGTCCATTAATAAGACCCAAATATACAATTTATTTATTCCATTAAAATAATCAATATATTTATTCCATTAAATTAGCCCCGACACGACCCACACGCGCATCTGACTTAATTTACTAAATTGTCTTTTTTCTTACTCTTGACAATTTACCGAAGTGTATAGTTCCATATTACATATCACACAGTAATATTCAATCAATAAGTATTAACCCTGGCACATTAGTTAATATTTATTTTAAATTCATATTAATCAACAATTAAATTCTCACATTTTAATTCAATTAATCCCATAATAATAATTAATCCTTTAATTATTTAAATCATAAAAATATGGGGTATTACACTTTAATTGAGGGGGAGAGAGATATCCTTTTAGGAATTATTGAAAACTTGAAAAAGAAATCCCTGTCTTTGGAAGAGTCTAATTTGTTGCTTTAATCAAATACTTTGAAGTTGAAAAATGATTTAAACGATTCAAGTAGGTTTGATAGTGATGGTAATGGCTCATATTGTTTTCATGCTTCTAGTGCTAAAACCAAAACCATTATTTGTTTTAGAGGGTCAATTAATCCCAAGAATGTTAGAAAAGATCACACTTTAGGTAACATTCCTCCCGTTTACACACGTTCACATTGTGGTAGGAAAGGTCACCTTAGGAGATTTTGTTTTGATCTTGGAAGATGTCCTAGGAAGTCAAAGTCTAGTGTTTTGTTTGTTTCCAAAACCCCGTTTCGTCGTGTTAGGAAATCACTTTTGGATACGCTAGATTTTAGAATAGTTGATTCTCATTTTCTTGAACATGACTCTACTCTTGCCATATCATATATATGATTGTGTTCGCATGTTTGTCATGCGCTAGTTTTTTATTTCATGATATTTATGTTTGCCAGCATTGTGACATGTACTTTTTGTATAATTTTTTGCTTTTGAAAATTTTGAAAAAGCCAAAAAGATTCTGTTTTTTAAAATTTTTGAAAAATCCAAAAAGAGTTTTGTCTTTTGTTTACACCTTTTATGGATCGACACTTAGGATGACCATGTCACATCATCATTCCATATCCATGTGACTATTTGATAGTGTTTTGAGACAATATGTCAATTCATCCATGTGCTTTATAATGTTTGGATTCATTGAGATATAATTATGTGTTACTTCCTACATGTTTGACTCATGATTTCCTTTATTGCACACATGCACGAATTTATTTGATTATTGTGCTTGTCTTATCACATGTTGGTTAGGTGTTTTAACTTTAATTCAGTCTTAAAAATTGAACCAAGTGCGATAAAACTTGATAAGAAAGTTGTACATGTAAGAGCCGTTTGTGAGTTTGTGGGCTTTGTTTGAAAATGGTGAAGTGCTACGAAAGATTTTGATTTATCCTTTACAATTAAGCCGCCGTTTAATTGGACCTAAAAATTGAGGAATTTTATTATCCGGGGTCCAAAGAGGTTTAAAAGAGCCCGGCAAAATTTAAAGGCATTAAAAAAACTCATGCCAATTATGGGCCAATTAGGTTTTTGCACCAATTCTCCAAAGTTTGAGAATCTAGGTAAACACCTCTAAAAGAAAATATATATATGAGGGAGTTTGGTTGGAGATTCTATAACGGTTTTGCACGTCCTTGAAAATCTTGAAAAAGCGCTAAATAGTTTTGGACGTTATTGGTGTGGAAGTCACTTTGACTTTGATTTGTTGATTTGCGTAAGACGAAGTCATCTCAATTCAACAATTTTTACACCTAAGGATACTTTTGATGTTCATTCATTAGGAGTACACGTATGCATCGTGCACATATGATTGATTGAGTTGATTTACCTATCGAATGTGTTCACACCCATTCATTCCATTTTCATGACTTGGTTGTTTGAGTTTAAATCCGTGGTGTGATTTTTAGTATCTTATTTTTGTATAAAAAATTGAAAAATCCAAAAATAGTTTGTGAAATTTTTGAGACATACCTTTGCATGCGCGTAGTTCAATCCATGTTTGCATTGCATTTTATTGTGACACTCCATATTTTGATTTTTTTTTCTTCTTATCTGTCTATTTGGGAACATCATAAAAAGGGGGAGAAAGAATTATCATGTTATGGGGGAGTTTTTGCATTATGGGGGAGATTTGATTATATTGATTAATTTATTCTTATATCATTTCAAACTCGATGCGTCACGGATGAATTTTTCTTTATCTCATGTGTGTAAGTACAAAGATTGAAGATCATTATGTTTCACACCCTGATGAGAGAAGCTTTCAGATTTGACGAAGATGTTTGAAGAATAGTTTGAGATCTTGCAAATTTATTCAATGGGAGGGTAGATTTGTATAGGCATTTTGGTTTTTGATAATTTGGATTTTTTATGCATGTACCGGCATAGACATAGGGGAGATTTGTAAGGACATAATTTTAAGTCCGTTATCAATTTGTTATGTCATATACCGCTACACCGTCGAAAAGCATTCAAGAGCAACCTACATCAAGATGGATCCAAATTAATCAAGTTTTTCATCAAAAAGACTCCGCGAAGTTTACTTTGGTAAGGTTTTGTTTTAAATACCTTAACTTTTCACTTAGAGCTTTTGGGATATTTTTACATAATATTTTCTAAGTGTTGGAGCAGACTTTTTTGTCAAATTTGAGAATGAGTAATTTTTTCTAAGTGTTGGAGCGTACCTCGATTTTGATGCCCAGGTCGTTCAAGCGAGATAGCCATCTCGTTCGAGTGACATTGGATGTTGCGAGATGTCGTTTGAACGACATCTGTAAGTCGTTCACACGAGACTTCTATCTCGTTCGAACGAGCATGTTTTTCGAGGCGGCGCGATTTTGTATAAATACTCATTAAATGGTTTCGTTTTCATAAGAAGTCCCGGCGTTTTACATAACAGAAAAACTGCGAAAGATGAATCATTTTTTACTTCTTCCTTTAGGGTTTAATCCCTTTTTATTTACAATTCACAAAACTCCCATATACTTTAGTGAATATTGTTGGTGTTCAAGTGACACAACTTTTGTTGTTGTTTACCTTTGTGGGGAGAACTCTACAACCGGAGGGCTGCATGCTATTGTGGAGGGAGTCTCTACGGAGTGTTTTGGGTTGCGGTCCTTGTGGTATAGCTGCGTGTGAACCACTACTGATTTCTAGCCGTTACTTTGGAGGTTTGACGAAGACGCCGTGCGTTACTCTTGTGGGCGAAAGCAAGATGGTATGTAAGTCAATGGTCTTGAAAACTTGTCAGAGTTCTAGAAATAAAAGGTTTTGCCCTTTAGGTATTTTTCCTGAAATTTGTGTCACATGCTTTACTTATTTATGGTTTGACACATACACACACATGGTTACATGTTTAGGGGCTGAATTAATTTGGTTTAAAAATAGACTCTAATTAAATAAGGTTTACTTGGAAACTTGCGAATAATATTAAATCGATATCACACACCACATTTACACTTTTTACAAAATATGGGAATGAGGGGTCATCCTCGATGTCACTGTTGTGAAAATGCTGAGGAGGGAACTAGTGATCAAATTTATTCTATGGGAGAGGTTTATTTTCATGCATGGGCTTGTTTTAGTAATTTGCTTGGTATAAAGCTAAGGGTGGATAGAGTGAGGGATAGACTCATTTCTTAGCGGATGGTTTCTAATTAATCTACTATTCAAGGTAGTTTATGTGATACATCCCTACCAACAATTGCAGGGTTATATACTATTGGAGAAATAAGGCTTAATATGAAAACAAAAATCCTTATATTGCTAAAATGACTTCATTGGTCTAAAATTTGATTAATTTTTGTTCAAAGTCCTTTATTTCTAGAAGTATTACCATTCGTATAATTCATTTTTTCCTATGAAGATAAAGGTAAAAAAATAATTCAATTAACCCCCTCCTCCCCCCGCCCCCTCCACACACACCGACCCACCCAAAATACATTTTTTAAGTTGAATGTTGATGGTTGTTAAAAGGTAACCCTGGGACAGGTGGAGGTGGGGGATTCTTGTGTAATTTAAAAAAGGGCATTTTTCAGGGGAATTCATAATAAATCCAACGTTTTTGTGGAGGCTTTAATCTTTTTAAAGGGTATCAAACATTATGAGATTCTGAAAGACTACCCCTTATCATTGAATCATATTCAAAGCTTGTGATTCATTTTACTAATGGGAATGTTTCATGCATATGGGAAATTAAAGGTTTTATAAGGGAGATCACCGATATATCAAGATTTTGGGAAGTTACTTTCACACATGTTTATCGCAAAGGAAATACGTCAGCTGATTTGTTGACCTCTTATGGATATGTTCAAAGAAACAATCATGATAGGGGGAGAAATGGTATCTAATCCTATTATTATCGTATCTCAGTTTAGGGGAGAATTATCTTAGGGGGAGACGTCTTTATAAGTAGGTCATGTGTTTGTTAAAGGGTAAGAATTAATTTAGGGGGAGTAATTAATTAATTGCATTTAATACTTTGATATTCCCTATGCATTTTATGAGTTTGCTTAAGTGTGCAGGATTTCTTCTAAAGCGGCATTGTTTAAACGACAAAGAGTTTGATCCTTGGGTTGAGTCAAGTTTGGGTGGGTTATGTTTTGAGTCTAGTGAGCTTGACGGCCCTTTAGGATGTTTGTTTGGTTTTTGTCCCGGAATAGCCAAAGGGGGAGATTTGTAAGGACACAAATTTCCAATTGATTCCATATATAGTTTTGGCTCAATTCCGGACAAAAACATTTATTCATAGAATATTGTTTAATTGTAACATTCTCAAGCCTATGAAGTGTTTGTTGATGAAGTAGCGGTAAAGAGTATAAAACTTCATCAATATGTCGTTTGCGTGCCTCGTTTCTACGTCATCAACTATAGTTCCATGCTCCCAAGGTATGAATGCAATATTATATATATAGGAGCTTGGAACAAGTTTATTGGGTGTTAGGTTTATAAAAACTGCGTTTTGTTTTAAGAAAGAATTAATCAAAACTTTAAATAAATGTTTATAAAGTTTTTTGGGCTAAAAATGAATTTTTCAAACTTTCTGGTGGTTTGTTAGATATGTCGTTCGAATGAGTTATTTCGTTCGAACTAGATGTCTTTCGAACGAGTTTGCCAACGAGGTTCCAGTATAGGCCACTGACATGTCGTTCGAAATGTCGTTCGAACGAGATTGTCGTTCGAACGAGATATCCAACGAGATTCTAACGAGTTCAATCTGGAACGTCGTTAGAAGTATCGTTCGAACGAGATTTTGTTCGAACGAAATGTCATTCGAACGAGATGCCAGGTGGGAACAGTTATTGGCAATTTTTTGGCAGTTTTGCACCCACTTCCCCACTTGGTTTATAACCAACTTTTTCAGACTTTATTATGTGCGGGAATAACATTTTCCACCTTAACTTTTCCATACCATTTTCATCTCTTAGAGAGAGTTTGAGCAAAAATTGTTTTAAGGAAAATGTTCATGTTTTGAGTGAGATTTTTAGAGAATAATATTTTGTCACTCTGGTTTTACACCCATATTGTTTATCCAAGTTCTTATATACATATCAAATTGCTTGGAGTTTGGAACCGATTTATCTCTTCCGTTTTAAAGAGAAGTTTTGGTTTGCTTCTACATCCATCAAAGAAGAAGCCGTTTTGTTGCGATTCTACCCACTTGGAGAAAGGCTCCTTGCTCGGGTGACGGTGACCATATAAAGTCCCTTCGGTGGATTCCGAGACCGCGGTGGTATTCTAAGTTTATCCGCTAGGTAGAGGTGTCTACAAGAAGAAGCATCGGGGCTTGAGAGCACACGGAGAAAGGCTCCATGCTCGGGTGACGGTGACCATATAAAGTCCTATCGGTGGATTCCAAGACCGCGGTGGTGTTCCAAGGTTATCCGCTAGGAAGAGGTGTCTACAAGAAGAAGCATCGGGGCTTGAGAGGGATCGAGTCGTGTGTTGTAAGTCTATCTGTCTTGTACTTGTAATTCCGTATCTAGTGGATTTGTGGCTAGGGCCGTCTGAGGTTGTTTCCCGTCTTGGGCTTTTCCTCGTACATCGCGGCGTAGTGTGATTGGTTTATTTTATCTTGCATAATTTATTTAGAACGCCTGCGTAAGATAATTCAAGATAAAATTCGGTTTAAAAGATCACACTCACTTTAATTTGGGACTAAATTAAATATTGGGTAAAGTTTATTTAATTCAAGTCATTTGCTAAAATTTGGTTTCGCCTAATTTGCTAATATTGATAAATATGACTTAGGCAAATTCTAGGACTTGGATTAATTAATTGGTTTAAGTGAATATATTAATTGATTATTTTTTCTTCACTTGGTTGCAATTTGCATTTTGTTTTAAGAAATTAAAATTTGTTGTTTTGTTAAAATTGAACCATAATCATCCTTACGCTTCCTCATCGTCTCGAGTTTAGATAAAAAGGAAATTCTATCTCTTTCAAATTGGTATCAGAGCCGGAGCGCTAAGTTATCGCGTTAATGATCCGTTTTTCGGCTTTTTGTATTTCCTTACCTTTTTAGGTGGTTCAATTTTTTTTATCACTCTCATATTTTTTTCTCTCAATGGGACGTCTTAATGAAAATTTGTCCAATTTTAATGAAAATAAAATTTTTGATTTTCGAGAGGAATTCAATGGGCTTAACAAATGTAACGAAAATTTAAAGGAATTAAATTTGAGATTTGTAAAAAGAATTAAATTTTTTGAAAATGAAAATTCTTGTTTTAAAGCTCACATTGATTCTTTGCAAATCTCATTATCTCAAAAAGATATTTTTCGTGAAAAGCTCATGGACTTACATTCAAATTTTGATATTTTAGAAAAGTCCAAGAAAGAGAGTGAAAATCGTGAAAAGACTCTTAGGGACAAGTTTGCTCATATTGAGGGAGAGTGTGTTAACCTTCTAGGAATTATTGAAAATTTAAAGAAGGAGTCCCATAATTTTGAGGAGTCTAATTTTTTACTTGAGTCCAAAATTTTAAAATTGAAAAATGACTTTCAAGACTCTAGTAGTTGTTCAAATGGTTCTAGCACATCATGCTCAAATTCTTCCATTGCTAAAGATAAAACCATTGTTTGTTTTAGAGGGTCAACTTTGTCCAAGGTCTTTAAAAAGGGTCACACCTTAGGTAACATTCCTCGTGTTTACACATGCTTGCATTGTGGTAGGAAAGGTCACCTTAGGTCATATTGTTTTGATCTTAAAAGAAGTCCACGGAAATCTTTATCTAGCATTTCATTATTTCCCAATCCCCATCATTTTAAATATAAATCTATATGGGTTAGGAAATCTCTTTTAAATGCGTTAGATACAAGATTTGTTGATTCTCATTTACTATCACATGAAACCTCCCTTGCTAAATTTAAAGGCTGAATGTGTTAGTGTTTGCATACTTTAGCGTTTGTACTTCATGCTAAATGTATGCTTGTTTAGTCATTTTCTAGTCATTGCCTTATTTCATATCACATGCTAGAAATTATGACTTGTTTATCTTTTTGTATTATATTTCTTTTGTTTGAATTAACTGAATAATATAAAAAGATTTTTGTTTATCATTTGTGTTTTATTTATTTCATTTAAGCTTAATGAAAAATACAAATGATTTTTGTTTGTCCTTTTTAGTAAATATTTATTTTTCATTAAAAATGTTAAAAACTCAAAAAGATTTTTTTTGTGTGTATTTTGGTTTGACACACTTTAAGTGGCATATACTTGTGTTTGAATCCCATCTTTTACGCTCCCACGTGGCTAGAACTTTTGGTTTAGATTTTCAATCCTTAAAATGTTCTTTACCATGTTTTATATGGAGTAGTTGGATCTTGTATTGTTTAAATGGATTCTATTTTTATATGCCTCTTTTCACACATGCACGAGCTCTTTTGAAATCTTAATGTCACATGTTATATTTGAGCTTTTTGAGGTGTTCTCCTACCAATCTAGTCATCTACATATCTATGACCTAGGAGGACTAGTGCATGTCAAAATCCGTTGCATGTGATATTTGTGTGAAAAATGAAAACATGATAAAAATAAAATGTGCACGGGGAAAGGCTCCGAAAGGATGAATTAAATCCTTTGCGATAGTGAGCCACCGTTTATTGGATCCAAAAGAAATACGTGATCCAAAGGCCTAAAAACATAATATATGGCATTAAAAAGAAAATAAATTGCCAAGGCCTATGTTTGTTTGATATATTCATTCAAAATCAAAAGAATATATATGCTTATTAAGGGAGAATTGGATGGTATATCAACGGTTTGCAAAATGTTCGTTTATCCTAGTTGTCTTTAATGTCATGACTCTATTTGGTTTGTAGAATCATCATCATGCTAGGCTTGTATGCATTGTGTATGTTTGTTCATTGAGTTCAATCTATATTGTCACATGAGGTTATATTTAAATGTGATAAAGTTTGCAATCAAATGAGAACTCCGTGAATGTTTATTATGTGTTTGGGTCTAAATTTAATTGTTGTTATTTCACACCCCAACACTTACGTTTCCATATGACACATTTTTGCCATACGAGTGTGCAAACTTATTGTATTTTGTGTCATGAGTGTGTTTATATCTATCTATATATGCAAGTGCTTATTGGTATATTTATAGTATATATATATGATATATGTTTGTCTTTGCCTTGCTTTTATTACCCATATGCTTTAATGTCTTAACACTTTAAGCTTCAACGTGTTTATTCGTTCTTTATCCTTTGCATATTCCTGAACAAAAAGGGGAAGAAATGATAGGGGGAGAAATGGTATCTAATCGTATTATTATCGTATCTCAGTTTAGGGGAGATTTATCTTAGGGGGAGACGTCTTTCTAAGTAGGTCATGTGTTTGTTAAAGGGGAAGAATTAATTTAGGGGGAGTAATTAATTAATTGCATTTAATACTTTGATATTCCCTATGCATTTGATGAGTTTGCTTAAGTGTGCTGGATTTCTTCTAAAGCGGCATTGTTTCAATGGCAAAGAGTTTGATCCTTGGGTTGAGTCAAGTTTTGGTGGGTTATGTTTTGAGTCTAGTGAGCTTGACGGCCCGTTAGGATTTTTGTTTGGTTTTTGTCCCGGAATAGCCAAAGGGGGAGATTTGTAAGGACACAAATTTCCAATTGAGTCCATATATAGTTTTGGCTCAATTCCGGTCAAAAACATTTATTCATAGGATATTATTTAATTGTAACATTCTCAAGCCTATGAAGTGTTTGTTGAAGACGTAGCGGCAAAGAGTATGAAGCTTCATCAATATTCCGATTTGCGTGCCTCGTTTCTACGTCATCAACTATAGTTCCATGCTCCCAAGGTATGAATGCAATATTATATATAGGAGCTTGGAACAAGTTTATATGGTGTTAGGTTTATAAAAACTGCGTTTTGTTTTAAGAAAGAATTAATTAAAACTTTAAATAAATGTTTATAAAGTTTTCTGGGCTAAAAATGAATTTTTCAAACTTTCAGGTGGTTCGTTAGATATGTCGTTCGAACGAGTTTGTTCGTTTGAACCAGATGTCGTTCGAACGAGTTTTCCAACGAGGTTCCAGTATAGGCCACTAACATGTCGTTCGATATGTCGTTCGAACGAGATTGTCGTTCGAACGAGATATCCAACGAGATTCTAACGAGTTCAATCTGGAATGTCTTTAGAAGTCTCGTTCGAACGAGATTTCGTTCGAACGAAATGTCGTTCGAACGAGATGCCAGGCGGGAACAGTTATTGGCAGTTTTGCACCCACTTCCCCACTTGGTTTTGAACCAACTTTTTCAGACTTTATTATGTGCGGGAATAACATTTTCCACCTTAACTTTTCCATACCATTTTCATCTCTTAGAGAGAGTTTGAGCAAAAATTGTTTTAAGGAAAATGTTCATGTTTTGAGTGAGATTTTTAGAGAATAATATTTTGTCACTCTAGTTTTACACCCATATTGTTTATCCAAGTTCTTATATACATATCAAATTGCTTGGAGTTTGGCACCGGTTTATCTCTTCCGTTTCAAAGAGAAGTTTTGGTTTGCTTCTACATCCATCAAAGAAGAAGACGTTTTGTTGCGATTCTACCCACTTGGATAAAGGCTCCTTGCTCGGGTGACGGTGACCATATAAAGTCCCATCGGTGGATTCCGAGACCGCGGTGGTATTCCAAGGTTATCCGCTAGGAAGAGGTGTCTACAAGAAGAAGCATCGGGGCTTGAGAGCACACGGGGAAAGGCTCCATGCTCAGGTGACGGTGACCATATAAAGTCCTATCGGTTGATTCTGAGACCGCGGTGGTGTTCCAAGGTTATCCGCTAGGAAGAGGTGTCTATAAGAAGATGCATCGGGGATTGAGAAGGATCGAGTCATGTGTTGTAAGTCTATCTGTCTTGTACTTGTAATTCCCTATCTAGTGGATTTGTGGCTAGAGCCGTCCGAGGTTGTTTCTCGTCTTGGGTTTTTCCTCGTACATCGCGGCGTAGTGTGATTGGTTTATTTTATCTTGCATAATTTATTTAGAACGCATGCGGAGGATAATTCAAGATAAAATTCGGTTTAAATGATCACACTCACTTTGATTTGGGACTAAATTAAATATTGGGTAAAGTTAATTTAATTCAAGTCATTTGCTAAAATTTGGTTTCGCCTAATTTGCTAATATTGATAAATATGACTTAGGCAAATTCTCGGACTTGGATTAATTAATTGGTTTAAGTGAATATATTAATTGATTAATTCTTCTTCACTTGGTTGCAATTTGCATTTTGTTTTAAGAAATTAAAATTTGTTGTTTTGTTAAAATTGAACCATCATCATCCTTACGCTTCCGCATCATCTCGAGTTTAGATAAAAAGGAAATTCTATCTCTTTCAAATTGGTATGAGAGCCAGAGCGCTAAGTTATCGAGTTAAAGATCCGTTTTTCGGCTTTTTGTATTTCCCTACCTTTTTAGGTGGTTCAATTTTTTTTATCACTCTCATATTTTTTTATCTCTCAATGGGACGTCGTAATGAAAATTTGTCCAATTTTAATGAAAATAAAATTTTTGATTTTCGAGAGGAATTCAATGGGCTTAACAAATGTAACGAAAATTTAAAGGAATTAAATTTGAGATTTGTAAAAAGAATTAAATTTCTTGAAAATGAAAATTCTTGTTTTAAAGCTCACATTGAGTCTTTGCAAATCTCATTATCTCAAAAAGATATTTTTCGTGAAAAGCTCATGGACTTACATTCAAATTTTGATATTTTAGAAAAGTCCAAGAAAGAGAGTCAAAATCGTGAAAAGACTCTTAGGGACAAGTTTGCTCATATTGAGGGAGAGCGTGTTAACCTTCTAGGAATTATTGAAAATTTAAAGAAGGAGTCCCATAATTTTGAGGAGTCTAATTTTTTACTTGAGTCCAAAATTTTTAAATTAAAAAATGACTTTCAAGACTCTAGTAGTTGTTCAAATGGTTCTAGCACATCATGCTCAAATTCTTCCATTGCTAAAGCTAAAACCATTGTTTGTTTTAGAAGGTCAACTTTGTCCAAGGTCTTTAAAAAGGGTCACACCTTAGGTAACATTCCTCGTGTTTACACATGCTTGCATTGTGTTAGGAAAGGTCACCTTAGGTCATATTGTTTTGATCTTAAAAGAAGTCCAAGGAAATCTTTATCTAGCATTTCATTATTTCCCAATCCCCATCATTTTAAATATAAATCTATATGGGTTAGGAAATCTCTTTTAAATGTGCTAGATACAAGATTTGTTGATTCTCATTTACTATCACATGAAACCTCCCTTGCTAAATTTAAAGGCTGAATGTGTTAGTGTTTGCATACTTTAGCGTTCGTACTTCATGCAATATTCACATGCTAAATGTATGCTTGTTTAGTCATTTTCTAGTCATTGCCTTATTTCATATCACATGCTAGAAATTATGACTTGTTTATCTTTTTGTATTATATTTCTTTTGTTTGAATTAACTGAATAATATAAAAAGATTTTTGTTTCTCATTTGTGTTTTATTTATTTCATTTAAGCTTAATGAAAAATACAAATGATTTTTGTTTGTCCTTTTTAGTAAATATTTATTTTTCATTAAAAATGTTAAAAACTCAAAAAGATTTTTTTTGTGTGTATTTTGGTTTGACACACTTTAAGTGGCATATACTTGTGTTTGAATCCCATCTTTTACGCTCCCACGTGGCTAGAACTTTTGGTTTAGATTTTCAATCCTTAAAATGTTCTTTACCATGTTTTATATGGAGTAGTTGGATCTTGTATTGTTTAAATGGATTCTATTTTTATATGCCTCTTTTCACACATGCACGAGCTCTTTTGAAATCTTAATGTCACATGTTATATTTGAGCTTTTTGAGGTGTTCTCCTACCAATCTAGTCATCTACATATCTATGACCTAGGAGGACTAGTGCATGTCAAAATCCGTTGCATCTGAGATTTGTGTGAAAAATGAAAACATGATAAAAATAAAATGTGCACGGGGAAGGGCTCCGAAAGGATGAATTAAATCCTTTGCGATAGTAAGCCACCGTTTATTGGATCCAAAAGAAATACGTGATCCAAAGGCCTAAAAACATAATATATGGCATTAAAAAGACAATAAATTGCCAAGGCCTATGTTTGATTGATATATTCATTCAAAAGCAAAATAATATATATGCTTATTGAGGGAGAATTGGATGGTATATCAACGGTTTGCAAAATGTCCGTTTATCCTAGTTGTCTTTAATGTCATGACTCTATTTGGTTTGTAGAATCATCATCATGCTAGACTTGTATGCATTGTGTATGTTTGTTCATTGAGTTCAATCTATATTGTCACGTGAGGTTATATTTAAATGTGATAAAGTTTGCAATCAAATGAGAACTCCGTGAATGTTTATTAAGTGTTTGGGTCTAAATTTAATTGTTGCTAGTTCACACCCCAACACTTACGTTTCCATATGACATATTTTTGCCATACGAGTGTGCAAACTTATTGTATTTTGTGTCATGAGTGTGTTTATATCTATCTATATATGCAAGTACTTATTGGTATATTTATAGTATATATATATGATATATGTTTGTCTTTTCCTTGCTTTTATTGCCCATATGCTTTAATGTCTTAACACTTTAAGCTTCAACGTGTTTATTCGTTCTTTATCCTTTGTCTATTCCTGAACAAAAAGGGGAGAAATGATAGGGGGAGAAATGGTATCTAATCCTATTATTATCGTATCTCGGTTTAGGGGAGATTTATCTTAGGGGGAGACGTCTTTCTAAGTAGGTCATGTGTTTGTTAAAGGGGGAGAATTAATTTAGGGGGAGTAATTAATTAATTGCATTTAATACTTTGATATTCCCTATGCATTTGATGAGTTTGCTTCAGTGTGCAGGATTTCTTCTAAAGCGGCATTGTTTAAATGGCAAAGAGTTTGATCCTTGGGTTGAGTCAAGTTTGGGTGGTTTATGTTTTGAGTCTAGTGAGCTTGACGGCCCTTTAGGATTTTTGTTTGGTTTTTGTCCCGGAATAGCCAAAGGGGGAGATTTGTAAGGACACAAATTTCCAATTGAGTCCATATGTAGTTTTGGCTCAATTCCGGACAAAAACATTTATTCATAGGATAGTATTTAATTGTAATATTCTCAAGCCTATGAAGTGTTTGTTGAAGACGTAGCGGCAAAGAGTATAAAGCTTCATCAATATGCCGGTTTGCGTGCCTCGTTTCTACGTCATCAACTATAGTTCCATGCTCCCAAGGTATGAATGCAATATTATATATATAGGAGCTTGGAACAAGTTTATTGGGTGTTAGGTTTACAAAAACTGCGTTTTGTTTTAAGAAAGAATTAATTAAAACTTTAAATAAATGTTTATAAAGTTTTCTGGGCTAAAAATGAATTTTTCTAACTTTCTGGTGGTTCGTTAGATATGTCGTTCGAACGAGTTTTTTCGTTCGAACCAGATGTCATTCGAACGAGTTTGCCAACGAGGTTCTAGTATAGGCCACTGAAATGTCATTCGATATGTCGTTCGAACGAGATTGTCGTTCGAACGAGATATCCAACGAGATTCTAACGAGTTCAATCTGGAACGTCGTTAGAAGTCTCGTTCGAATGAGATTTCGTTCGAACGAAATGTCGTTCGAACGAGATGCCAGGCGGGAACAGTTATTGGCAGTTTTGCACCCACTTCCCCACTTGGTTTTTAACCAACTTTTTCAGACTTTATTATGTGCGGGAATAACATTTTCCACCTTAACTTTTCCATACCATTTTCATCTCTTAGATAGAGTTTGAGCAAAAATTATTTTAAGGAAAATGTTCATGTTTTGAGTGAGATTTTTAGAGAAAAATATTTTGTCACTCTAGTTTTACATCCATATTGTTTATCCAAGTTCTTATATACATATCAAATAGCCTGGAGTTTGGCACCGGTTTATCTCTTCCATTTCGAAGAGAAGTTTTGGTTTTCTTCTACATCCATCAAAGAAGAAGACGTTTTGTTGCGATTCTACCCACTTGGATAAAGGCTCCTTGCTCGGGTGACCATATAAAGTCCCCTCGGTGGATTTCGAGACTGCGGTGGTGTTCCAAGGTTATCCGCTAGGAAGAGGTGTCTACAAGAAGAAGCATCGGGGCTTGAGAGGGTGAGTCGTGTGTTGTAAATTAACATAGAAACACATCTTCTTTCTTTGTGGGTGGTGGAAGAAAAACCCAAAACTTCTCTTCAATTCGGTGTAGAGAAACCAATTTCCAATTGAGTCCATATATAGTTTTGGCTCAATTCCGAACAAAAACATTTATTCATAGGATAGTATGTAATTGTAATATTCTTAAGCCTATGAAGTGTTTGTTGAAGACGTAGCGGCAAAGAGTATAAAGCTTCATCAATATTCCGGTTTACGTGCCTCGTTTCTACGTCATCAACTATAGTTCCATGCTCCCAAGGTATGAATGCAATATTATATATATAGGAGATTGGAACAAGTTTATTGGGTGTTAGGTTTATAAAAACTGCGTTTTGTTTTAAGAAAGAATTAATTAAAACTTTAAATAAATGTTTATAAAGTTTTCTGGGCTAAAAATGAATTTTTCAAACTTTCTGGTGGTTCGTTAGATATGTCGTTCGAACGAGTTTTTTCGTTCGAACCAGATGTCGTTCGAATGAGTTTGCCAACGAGGTTCCAGTATAGGCCACTAACATGTCGTTCGATATGTCGTTCGAACGATATTGTCGTTCGAACGAGATTCTAACGAGTTCAATCTGGAACGTCGTTAGAAGTCTCGTTCGAATGAGATTTCGTTCGAACGAAATGTCGTTCGAACGAGATGCCAGGTGGGAACAGTTATTGGCAGTTTTGCACCCACTTCCCCACTTGGTTTTTAACCAACTTTTTCAGACTTTATTATGTGCGGGAATAACATTTTCCACCTTAACTTTTCCATACCATTTTCATCTCTTAGAGAGAGTTTGAGAAAAAATTGTTTTAAGGAAAATGTTCATGTTTTGAGTGAGATTTTTAGAGAAAAATATTTTGTCACTCTAGTTTTACACCCATATTGTTTATCCAAGTTCTTACATACATATCAAATTGCTTGGAGTTTGGCACCGGTTTATCTCTTCCGTTTCAAAGAGAAGTATTGGTTTGCTTCTACATCCATCAAAGAAGAAGACGTTTTGTTGCGATTCTACCCACTTGGATAAAGGCTCCTTGCTCAGGTGACAGTGACCATATAAAGTCCCATCGGTGGATTCCGAGACCGCGGTGGTATTCCAAGGTTATCCGCTAGGAAGAGGTGTCTACAAGAAGAAGCATCGGGGCTTGAGAGGGATCGATTCTTGTGTTGTAAGTCTATTTGTCTTGTACTTGTAATTCCGTATCTAGTGGATTTGTGGCTAGGGCCGTCCGAGGTTGTTTCCCGTCTTGGGTTTTTCCTCGTACATCGCGGCGTAGTGTGATTGGTTTATTTTATCTTGCATAATTTATTTAGAACGCATGCGTAGGATAATTCAAGATAAAATTCGGTTTAAATGATCACACTCACTTTAATTTGGGACTAAATTAAATATTGGGTAAAGTTTATTTAATTCAAGTCATTTGCTAAAATTTGGTTTCGCCTAATTTGCTAATATTGATAAATATGACTTAGGCAAATTCTAGTTATTGGATTAATTAATTGGTTTAAGTGAATATATTAATTGATTAATTTTTCTTCACTTGGTTGCAATTTGCATTTTGTTTTAAGAAATTAAAATTTGCTGTTTTGTTAAAATTGAACCATCATCATCCTTACGCTTCCGCATCATCTCGAGTTTAGATAAAAAGAAAATTCTATCTCTTTCAAATCAAAGTGCTTATATTTCATGGAGGATTTTCCAACAACATTAAAAGTATTTCTTAGAATGAACAAGTGGAAGCTCACAATAATTAAATATATTTCAATTGGAGGTTAGGTTTTAAGAATATTTTCGACAAATTAGTTCAGGGAGGTCATTTATTTAATTTATATCAGGTTTTTCAAGTATTTTTTAAGGAAAATCACTTGAATATAAAATTATGCCCTTTGTGTAATTTAGTCTTTGTAAGCCATCAGGGATAGGCTATTTATCCTCCCTATGATGAATAAAATGTGGGGGTGGGGGGTCCGTTCCTCTTATTTAGAAAAAATAATAATTAAACGTGGCTAATGTAATGATGGAAAATGGATAAAATGACTTCAAATGTGAGCGATGCCCCAAAATCGTAACCTCACTATGGAAAAGTGACTACACATAAATAGGACCGCTAAAAGAGCAAGGAAAGTGAGAGAATTAACTGTATGAATAAAATTCATTAAATTAGTTAATAAAATGATAAATATGTGGAATAAGCTAAATGAGATGAATAAAAGGGGACTTGAATCATAAAAGTAATTTTGGGATCCCTACAAAACCAAAAAAGGCATCAAAGTTCACACAGTTCACATAATAAGTGTGGGTAGGTCTAAATCATAATCCGAATTTAAGGTGTCACATTTTGGTTTAAGAAAATGTAATAAATTATAATGAAGTGGTGGAGATGAGAGCACTCCAAATTGAAAATATGCCTTAAACCATTTTTTAGGTTTTTGTTTATAAAAATTAAGTTTTAATATATATATATATATATATATGTGTGTGTGTGTGTGTGTGTGTGTGTGTGTGTGCGCGCCAATAAAATGGTGGAATTAAGGAATTCTTAGAGAAAGTAATAGAATATAACAAGTATAAAAAGAAATAAAAATTAAATCTTGCAAAATGTCATTTATGGAAAATGTTAAACGAAAAGGAGTTTTGGACATTTAAGCTTCTTCAAATTCTATTATGTATGCTTTGTTTTCTAATTTTTGGTGTTTGGATGGTGGTGGTGGTGGAGAGGTGGTTACTAGTAGAGTAGGGTAATATAAGGGTAATTATGAGAGAATATTAATAAAGTGATGTGCGCTAAATTAGATGTTATTATTGCACTTAAATCAAGGTAATATGAAAATGAGGTCAGGGTTTACTTAAATAGGAAAACCCTAAAAGTGAAAAGGACAATCATTCCCCTAAGGACCTATCGATCGAAAGGTCACCTAGACTGCTTATAGGCAGGCTGGGCAAACTTGCTCATTAAGCAAATTATTTATGCCTATGGGCAAGTGAGATGTCTTACTAACAGGTAGGTTCCACAGAATTCTATTATGTTTTGTGTCATAAATTTGATCATGGAGTCTTTTTCATGGACAAATTTGGACTATTAGAAAAAAGGATTAGAGCTCTATAATTTTATAAGGAGAGTATTATTGGGTTCGAGAGTTCACCAAAGTCAAATAGTCTGGGAGAGCGTTATTGTCCTCCGGTTAGGGTTCTAATAAGGACCAAGGGTCTAAGATTTAAGAAACTTTATTTTGACCCTATGGAAGAGTGTAAGGGCGTCAGGATACGGTGTCTAAAGATCCCACCGATGTTCAAGCTTAGGATAAGAAAAAGTCCTTCAAAGGATAGACACGTGATTGGAGTTGTCATTGTCGAGTCACTATTTTCTAAAACTCTGATGGGGATTGGTTCATTGAGGGGGATAAAGATGTGATGCAGTTGTAAAGGGGATTGGGGTTTTGATGAGAGCCCAGGGTGTATCATGACCATGCTAGGGGTTGTGGTCTGATACTGAGGGACAAGGTATAATTTTGAGTAACTAAGGTGAATGCCACCAATATGTGATAATGTGATGTCGTTCGAAAGGCTTTGGATCCTCTTGGTAGGGGTGTGTTTCGGATGGATCGGATCGGAATAGGAGTGTTCAGAAAAAATTCCAAAATTTTCGGAATTTGAAAATGCTTTCCAATTCGAAAAAAATAAAAATCAAAAAATATTTTTTTTCCTATTCGGAATATTCAAAAATTTCAAAAATTTTATTATTCGTAATAATATCGGAATAATCAAAATTATCAGTTATAATATTTTCGAAAAATATCGAAAATGTCATTTTTGAAAAGGATATTTTTAAAATAAAAATAAAAATCAAACACTCCACTTTTCATCACCTATGTAATAAACTATGGAGCTATATGAATGATAAGGCTATGCATCTCATACCAATTCGGAAATGCAATAAACTACAGAGCTATGCATCTCTTACCAATTTGGAGAAAGATTAATCAAGGCTTGACTATGATACTAAGAAACTGCAAAGCTATATGAATGAAAAAAAACTATTGCTTACCTAATTAAAAAAGGAAATGCAAGAATGGTTAACAACTGTAGCAGATCCTGTGCATCAGTATTTCAGATACAAAAAATGAATAAAAGGAAGATGAGAGAAACTTAATATAAATCATCTTTGGAATCTAAATTCGCATAACAACTTAATATAATTCCGGATGTTGTCTTCTGATTTAGGGTTAGTGTGATGTAGAAGGTTAATATATATGGGTATCTATTAATGGTTGAGATGGTTTTAAATGGATGGTCAAGATTAAACTAATAAATAGTAAATTATATATATAAATAAGGGTAGTAAAAATGTATTAAAATAAATAAAAATATTATTATTTCGAAAAATATTTTGGATGGATCGGATCGGCGTGATATTGGAAAATTTGGATAGAAAATTCGAAAATTCGGAATCCATATATGATTTCCAATTCCATTCCAATTTTTTTCGGAAAATTCGAAATTGGAAAAATGGGAAATCGAAAAATTAAAAATGGTGCCAAAATTGAAAAAATTTGAATCGGAAAACGAAAAATTCGGAAGTTCGGAAATAACTGACACCCCTACTCTTGGGGTGTTCGAATAATTTTTGGCGATATATGTGGCATTTTTTATTTTCAATTTTGAGGCGTTTATGATGTATGTCCAGTTTTTGTGGATTTTTTAGCCTTTAAAATTTGGGGTAATTTGAGGGATTTTTTGAATTTTTTAGCGATTCTTGTAACAAAAATAAAGAAGGATGCCTAATGGAAGGACGTGGTCCCACTTGAACCAAGTGGTGCACGAATTGACAAGGGGTGCCTGGCGATAAGCATGACCCCAGACATGTCGATTGGCAAGTTTCTCCACCCTATATAAATTAAGGCATGGGGAAAACTACTTGTTAAGCTCTCTCTCTCTAAAGAAGTCGCAAATAGGGATAAATAGAATTTGGTAGGTGAAAGTGCTTTGTTTGAATTGTTCCTCAGAACTTTTTGCGCATTTTTTGAAAAGATGGACTCCGTAAACGCACCCTGTGAGGATGACGGAGCAAATGCTGAAGTGATGAATTGAGGTGATAAGCCTGCGGTGGCAGAAAATGTGTACTACAGGGTGAGATTGACGGAAGATACGAGGATCCTTATAATAGATCATCAAGTGGTTATGTAAGTGATCTTTCCTTTTTGCGTTCTTTTAATTTTTTTAATTTTTGTGTTTGTACTTTGAGATAAATATTTTGTGTTTTTTTTATCTTTTTGGCTTATATTGGGTATGTCAATGCAAGTTGGGGCTTCTTCTTCGGTTACTCTCACCTGGGGGTCTACGGAGCTGAAGAGTGTGTGTGAACACCTCGTTCAATAGGTGTAGGGATTGGTGTGGGGTAGGCTTTGAGGACTCACTGGATGAGATGTCTCGGTCTTCGACTATCATATGTTCTTAGGGAGACATGTGGTGGGAAACTACCCATACCTTCCATACATGGGTGGGGGATACGACGGTGACACTGACTGACATATGTCAGATATTGGACTTATCATGCAAGGTATGTTGGTGCAAGTAGATGCTCTTTAGGATTTACGAGCGAGGCTATAGAGGCAGATTTGGATCCTTTGGAGTGGGTTGGTTTTGGAGAGTTTGTTATTGTGGATAATTTAATGGAGGTATTTTTTAGTTGGTAGATTGATATGGGCGATGTCCAACAGGTGTGGAAAATGGCGCATCTTTTGATTTTGTTCCTACAGGGGACTACTTTAGTGGTGAAGAGTGGATATGAGATTCACTTGTGGTTACCACCTTTATTGCGAGACTTCATTCATATTTGGATGTTTGACTGGGGTATTATGATGTTGGAATCTCCTTATTTCTCTCTGTATGCATTAAAAGATGTTATAGGACTACCTTCATGGCTTTTGAAGGTACATTTTATTTTATGATTTTAATTTTCTTGCATTATTTTATTTTTGTAGTTTTATTATTTTTAAATGTTTTTGTATTTTTTTATGTTTTTTAGATATGGATTTATGAGATCATCGGGTTTAAAACTCGCTTAATGTGTCTTCAAGACCCAAAGGTGGGTGGGTGGCTTCAGTTAAGGAGGTGGAGGAAGGAAAATAGGGTTTAAAGTCCTTCCCTTCTTTAAAGGGGGTGAGGAATGTGTGTCACCCCGTAAAATCCATAAATAGATTAATCGTGCCTAAAAAAAATCACAGGAGTCAAAAAAATATGATAACATTCTCAACATGAGGAAATATATAACACAATATGAATAAATGCAGTACAAGATAATAAGCAGCTGAATCAAAATAAAACATCTTTGATACCACTCACTGACATAAGAATCAAATTCAACACTAGAATATAAAATGAAAATCAATAATATAATATTCTAATTTGAGCACAAGTACATATCATACAATCTCGGACGCGAGAAAAATATAAAATACATACAACTGCTTGAATTGAAATATAAGTAAATACAATGATGTAAAAGACTAACACTGCATAACCCCTACACCCTAGGAATGAGGTATAGAATGTCGCTAGATATACTCTTCCAACGAATAACCCAAGTCTACGCTGGCAACAGCGGCTTAGAACCGGTGGAAAGTAGTTTAACAAGGAGGATTAATCCTAGAAAGTTTACAAAGATAAAGAATTTAACTAAAGTTGGGCCACGATAATAATAATGCATCTTCCTCCCATATTAAGATCATTTTAAGTTATTGTAACAACCCTCGCTTTTGAGAACTTATTTTATATTAATTTAAATATTAATTGAATGAGTAAAAGTTAATATTTACTAAATTGTTGCATATTTACTGTATGTGCAAGTAAATATCAGCATGTTGCGTTTTATAGTGTCATATGCTTTAAAATGACATTTATGTTTAAAATGAAACCGGAACTTTAAATGATTTAAAAAAATTGTCGGATGCCAATTTAGATGGCGTAGTTAGTCCCGAAATGTGCGAGATAGTCGAAATAAGTGTCATATTGTATTTTTGGATTTCGGGCACTTTTGACTGGTTTTAACATAAATGTGTAGTTGCGAGTCATTTTAATGTGGTATTAACCATTTAAGCTGGGATATTAGACTAAAGCCATGATTTAAGTCTTGCATTTCATTTATTTCTCTTAAGTGTATTACTAAACCTATAGAGAAAGAGAGAAGAAGAGAATTGAGGAGAAAAAGAGAGAGATTGAAGATTGAGGCTTGGGATTGTTGCTACCACAAAGAAATCTGAGATTTCTACCTCAAGGCAAGTTTTATACTTCCTAATATATGGCTTAAGATGAATAAATTGTATTGATTGTTGTGGATTGACTTTGGTTTAACAATTTTTGGGCTTTAAATGGATTTGTAGGTTTTGAACCCTTGAAAGTTGATTTGGATATTGATTGGTGTAAATTATAGTTGCTAGATGCATTTATGTGTAGTTGGTTGCAATAAATGATCTTGGTTTGGGTAGAAATGAGTTGGGGAAAATTTGGAGTCCGAAACTCCATAGTCGAATTAGGCAATTCTGGGCTGGGCGAATCGATTCGCCATAAGGACAGTTTACAAGTCTGAGTAGACCGAATCGATTCGACAATTATGCAGAAAGTCAGGTCCATCTGTCCGAATCGATTCGGCTGGTCCGAATCGATTCGTTTTCAGACCGAATCGATTCGAAAATCCTGTAGTTTTGAGTTATTTTTCTAACTCAATTCCAACCCTTTTTCCTTAGAC
Organism: Sambucus nigra; assembly: GCA_949130495.1. Classification (NCBI taxonomy): domain Eukaryota; kingdom Viridiplantae; phylum Streptophyta; class Magnoliopsida; order Dipsacales; family Adoxaceae; genus Sambucus; species Sambucus nigra. Next base: position 262,725,760 of record OX422217.1, read on the forward strand.
CTAGGGATTAGTAACCTTCTTGTATGAAGTAAACTTAGAGTCCGAGATGAGTTATTTAACTACCCTAGATTAGAATTGATTTATATTGGGGGGTTATTTCGGGGGCATACAAATTGATGTTAGGGTATTCCTTTCCTTTAGTAAATTATTAGGAGTCGAGGAGTTGTAAGGTCATATTTGGGAGACTTTAGATGCTCAATTGATTATGATAGTCTTGATGGTTTATAATAACGCCCCAAAAGAATGTTTGGAGAATAAATTGAGAGTTTACTCATTCGTTGAGGTTGTAATGATGATGTGAATTGCGTATGGCTCCGGATAAAATATGACGTATTTACTAAATTGTAAATGATTATGGTTTCGGACAAAATGAAACCTACATGTGTAAAATGGTAAATGAATATGGTAAATGATAATTTACTTAAACACACCTCTCTAAATGACATCATAAGGGAAGTTCGCGCGTGAGGTAAAGCCCCTGGCTAATGAATGCAGGGTGGATATAGTCCTAGGCCATATGAGCGCTTATGGTGTGTTTTTCTGCGATGGTTAGGTAATTCCGGGTGTGGTTATGACTCTCTCACAAGCATATGGCCGCTTCCCGACGTCTTGCGTTATAGGTGCCCTGGTTGTCTTGGCTTATAGGCCCTGGAAGATGATGGTCAATTAGGGGCGCGCACAGTGGGGAAACCCGGACGGGCGGTCTTAGAATCGTTATATGTATATGAATATAACTATTCTTATTTCAAGTTGGACTTGATTAATGAAATTCCATAAAGAGCATATAATTGCAGTTATGTTTCATAATGAGAAATGGAACTATGTAATGGAACAGAGTAAAGGATGGAGGCTTGTAATTAATGTTATTCATTTATATTTTCTTGCATAACTAAATAAAAACTTATGATCAATTAATTTATTTTAGTTTATGAATTGAATTGTATAGGTAGATTCTTATCTTTATCATACATGATTAACTGTTCATAACCGTCATACTTTTATTCATCTGGTGATCATATAAAATCGGGCACTGACCCGTTCATATTTCTTGTTGTGCATGAATCTTGTATCCGCTCAGGTGCTCCATCGCAAGGACGCCCGTTCTGATTTTCCTATTCCGGTGTTTTTGAGGAGCCATGATATTTTGCGGATATTTTGGGATACGTTGTTATAGACGCCTTCATTTTTGTACTCTAGTTATGATCAGGTCATTTACTCGGGCGTGTGGCACAAGGTTTTGTAATTGTTTAATGTAATGTATTATGTAACTTACTGAATTGGTTGAATATTGTTGTAAGCGACTGTTGACCGACAGCATATTCGGTCCCCTTATTGTATACCTGTTGTTATGTAATATAAGTTCTTTTGGGTTTCCACTTTCTTTTAGAATTGAGTTATTTAAATTCTTTCTTTAACTTATAAAAAAAATTGGCAACCCGTTTTTCAGAATTATGGAGTGGTTATCCTGTATACTTACTATGTTGTTGTGATGCTGAGAATGATTCCATCCATGATTCCTGTTATATTAGAGTATCGGGTTGGACACCCCTTATTCTGAGGAGCGGGGTTGTCACAGTTATATAACCTAAATAACCTAAAATAAGTATGAGATTCTACTCCCAAACCCAGTGATTCACATGTGATATATGTCCATCTCTTAATTAAATGTTCATTAATTTCACATTATAAAGTCCATATCTTATATTACGAATGATTATTTCTATGGTTATATCTTACATTAAAAGTGATTATCTTACTAATCATAATAATCAATAACAGTCTATAGTTGTGATTTTAAAAGTGTGTCTCAAGTCAAATAGTCTCAAATAGTAACAGCCCAGTGATTTGGTATATCCGTCCCCAGTATATTTATTGCATTATTCTTGAGTTATAAGTTTATAGTAATGCATCGCTGGTATACACTATAAATCGATATAATCATCTCAAGTCTACAATACTGAATCACGGTATAAATCACAATAAAGAATCTCATAATACGGAATACCCGTGAGTACACAGAACTCACATAAAATCTCGTGGTCTATGCCCGATCCCACAAATAAAATTAAGAAGGCCTATACATATTGCCTTCATGAATAGCTCGTGCAATACTAGGTATAGTTGTATGTTGTCCCAGTCCTATAACCTCAAAGCCTCAGCAAGGGATAATCACTACACATTCATGTATATCACACGGCCTCCATAACCAAGGATATGTAATAGAACTACCTTGTTTATCCTATTCAAGAACGTAGGTACGATAGATATAGGATCAGAGTAATTGGGACCAAGGTAGATCACGTCTCATCATTAGGAATACCATGTTCGATCAACGTTGTACGCGCCCCATCAAAATTACTCCTAGTGCGTCACCCATGGAACTCACACACCATGGTATGTTTGCACATGAAAAGTAAGAAAACATGGCCCTATGTAAGTGGGTCAAACAAATAAGTACAAAACCTACTCAATTGGGTTACATAAAACGTCAATTTTATTATTAGTTAATACGCACATTAACTAAAATCGATTATATATAATATTAGCCCGGACTCCCAAGGCTCTCCAAATCTAGTCATCCTCTCACACATAAATTTCATAAGACTTATCTTAATATCATAACTACCCTACTCAATGGGTCATAACAATAATCTAAACTAACGTGTGATCTACACAATCACTAACCCTCTATCATTATCAGAATTATCCCAATACTCAGCCCTATACTCAAGCTTCTCATCAAATTACATAGAAATTCCATTTACTCACGAATTCCAAAAAGTATATTACCTTATAAATTAATTATCTCTGATTAATTAAGAACTGAATGAAAAAAATTAACACAATCGATCGAACCCAAAACTCAACATGCTAGATCGAAACAACCTCATAATATCCACCTAGGATTTTCCATAAACCCTTGACAAGCATTGCCACGTGAAAGCCCAACAACTAGACTTCATGGTACAACTATGCACATGGGGATAATCTATGTCATCCACACGGTCCCATATGCATGGGCCCTTAACCATGTGCACGGACTCTGCAAATCTAAACTTCACCAAAGTTAGGTTTCTTCTTCCCCAAATCCCAAGTTAGGAACCTAGAAATTCTAGTCCTCTATAGATGACCCTACCTAAGGTCCTAACACCACAATATCACCTTTCAATCGTTTTTAACTCACTTAGATCAAAACCTAACCTCTTAAGTATATAAATTTGACACTTTCTTCTCGGATTTGATTCATTTATGGAATTAACATGAGGGATTTTATAGATTATCAAATTGGATTCGATTTACAATAATATAATCATATTATACACTATCATGGTTCAATTTAAGGGTTTCATAATTAAACTACTCAGGTTTATCAATATGATTAAGGCTAATCATTAAATTTAAATCAAATTACCAAAAATATTATGATTAAGATGAGTGAAAATCACATTTACACAAGTTTTAATCTAGACTCCAATGACTACTACTATAATAATATAATCCCAATTAAATTCTTAATGTACACTTGCCTTGGACTGATGATGAATTAACATAACAATACCTTCAATTTATCCTCATCTTTTTATGCCTCTTCTCTCCTAAGCCTTACAGTTTCCTCAAATGTCTAAAATGTGTTTTTAGATTTGTCTAATTAACCTAACAATGAAGCTTCCCACGAAATTAGACTTAGGCCCAACATAAATAGTAGTCCAAATGGCACAAAACTCTACCCAAGCCCCATATTAATCTAGTGGACTTAAATTCCATTAATTTAGGTAAAAAATAGGCATTCTAAATGTCCCAAAGGTTAATACAAAAATGATAAATTTCAATAAATTAAATATCTCATTATCTTATTTTATAAGCCGACACGAGTTAATTAAGTTAAAACTTAATTATTAATTATTAACATGTGACTCAATAACATATGGAACTACTTCACAATCGATGGAACCTCATACCGAGGGAATTATCCAAACAATGAAAACCCTGACACCTTATCCCCGACCATTCCATAGTTGCCCATAATACTAAGTCACTTAAAATATTAAATCAACGAATTACCATATATTATGCTAATTTCCAAAAACTGTTGATTCTCGTAATACAAAAGTAAGTTAACTAAACACATAAACAACATATAAATATAATAAGTTACATAACACATGTGACGGTAGACAATAAATAATAATTTCACATTTTAATTAAATGCACAAAAAATATTGGGTGTAGACACCCCATTCTAATACCCCCTAACCTTACCTAAGGTCACTAGCACCTCCCTTTATCATTGCAAACCCAAGTCATACCCCGAGTACTGACCTAAAGGCCATCGGGAACTCTTAGGCTCCGTTTGACCAAAAGTCAAACTCTTCAGTTTCGCCGAGACTGAATGAATCTTCAAAGGGAACTCAAACCCCTTTCCAACGGTCCATCCCGTGCACGATTCAGACTTACCATGCGTACGAACGAACCATTTTCCTCCAAAACTCGATCAGGAGGTCACCGGACGCTCCCAAGCTTCGTTTGACCAAAGCCAAATCTTCAGCTCGATCGAGACTGAATGAATCTTCAAAGGTCACAGAAACCCCTTTCCAACGGTCCACCCCGTACGGGATTCTGACTTACAGTACAGACGAACGATCCGTTTTACACCGAAAGGTCACCGAGCGCTTCCAGGCCCCAGTTGAACAAACTCAACTCCCCAAATTGAGTCAATCTCTTTGGAATGTCAAAGTACATCTGCTAACCTTTCTAAAAGTCCACCTCGTGCACGATTCTAACTCACCATGCGGACAAACGATCCATTTACGTCCGACGATCCCCCGTCCAAAGAACCAACGAACACTTTCGAGCCACATTGAACCCAAAGTCAACTCCCGAACCTGGGATTAATCCAAAGGACTTTCGAAGGTATCTGAAATAACTTTCCAACATTTTTCCCCGTACACAATTCGGATCAGCGGTTTGCACTCTACGACCGGTTTTCTGAAGGAACTTGAAAGACACTGCCAAACGGCAAGTTCCAAGCCCTGCCTATCAGCAGTGTGCCTAAACACACCTGCCGATCGGTAGGACCAGGGATATGACGATCGTAAATGCCTTGGGCCTATAAAAAGGAGGGCCTAACCTCATTCCAAGAGGAAGAAAATCATATATCCATCAGTCTCAGCAAGCTTAGAAAACCCCTCTCGAAGTCAGCGTGATTTTCACATACAAATCCCTTTCCAACCTTCACCTTTCATCACCTTTTTCATCAAACTTAGTGAATTAAGTATTTTCCATCATCACCCAAGTGCAAGGGCTGCTCTCCAACATCCAAGATCAAGCTCAAGATCTTCAAGAAGGTCCAACTTTCTCAACTCTCTCTTTAAATTACCCTAAATTCGCAGTAACTTATTTTATTACATAGCACTTTTATTCCCTTATCTCGCATATCCTAATATACTTTTTATTTAGTATTATTGCACATCTCTTATTTTCATATAAATAAAACCCAAAAAAATAAGAAAAACAGGATTTGCTCATAAATTCCAAACAGGAATTCTCACACTCTTCTCACAACTAAAACAGTTTCTTACACACACACACACACAAAAATAAGAGAAGTTCCCGATTGGATTTATGGTATAAATCCCACCCCTCATTTTGCATACGAACTACGTGGACTTTGATGCTTCTATAGGCTACGTAGCCGTCTCGGGGTAAAACCCGAGACTCGAGTCCTTTTTCTTCTTGTTTTCCATTTTTCTATATTCTTTAAACTTAACTCTCTTAGATTCTATACATTCACATATGCATATATTTATTCTTAGCGGCGTATTATTCCACATGCATTATCGTTCACTTATAATGATCGACGCTAGGATAATCGAATAAATCTTATTTTCTAATATTGTTTTTTGGGAATATTCCTATGGATGACTCGCTTTATCTCTTCCATAATACAAGTCGGTGATTCCTATCTCCATTACGTATACACATACACACACATCACGGGGAAATAAAGTAAAATAGTAACAACCCATGAGAGACCGTAAGGGCGGAATGGGTGCCTAACACCTTCCCATTTCGTAACTTAGCCTCCAAACCCTTTTTTGAATCATTTTGGTTTCATATGTATCAGTATGTCTTCGGATGTTGTCCTTCGGGATGGCTCCCTTTTTTCTTTTGTCTGTTTTGAGTAAAATAGACTGGCGACTCTATCTCTCTATATTTTTCACCTCATCAACGACGCCGACTGAAGCGCTCCCGAGAGGGACACGCGGGATCAAAAAGGAATCCTCTCTCACCGCGAGGATCCGGGGATGTAAACAATGGCGACTCTGCTGGGGACATATTATTTTGAGGGCTAGACTCTATTTACATGGGTATTTTATTTTCTTATGTATCCCCTATTGTCCCCTTTACTATTCATGTGTACCTCATGCATATGCTTCTATTCACACACTTGTAGAAAATTCTACATGTACACTTCACACCACGTGCACCTAGGATCACATATATCCCCATGTTGCACGCATCACCCATACTTGGTATACCAATGGTACTCATACTTCGCTCCCTGTTGGGCATGATCAAGAAAGATACTCTCATAAGATACTAATAAGAGAATCATGCATGATTCACACGATATCACCAAAGAGCGTTGTGATTGACCAAAATTTTGTCCAGTAACTGGAGGGTCACTTCGTGATGGGCGTTGTTCCTACAGGGCGCAGTTAGCCTAAGCGATATGACTCTCACCTTCCATTGGCCAAGTACCGTTGACGTATATCGAACGGTTCCCCCGCATCGTACCGCTAGACCAAAGTCATGACGGAAGGTATATCACAAGAAATTCATTCACGTACGCCGAGTATATCGAATTCTCTCTCACACGTACCATCCTCACGAGGTATATAGTGAGGCAATTCGCGTACACTCGGGTATTTCAAATGGCTTGTCCACACGTACCGATTGCCCTCAAAAGCAAGACGTATATAGTGGAAGTCACGCCAAAGGGGGAACCCTTTTCAATTCACCCAACCAAGCTGCATACCCACATATAGGTGTCAAGCCTAGAACAGACATATTAGATTGCCGATTTCAACCCGAAACTCTGCCGAAATTCTGGGTCGGTCTGTCGCCCAAATTTTTGCACATTTTCAAAACGGGACCGCACCCGTGGGCCTGGTTACAAGTCCAGCCATAGTTTTTCATATGTTATAAACCCAACTTTTCCAGGCTCGGGTCCCATCCGGCATTTCATTTTGCATTTAGGAGAGATTAATACAAGTGAGAACATAATAATTATAATAATCATGTTGAGACCCGTCTCCAAAATGTTTCTCCTTTCTTTTTCAAAAATCCAAAAATATTTCTCCTTTATTTACCAAAAATCCAAAAATATTTTATCTTTCAATCTCAAAAAAAAATGTTAAAACTATTTTCCTTCTTTCTTTTCAAAAATAAATCCCGTTTTACGCCCTCTCAGGTCGATCGCACGTCCTTGGCCTGGCTACTTATTGGATTCGATCTTCAGTCAAATCACCTCGGAGTTACATCCATTCCCCTTCTACCTCTTTCGAGTCTGGAATTCATCCACTTTTCATGGAGAACACAGATCAAGTACCAGTTGCACAGCCAGATTTGACAGCAGTTTTAGCTCAGCTCGAGTCCAAGATTGACAACCTTCAGACTGAGGTCCGAGAGATGCAACGAAACTAGGTTCCTGTTCCTCAAGATCCCGAGGCCCTATTCCCTCGTGTTATGGGTCCATTCGAGCCTATTTGGGTTCTCGAAGAATATCAGCACACTCCATGTCCCCCTCCTTTTAATGGGTCGCCGCCTGCCCAGCTTTTTATGCCAAACCTTGCCCAGCCTGGGGCTGACTTATCTGTGATCATTGATCCGAAAGAGGAAGAATTGAACAAGGTCAAAGAAGATCTCAAGATGCTAACTAATAATTTCAACCAAGTCAGAATCTCCGGAAATTATATGGACTGCACCCACATGGCAAGGTTACCCGAGAAGTTTAAGACCCCGAATATCGAGAAATTCAGAGGAAGTGGACCCCCGATTGTCCATCTTCGCAGTTATCATCATGCTATGACTTTCCTAGGGACTTTAGAAGAAGTGATGGCCCAATTGTTTCAGCAAACTCTAAAGAATAGCACTCGCCGGTGGTTTTTGTCTCTCGAGGAGTCCAAAATCCGTAGCTGGGAGGATGTGGCCCGTGAATTCATATCGCAGTACAAATATAACTAAGTGCTTGAGGTCACCCGTCGTGATTTATAGCTACTCAAATAAAACTCTGGAGAATCAGTCAGTAACTTCATAGCCCGATGGAGGGAAAAGGCAGCCACTATGACTAATCAGACATCTGAGGAATAACAAGTCAACATCGTGAAGAAGAATTTCTTGCCTAATGTCCGAGCAACCATGGGAGGACAATACTATCCCCACTTCCGAGCTCTCAGAGAAGCAGGAGTAGTAATCGAGGAAGGTCTTGTTAAAATAGAGGGTGAACCAAATAAAGTGTCCGGACATTTCACTCCCAGAAAATATGACAAGCCTGCCAGTGCTGCAGTCTCAACCATCAATAACATCTCTCAACCAACCACTTCGTCGGCACCAGAAAGTTGCCCTGTCCCAGTTTAAAAAGAATACACCGAGCTCTATGCTCCCCTATCCAAAGTTTATCAGGCCCTGCTAAGCCGAAACCTCATCAAACCCTTGGATCCCCGTCCATTGCCAAATCCACTTCCAAAAAAATTCAAGGCAGGTGACCATTGCTCCTTTCACCAAACCGTTGGTCATACCACCAACCAATGCTTTCACCTTCGAAACATAATCCAAGGTATAATTGACCGGGGTAGCATTTCCCCACCAGCCAATCCTAATCCAAACACCATTCACAACTCACTCCCAAATCATACCAATGCTATTTTTCTAGAAATGGACCCAGAATTTGATCCCTCAACTCAAATCACACCCATACACTCTCCCAAACCTCTCCAAATTTTCCCATATTTCCACCTACACCCTGTTATCCTCGCTGATCAGGCACTGTCACTCCTTACCAGGGCATGCATCGTTGTCCGTACCCGTTCTGAAAATGGAGGTATGGAATTATCAGAAGTGTTAAAACAACTCCTAGAGTTCCGACTGAAATTGACCTCGCAGATTATCATTGATTGCCAAAGGTTCAGTACGCTGTTCTTAGAAGCATAAGAATGGACTCGAGAGTCAGACAGTTGGGTGGTACCAACCAATGAAGTCAGCCTAGATGATGCCATCCAGATCATGGTAGAATCATTCAGGAAAATCAACGACATTTGCAGTATGACCGAGTTACATAATACTCTAAAGTTATAAGGTCGCCTGGTCCCTTCACCCTTACATATCCCCACAGAATGGGAAGACCTGTATAAAGAAGCCATTGAAGTTGTGGAATGCATAGAATTTACATGGAAAGATAGAATTGTTGCCACCGGATGGGGGGGAGAATTATAAGATTCGAATGAAGAACAACCCTTCGAGAAAACTAGCCAGTTAGACGACATGTGTGGGATGATATCATTTGAGGAGATCCTTGGAGAACTAAATAAGGTAGCAGAACAACTTGAGATCAATGAAAAAATAGGGTTCATGTTCTTCCCTTCTTCAGTAAATCACATGACCAGATCAGGGAGTCATTACCAGATCCCAAGCTCACTACCATCCCATGATAAGGGTAAGGGAGTTAAAAACCTTCCTATGCCAGAAATGACCCTCGAGGAAAGCAAGATCCTTGATCAACTGAAGAATACTCAAGCTAACATAACTCTATGGGGGCTTTTCGTGTCTTCCCAGCTGCACATAAATGCTTTGATCAAGTTTCTCACTGGACCCATAGTTCCTCCCTCTACTACACCAGAAGAAGGGGTAAATTTAGTTGAATCCTTGACCTCTACCAGAATGTTATCCTTCTCTGAAGAAGAAATCCCCATAATTGGGCCAAACCACAATCATTCACTCAACATCTCCGTCAAAGTTATGGGGAAAATCGTACCACTCTCTCTTGTCAATAATGGATCTTCCTTGAATGTCTGCCCATTAAGAACCTTCAAATGCTTGGGACTGAAAGAAAGTGACCTCGCTCCAACTTTTGTTGTTGTACGTGCCTACGATAATACCCATCGGGAGGTGATGAGATCCATAAAACTTATAATAGGGGCTGGCCCTATAAACCCCATCATTAAATTCCAAGTTATTGACATCCCAGCTTGTTTCAACCTGTTGCTCGGACGACCTTGGCTCCACAGTATCAAGGGTGTGTCTTCCTCACTTTATCAGAAATTGAAGTTCTTCCTCGACAGACGAGTCATCACCATTTTGGGCGATGATGATAATATCGAGGGTGCAAGTACCAACAGTCCAATCCTTGAGATACAGCATGGGTCAAATGATATGCTCCTATCAGGATTTCAAGTTGAGCCACTCCTACTTCTAGCAGGGGACGAATTCAAAGAAATGGTTTGTCCAGAATATGACCCTCAAAGCAATGTCAATGTGATTCAGACATTCAGAAACATGCACTTTATGCCCGAACTGGGGCTAGGACAAAGACAACAAGAGATACTTGAGCCCATTGAACTAAAGAAAGAGTTCCCTCCTTGTGGTTTGGGGTATCAACCATTAGAACAAGAGCTCAGAATGATCTGCTAGCTTCAACCAAAGAGAAGATTAGACTGCCTCCAAACCATCTCAGGTGACTCCTTGAAGGGACGATTCATCAAAGAGGGTGAGGATTTCCACTTTTATAGCTTTCCGAAACCATGGTATGACCATACAAACAAAAAGATGAAACCCGAAATGGAGATCTTTTTCCAAGACAGCTACCCATGGGTCGAAAGTTCCCAACGCCATGTACAACTGCTCATCAAATATACCAAAGAGACTTAGGAAAGTGACTCTGAGGACTCGTTCAACTTACGAACACTGGGGCTGGCACTCTGCATGGTTCATTCAAGCACTACATCACTAGATCCATCCCACCTGAATAAAGCTGTTGATGCACCTCTCCTCAACTGGCATGCTGTGCCAGTTCTACCTGTTAAAATCCCACCTAACCCCAATGTTTACCCCATTTCTTCTTCTCTTGTCTATCCTTACTCAAATATAATCGAGACCTCCTTTGATGAGGTTCTCAATGCTATTTTTCCTATCAATGAAGTAAACGAAAATTTTGAGTATCTTGTTGTGCTTTACATTAATTGTTTAGATCCTAATCAAACTTTTGATGATGATGATTTTGCAAATGAACAATTCTTAACTGGTCTAAATAAGGTTAAAAACAAACAACATAACCACGTTCAAGTTAATGAAGAAGAGACTGTTATTATTAACCTCGGTTCTAGTAGCCAACTGTGCGAGATTATGATAGGGGCTACGCTCGAAGAGCATGAGCGCGTATAACTCGAAGAATTATTGAAGGAATTCGTGGATGTCTTCGCATGGTCCTATGACGATATGCCCGGCATTGATCCTAAAATTTCTCAGTATGAGATCCCCACTCTTCTTCCAGATTACAAGCTGGTTAAACAAAAGTTGAGAAATCTCTGCACCGAATGGTCACTTAAAGTTAAAGAAGAGGTGGTCAAACAGCTGAATGTGGGTTTCATTCGTGTGATAGAATATCCCATATGGCTATCCAACATAGTGCCTATGCCGAAATCAGGAGGGAAAGTTTATATGTGTGTAGACTACCGGAACTTAAACAAGGCCTCTCCAAAGGATGATTACCCGCTACCCAAGATCGACATGATCATGGACAACATGGCCAGTCATGCTCTCAAGTCATTTATCGATGGGTTTTCCAGATACAACCAAATCAAAATGCACCCATATCATCAAGAAAAAAACGCTTACATCACCTCATGGGGAACCTTTTGCTACAATGTTAAGCCATTTGTTCTCAAGAATGGTGGGGCTACCTAACAGAGGGCTGGCACGACCATCTTGCATGATCTGATTCACAAATAAGTCGAGGTCTATGTGGATGATATGATTATCAAATCCAAAACTAGAGAAGGTTATGTTCCCGCTCTCCAAAAGTTCTTTGAACGACTGCGACGGTATCAGATGAGACTCAATCCACATAAATGTATCTTCGACATTACAAAGGAAAAAATCTTAGGATTCATGGTAAGTGAAAAGGGGATAGAAGAAGATCATGTCAAGCTAAAAGACATACTTGATATGCCACCTCCCCGAACGGAGAAAGAGGTCCGAGGTTTCCTTGGGAAATTGTAATACATTAGTCGGTTCATCAGCCAGTTCACCTCCATTTGTGAACTGATTTTCAAACTCCTCTGAAAGGATTCAACCAAAGTTTGGAATGACGCCTGTCAAGAAGCCTTCGACCGAAACAAATAATACCTGACTCAACCTCCTATACTCATGCCACCATAGCCTGATCTCCCCTTGGTCCTATACCTAACCATAATTAACACTGCAGGTGGGGCTTTGCTAGCTCAATACCCTGAAGATTCCCGCAAAGAAAGGGCCATTTATTATGCCAATCATAAACTAGCCGAGTACGAAGTCAACTACACTGCTTTGGAAAAAGCATGCGTCGCTTGTTTGGGTCACCCAAAAGTTGTGACACTACATGCTCTCCTTCCCCATTAAGCTTGTATCCCGAATGGACCCCATCAAGTACCTTCTTGAGAAACCCACCTTATCTAGCCAAATGGCTCGATGGTTGATGCTCTTAGCCGAGTTTGATATTCTGTACGTCACACAGAAAGCCATGAAAGGAAGAGCCATCTCTGACTACCTCGCTGACTACCCCATGGAAGAGGTTGATGACTGGATCTCCAAATTCCCAAATGAAAACATCCTCTACACTGCTCAAGACGACTTGCGATGGTAAATGTTCTTTGACGGCACTGCTAACAAAAAGGAATATGGCATTGGGATACTTCTAATCACCCCAGATGACTCCCATACTCCCATCGCCATCAAATTGGATTTCCCCTACAGCAACAACATGACTGAATACGAGACATGTACGGTAGGCCTCAAAGTTGCTCTCAAGAAATGTATCCAATGCCTAGATGTCTATGGGGATTCTTCCCTCATCATTGGTCAAGTGCTCAGAAAATGGAAAGTCAAGGACGAGAAACTCCAACCCTTCCATGCCCATGTAGAAGAACTAACCCCCCAATTCCAAGACATAACTTTCCACTACCTACCTCGAGCAAAGAATAACTTAGATGATTCCCTTTCTACCTTAGCCTCCATGGTCGACATTCCCGAAGAAATAACAATGGCCCCCTTCTTGGTCCAAAATCAAGATAAACCAACTCACTGCTACCACATTGAGCCCATCAACAAAGAAGATCCTGAGCTAGCCAATTTCTAGTATTATGATATCTGGCACCGCCTCAAGCATGGTAAGTATCCCGAGGGTTCCAACAAGAAAGATCGGGCAACCCTCTGAAGACTGGCCACCCAATACATCATATGTCACAAAGCCTTGTTCAAGAGAAACTTCAATGGAACCCATCTACACTGCATCGCAGGGGCTGACATTAAAGAGGTAATGCAAAAAATCTACAGCAGGGAATGCGGACCCCACATGAACGGTCACATGCTTGCCAAGAAGATCATACAACATGGCTACAACTGGACCACTATCATCCAGGATTGCACCGCCTATGTTCGAAAATGCCTTAAATGCCAATAGTTCTCCAACCTTCAACACTTGCCTATGCGAGAATTATACAACATGACTTCTCCCTGGACGTTCTCCACATGGGCCATCGGCATTATAGGGAAGGTTACACCCAAGGTCTATAATAGGCATGAGTTCATACTGGTTGCTATTTATTACTTCACCAAATGGGTCAAAGTTGACTCATACGCAGTCCTGAATGCCAAGAAAGTGGACAAATTCATTAAGAAAAAAATCATATGCCGATATGGGGTCCCGCATGAGCTAGTGTCGGATAACGGGTTGCATTTAAAGGTAGAAGTCACAGAGGTAGTCAACAAGTATGGGATTCAGAGACACAAATCTTCTCCTTACCGACCTCAAACCATTGGTGCAGTCAAAGCCTCTAATAAGAACCTCAAAGCCATCATCAGCAAGATGACCGAAAGTTGTCGAGATTGGGCTGATCGAATCCCATACGCCCACTGGGGCTATCGAACCTCAATTTGAACCTCTACTGGGGCTACCCCTTACTCTCTAGTTTATGGAATGGAAGCGGTCCTACCCGTAGATCTATAAATAGCCTCATTACACGTCATGCTTGAAAGCAAGATCTGTGAGGAAGACTGGCATTAAAGCCGCCTCGATGAGCTGTCACTTTTGGACGAAAGGAGACTGAAGGCATTGTATCACATAGAAGGGCACCATCGTTGAATAGCACATTCATCCAATAAGAGAGTCAAGGATCGTGGTGTCCAATAAGGGGATTTAGACCTCAAAGAAATAGTAGAGCCCATCTGGGACCCCAGAGGGAAATTCAAGCCCAATTGGAGCGGCCCATACATTGTGAAGAAGATCTTATCCTGCGGTTCCGCCATGATCACCGACTTAGATGGAGAAGAGATGGCTCATCCAGTCAACCTAGACCATCTCAATAAATTTTACCCCTAGTTCAAAATCTCGGCGCGCTATGACTCTTATCATTTCCTCCTATTCTTAAAAAAAATCTCTTCAGTTCCCTCTACCCAGAACTACGTGGGCCAGATCCTCTGCAGAAAAAAAAAATCATTCCCAGAAAACTAGAAAATTTTCAAAAAAACCCAGAGGTACATAGGCAGCTCATACATCTTACATGAGCACGGCCCCTTCTTTTTCACAAAAACTATTCTTTTCTTATCTCCGAGAATGACAGTTCATTCTAACATATATTTGAACAAAAGGATTATGCATACCTTAGCGATCGGTACAGATAATTCAAAATACAAAATTCATCAAAAGGCACAGCTAGATGATCAGAAACTTGTTTATTTCAATAGTAAGAAATTACAGTGCAATTACATAAAGGAACAGATAACTCCCTCCCCCCCCCCCCCCCCCACCTTCCTAAAAGGCCAAATAAAAAACCAAAATTATTTCCCGGTACAAAATAAACTCTCTAAGAGTCCTACCCGCAGCTACCGAAGGAGCCCGCTCCATCATCATCATCTATATCCTGGGGTCCCCAAACTTCCCCTGCCTGAATGGAGTGCTGCAGACGCTCCAAGGACCAATAAGCTCAAACCAACCTCAGAAAAACTATCATACCTCCTTCAATGGTATCAGATAAGGCAAGCCACCTTTGTCCAGTCTCCACTTCCAACATCTTGCTAACTACTCTCCTCCACAACCACTTCATATAATCCCCAGGGATGTGCCAAACTCTCCCAGCAGACTGAGAGGGACGGGTCGACGGATGACGACTCTCCCACAAAGAGCCAAGCCGCATGCGCAGACGCCATATCAAATCTTCTATCGAAAAGAAGTCTAGTGTCCGAGGTGGCACGATCTGCTCCCAGCCAAATTGGCGCAGAAGCCACCAAGAGAAATAAAAAGAGGTCTGTCTAAGACTAACCAGCCGGACATATGGGTATTCTCCCAGTTCCAGAATAGGCAGTAGTTGTCCCCACCAAGGTACTGACCAGTACATATTTAGAGCCCCATGCTCCATGAACAAGTTCTCCCAGCTCTCAATATCCAGGCCAACACTGATGAAATGGCGCGAAAATAAGTTGGGTACAGCCGACAAAGGGTATTTCGGAGGAGTCACCAGGCGGAACCTTTTAGACAACCACATGAACAGCATCACAGGGATACCCCTCAGAAAGTCAGAACGACCTTTTCGCCAGGCATCTAAGTCATTCAAAGTCTCTGCCAGTATCACCGTCGCGGGATTGCAACTATAGTACATCCATGAGGTGATAGATGCAAGTTGTGGGTCCACCAGCAGCTCCATAGTCACCAGCAGCAATTTGAAACCAAGCCTAGAATGACAGCTCCGGCATATCTAGTATCACCAACCTCCTGCAAATCCACGGACCGCAACACTGCCGAAAAAGAAATCATACCTCCAAAACTCAGGCAGAGCCACAGCAACGTCGGGATTCATCCCCACCATGGCAGAAAATTCCTCATAAGTCGGACAGACTTCTTCCAAGCCAAAGTGGAATACATAGTCTTCGGGGTACCAGAATTGTACTTCCGCCATCAGCATGTTCCACTCTATGGGCGGATTATGCCATAAAGAAACTCGACGCGTGTTATAAGCATCATAGTCGACGTTATAGGAGCACATCGCCTCCAAATTCTTGAGGTAGTTGGCAAACTCAACACTACCAGGTAGAGCCATCTCACAGAACAAGAAAGTAGGAATGTGAAGGTGTGAAGAAAACACTCCACCCTTCCCCCCTCTTTTATACTTAAAACCCCCCACAAAAGACATAACCTCTGCAGAAATCGAAATAAATCCTGCCCCACAAGGTACCAAAGGTTGAAGAGGGTAATAATCAAAGCTTTGAATTGATGGGACTGGACTGACCTGTCGATAGGCAGGACAAGGTACTTACCAATCAACAACCCCCTACTTTTGGAAAATTTTCCTTTTTCCTCTTTTGTCAAAATTCAAAAAACTCAAAATAAATTGATATTCTCAACAGAATTTCAAAAATCCCCTTTTAATCTTTATATAAATTCTCATTTTAAATAAAACTTCCTTTCAAAATCCCAAAAATATTTCTTTTTACGGTTTCAGCAGTAAAGTAAAAAGCGCATGTGCATTCATTCATTCGTCATTAACAAAAGATAATAAAAAATTCCATTGCATTACATAGATACATGTTTCTATGTTACATCATTTTTGCATGAAAATAAACAAAAGAAAAAAATAAATGGGACTCAGGCCAACCACACATTCTTTCTCTCTCTCTCTCTCACTTTCCCTCTCTCCTAAGAGCTTCCACCACTGCGATGCGCTCTCTTTCCCTGACGTTAAGATGACGCACCATCGCTACCTAAACCAGAATCCTCCCCGGATGAGGCAGATGGCACCAATTAAGAAGGAACAGGAACCGCATCTCGAATATGGGTAGTCGCCAAAGATATCCAGTCCCTAATATCCCTCAGCCAAGTGGTGGAAACCCGGACGTGCTGAAAGAAAAGGCAAAATCAGTATCAAGCAGAAAAGATCAAAAGAAACCAAAGGAGAAGAACAGAAAAGATATACCTCAGGGCGAACAACCTCCTCTGTCAAACCCAACTCCTCCGGGTCCATCGCATGAGGACGATGCAGCATAGGCACCATCCCTCCATCAAGCTCGCCAGATATTGTATGAAGGAGTATGAAACCGCACAAAGGGGACCTCCGAGGTCGCCGCTGCCATATATGTCGAAGAACCGCCACCATTGTGGGAGAACCCCACTGGCCGACTCGAACCCGCAGGAGGGAAGGGCAGTGCATCATATATGTTGGGCGCCATCAACCAGCTCATCACAAAGTCCATATAATCATACGACATAGCCGTATCGGTGTACAGCAGGTAGGACTCGCCAATCATCGTCGCGATACTTGCATCCTCAGCAGCAGCCGCTCCCGCATCATAGACATAGGGGGCCTCGCAGGTGGCACCACCACCTCCTCCTCAGCAATCTGTCGGACCACCCTCTCCCCAAGATACCAAGAATGGACAAACTCGTGCGCCAGCAAACGCCTCCTCTGCGCATTTACTCCAGTCAACCCCGTGTCCTGAACGGTTGTCCCCCAAGGGTAAAAGGCCACCTGAAATATCCCAGTAGATATGAATCAAATATAAAATCAGAGCACACAAAGGTCTTAGACTAAAGAAGAAGAAAAGTCTTACCCTATCACTGGTCAGGCCATTCAAGATCTGAAGCACCGCCTCTAGAGAGAGACCTCCTCGACTGCCGATTGGCCTTGCGCCATCAATGCAACCGAAAAAAATCCCCAACAATCTCATCCTTTAAAGCAATCAACTGGGTATTACACCCGATCACCTCATAGAACCATGTCTGCCAAAGACAAGAAATTCGCAATCAAATGAGATGCATAAGGAAAATGTGAATGCATGACAGGAAAATGAACAAAATTAAAGAATACCTCAAGAAGATACATAGCTCCAGTGAAAGACTGTCGGCAGCACCGATTGAATGCATCTTAGGAAAAATAAAGGGTCGCCAAAGTCAGGCTCCCCCAATCATAGAGAGGGATGTTCGAAAATATCCTCAGATATGGTAAAAACCATAAGTGGACAACGTCGTCGCTCGACGCCACCAGAAACCCCCCACAAACACCAACACCAGCAAAATAAACAACCGGGCCATCTGTCTCACCTGCATCCCATCCTCCACATCGATCACCCTGCCCAATAAAACATCTTTCAACAGCGACAGATGGATGGAGTCCCCAAACACTATCCTCCCCACATCACCAAGTGCCGTGCGCACTGCCTCCGGCCTCACCCGTAAAGATCGATCCACCTCCATCTGCTCTCCATCGCAATCTAGCCCAGTAGCTGTTGCACATCTATGGGAGTCACAGTCATCTCCCCAAAACCAAAATAAAAGGTGTGGGCAGTGTCCCACCACCTCTCCCCCAGAGCGCATAAGATTGTTGTCGAACGAGGCGTCTTATCCAGTATAGACGCCAACCTTTCAAAGTCTGTTGAGGATACCACCCAATGCACCACAGGTGGGAGATGCTCCCAGACATCTTTAAGCCCCGTCATCCCGCGGGCACGCATATTAGATAGAGAAACATCAGACTGCCAAAAGAGAAAAACCTTGTCAGAATCCAAGAAAAAGGAAACCACAAAAAAGAGAATGCCAAAAGTCATTTTACTTACATAACCCCCAGGGTTCACCACCCTCGAAGAGTGATGATGTGACGGCTCCCGCAGCAAGGTCCGCTCATCCACAATCGGCTCAAATGCGTCAAAAGAGTTCTCGCTACCCAAAGCAAGAGGCGCCCTGGCCCTCCACTCCATGTTTGCCCAGTCATCACCAGCCAACCATTCCCGGTGTACTGTAGTGCTCACAAAAGCAGCCATTTTTTAGAGATCGGAATGCTAGAACAATTTGCAGAACAAAATCGCAGAAAGAGAGAAGGCAAGAAGCTGCGAAAAATGATGGAAATTCCCCCCTTTATATAGGATGCCAAGGGTCATGCCGATCGGCATTGACCCGCCACCTACCGATCGGCACTGACCCATTACCTTCTCGAGGTAGCCCAAAAGTCTGTGCCACCACCGAATGGCACCCTCCACACCATGCTGACCGGCACCTCCCTTAAATTTTCGTACAAAAATTCCCAAAAAAATACCAGAAAACCCAAAAAAATTCTCAAAAAATTTCTAAAAATATCGAAAAGGATTTAGAGCATTTTCATCAGAAAATTTCGTACTTCCTCAAGCAGAACCCCTATTTCCCTAGTGGAACTCTCAAAAGACAAGTGAATTTCTCTCCAGCAACGTCCCCAGAGAACCTCCAAAATATCCAAAACTTCAGGATCATCTCATATTCCCCAAAGGTTTCAACTTGCCTTGAGAAATACGTCCAAACCCTAGACCACCTAATCATTTCCCTAGCATTGGGTTCCTCAGTTCAAATCAAAATCACGAGTAATTTTCCCGGCAGAGTTTCCCAAGAACATCTTAACTTAAGCCCACAGAATTGGATTCGACCCGCATAATTGGTCGTCTGAACTTAAGCCCTCAGAATTGGCTTCGACCTGCAGAATTGGTCATCTCACCTTAAGCCCTCAGAATTGGCTTCGACCCATAGAATTGGTCATCTCACCTCAAGCTCGCATAATTGGATTCAACCCGCAGAATTGGTCATCTCAACTTAAGCCCGCAGAATTGGCTTCAACTTGTAGAATTCATCATCTCAACTTAAGCCCGAAGAATTGGTTTCGACCCGCAGAATTGGACATCTCAAACTTAAGCCCGCAGAATTGGTCATCTCAAACTTAAGCCCACAGAATTGGTCATCTCAAACTTAAGCCCGCAAAATTGGCTTCGACCCGCAGAATTGGTCATCTCACCTCAAGCCCGCAGAATTGGCTTCGACCCACAGAATTGGTCATCTCAACTTAAGCCCGCATAATTGGCTTCAACATGTAGAATTGGTCATCTGAAACTTTTACCTAGGGGTGTTCGCGGTCCAGTCTGGTTCGGTTTTAACATTTTTTTTGGACTGGACCGACTTGGTCGGTCCTCTAAAAAAATGGACCAAGACCGGACCGATAATGTCGGTTAACCGACCCTAGTTGGTTCGGTTTTTTAAAGGGTCGGTCCGGTCTAACCCGTCGGTCCTCACATTAATGAATTACATCATTTATAATATACAAACATACCCGAGTCTATTTTTTTCAAACATTAAAAACTAAAAAATATTAAAATTTGTAATTAAAACAAACCTACTATTAGATTAAACTATAATTTAAACTAATCAAATATTAAAGTATATACTTTTATTATTTATTTATCTTATATATTACATATATATATATGTAAAAATATATTATTTTATATAGTGTCGGTCCGGGTCGGTCCTAACAGGGTTTTTTAAATTGTAAACCGTGGACCGGACCGACTAGGTCGGTCCGTCCAAAAAATAAACCGATACCGAACCGATTATGAAAAAAGACCGAACAAATAGGGTCGGTTCGGCTCGATTCGGTTCGGTCCATCGGTCCAGTCGGTTTTTTGAACACCCCTACTTTTACCCGCAGAATTGGCTTTGACCCACAGAATTGGTCATCTCAACTTAAGCCCACAAAATTGGTCATCTCAAACTTAAGCCCGCAAAATTGGCTTCGACCCACAGAATTGGTCATCTCACCTTAAGCTCGCAAAATTGGCTTTAACCCACAAAATTGCTCATCTCGCTTTAAGCCCGTAGAATTGTCTTCGACCCGCAGAATTGGTCATCTCAAACTTATACCCGTAAAATTGGCTTCAACCCGTAGAATTGGTCATCACAACCTAAGCCCTTAGAATTGTCTTCAACCCACAGAATTGGTCACCCCCATCATTGTTGTAGGGCCTCAAAACTGACCTAAATCTTGGGTCATAACTTCCTTTAAGACCATCCCCAGCATGCCACTTTAAGCCCTCAGAATTAGATTCGACCCACAGAATCGGTCACCCTCATCTTTAAGCCCTCAGAACTGGCTTCGACCCACAGAATCGGCCATCCTCATCCTTAGGTCCTCATAATCGACCTCGACCTCGACCCCGACCCATCCTCATTCAAAGGCAGCATGTGGTTTCTATTCGACGGCTATCATTTGTTCCAAACTCACTCATTGAGGGTCTCGATAGACACCCCATTCTAATACACCCTAACCTCTCCTAAGGTCCCTAGCACCTCCCTTCATCGTAGCAAACTCAAGTCATACCCCAGGTACTGACCTAAAGGCCATCGGGCACTCCCAGGCTCCATTTGACCAAAATTCAAACTCTTCAGCTTAACCAAAACTGAATGAATCTTTAAAGGGCATTGAAACCCCTTTCCAACGATCCATCCCGTGCACGATTCTGACTTACCATGCGGACAAATGAGCCATTTTCTCCCAAAACTCGATCAGGAGGTCATCGGATGCTCCCAGGCTCTGTTTGACCAAAGTCAACTCTTTAGCTTGACCGAGACTAAATGAATCTTCAAAGGTCACTGGAACTCCTTTCCAACGGTCCGCCCCATGCGCGATTCTGACTTACGGTACGGACGAACGATTCGTTTTACTCCGAAAGGTCACCGAGCGCTTCCAAGCCCGGGTTGACCAAAGTCAATGCCCTAAACGAGTCAAGCTCTTTGGAATACATAAGTACGTCTCCTAAGCTTTCTAACGGTCCACCCCGTGATTGATTCTGACTTAGCATGCATCCGACGATCCCTCGTCCAAAGGACCGACGAACGCTTCCGAGCCACATTTGACCCAAAGTCAACACTCAAACTCGGGATCAGTCCAATGGACTTTTGAAGGTCTTTAGAATACCTTTCCAATGGTTCATCGCATGCACAATTCGGATCAGCGGATTGCGCTCTACCGCCAATTTTTTGAAGGAACCTGAAAGACACTGTCAAACGGAAGGTTCCAAGCCCTGCCTATTGGCAGTGTGCCTAAACATACCTGCCAATTGGCAAGACCAAGGCTATGCTAATCGGTAATGCCCTGGGCCTATAAAAAGGAGGGCCTAACCTCATTCCAAGAGGAGGAATCAGATATCCATCACTCTCAATAAGCTTAGAAAACCCCTCTCGAAGCCAGCGTGATTTTCACATACAAATCCCTTTCCAACCTTCACCTTTCATCACCTTTTTCATCAAACTTGGTGAATTAAGTATCTTCCATCATCACCCAAGTTCAAGGGCTGCTCTCCAACATCCAAGATCAAGTTCAAGATCTTCAAGAAGGTCTAGCTTTCTCAACTCTCTCTTTAAATTCCCCTAAATTCGCATTAACTTGTTTTATTACTCAGCACTTTTATTCCCTTATCTCGCATATCCTAATATACTTTTTATTTAGTATTATTTCACATCTCTTATTTTCATATAAATAAAACCCAAAAAAAATAAGAAAAAGAAATTTGCTCATAAATTCCAAACGGGAATTCTAACTCTTCTCACACTTTTCTCACAACTAAAACACTTTCTTACACACACACACACCCAAAAATAAGAGAATTTGCAGGTTGTATTTATGGGATAAATCCCACCCCTCATTTTTCATACGAACTATGTGGACTTTGATGCCTCTATAGGATACGTGGGCGTCTCGGTGTAAAACCCGAGACTCGAGTCCTTTTTCTACTTGTTTCCCATTTTTCTATATTCTTTAAACTTAACTCTCTTAGATTCTATACATTCACATATACATATATTTGTTCTTAGTGGCGTATTATTCCACATGCGTTATCATTCCCTTATAATGATCGACGCTAGGATAATCGCATAAATCATATTTTCTAATATTATTTTTTGGGAATATTCCTATGGATGACTCGCTCTATCTCTTCCATGATATAAGTCAATGATTCCTATCTCCATTATGTATACACATGCACACACATCATGGGGAAATAAAGGAAAATAGCAACAACCCATGAGAGACCGTAAGGGCGGAATGGGTGCCTAACACCTTCCCATTTCGTAACTTAGCCTTCGGACCCTTTTTTGAATCATTTTGGTTTCATATGTATCAGTATGTCTTCGGATGCTGTCCTTCAGGATGGCTCTCTTTTTTCTTTTGTCAATTTTGAGTAAAATAGAATGACGACTCTATCTCTCTACATTTTTCACCTCATCAACGACGCCGGCCGAAGCGCTCCCCCCGAGAGGGACGCGTGGGACCAAAAATGGATCCTCTCCCGCCGCGAGGATCCGGGGATGGCCACACTGGGTATTACATTTTAACACCCTCACTACTGCGCAGGTCGGTTCTTTTTGGTATTTTCCTTTAAATTTTATTACTTTTGTTGTTTTGAATTGTATTTGTAATGAACATGTTTAGATGCACGGGTGACTTTCTTTCCCTAGAGTCTGAGTGTTGAGGATTGTATTTGTGATGAACATGTTTAGATTGGGTAGGTGACTTTCCTTCCCTAGAGTCCGAGTGTTGAGGACATGGGCATTAATGTCATGCATAAGCATGTGTCAGTTATTATCTCATGAGTTAGGCACAACTGGGACCTCGGGGAGTAGTTGATTAGGCAGGTGGTGGTAGGTGAGATTAGGCTTGTAAATGGATTAGATTTCGACCGTATCGGGGGCAATCCTAATATGTTTTTTATAGTAATTTTCAAATTCGGATCGGATCCGATAATTTGGTAGATTTTTTCTTCATCTTATTGAATCCAAATTCACTAATGATTTGTTTATCCAATCTGTTTATCTAATACGATTAATCCGGTGATAAATAACAAAAAAAACTAAAAAAAACGAGACCAAAATTCAAAACATTAAATATAATATAATATATATATATATATATCATAGTTAAACCAAACGGATAATATTAGATCATAAACGGATCGAATCAACCTAAATAAAAAATCATTATGTTTAACAATTGGATTTTCATATTATCGAATTTTAAAATTAAATCCATATCGAGTTAAATGGATCGAATTCGGATCCAAATAAAATCCGGTACATTAAGAGGTCGCCTTTAGGACCTTCAGACCTTCGAGAGATCCATAGAAGATATCTAAGTATTCGTGTGATGTGTCTATGATCAGGGAGATCTACTCTAGCTTCATTGAGAGGGTGGTAATGTACGACTATCTAGATTTTTTCTCAACTGTCTGAGTCCGTGCCTAGGGCACTAGTTACAGAGTATGGAGTAGGCGTAGAAGGATTCCTGAGGAGTTGAATCAAGCAACAAGTAGTAATGCTAAGGCATCACTTAACAATTTTGGATTTCCATTACAATACATGCCAATAAGGGATAAGGACAGGGTGGATATTCCTCACCTCCCTAATGTTGACTTGCCAGGCTTTCGTCCTCTATCAGCTGAGGATGCATGCAGGGAGGTACCATATCTATATTTTCCTATTTAGTTAATCTTTTGAGTTCTACTTTGCATCTATTTATTCTGACCTCTTTTATGTTTGCTTATCAGATTGTAATCGTGCATACATCTTGGGTGAAGGATGTCTCGGATTGGATGGCTTCGGAAGCTGAGCATATTCAGACACTGACTCACTCTTGTACTGTGCTTATGGTGTATTATGGCTATGTCCTCTCTTCTTCCTCCAATTTTGGGAATTTTTCGGAGGGATTCACTTTTCTCCATCATGGCAAATTTCATTGCCCTTAGAGAGAGGGGGATTTCAATGAAAACGTTTGGGTTGCACCCCAACAATTTTATTTTTTAATTACTTTTTGTCTTTTTTGTATCCTCTGAATGTATCTAAAACTATGACGGTTCATTTTATTTTAATGATCTGGTTAGATGTATTATTCAACGTGCACTTTTATCTTTTCACTTAGGGTTCTGTGAAAATTTTGAAAAACATGGGGGTAAACTTTTTGGAATTTTTGGAAATTTTGAAAAACATGGGGATAAAAATAAATTGGGGAATTTTTAAGATAAAACATCATTTATGGGCTATTTTTTAATAAGTTAAGGATTAAAAATGGAAAAATAGAAATTTCTAGAAAAAAGGAGTGTTGATCGACACCTTTCTTGGCTTTCCTATCGGCATATCGGTGGGAGTCCTTTGCTTTTTAGGCTCTTGGAAACTCTTGATTTTATGAAGTTACTCAGGATTTCACGGGTAAATTTCACATATTATCACCTTACTCCTATTATGGGATAGTTTCACTATAAAAATGGGGGTTTATGTAGCTTTTTAAATCACCATTCACCTACTTACTTCTTCCTTCTTCATAAAGTCTTTTTATCAAATGGTCATTCCATCAGCTAGAGGGTGCACTACCTATCTCAACCATCTGGAAGACACGAGTTTATATGAGTTTTATTATGCCACTTTCAACCTATTATAGGTTACTTTATGGCATAATCTAGAAATTAAGTGGGGCCTTTGGAAGTAGCCTTATAGTTCTCGTATTCAAAGGATCACATGTTTCGTTTTAGGTTAGATAGAGTTTTCCTAACTTATGAGGAGTTTTTTGACATCCTGGGGTGCACCCCAAATGTTCTAGTTACCATAACATATTTTTCCCAGTTTCCCCGAGATTTATTAAGGCAGTTATTAATATTTTTCATTCTATCGTGTTACCTTTGGTGCAAGGCAGGGGAATTAAGCTCGCAAATGTGGTTGAGTTGGTGTGTTACCAAGATGTTCAATCTACGGGCTATAGTGGAGTTTTTTCTTTGGAGCTAACTGTTAAGCTTCTTCTAGTTATGGGCGGTATGATTTTGGACTCTCAAGTTGTTACTATAGTCATGTGGATGGGTTTCCATTTTAATCATGCGGCTACTATTTTGGTGAAGACTTTGGACGGAATCATACGTCTACCTTTTTTAGAAGGAGCCATGTGATGTTGTATATATGGATGGTGGAAAGGTTATGGTTGGCTATGCCTCTTCCCGTTCAATCTTTCATCACTGACAGTTTCTTTAAACGGCCTTGTGTGTACTACGGTGCATCTATGCGCCACTGTAATGATTGGTTGATGGTTAGTGGAGCTAGCTACCTTCGTTGGTCTATGCCTCGGTAGGGGAATTAATGCATGTATTGTTATTGGATGGTTACCGTTATGTCCACTTTATAGGTATTCCATACACTTCCTTTCATCTCCCTTACAGTCTCTTGCGTTAAGCTTGTTGAAAGAAAATTATTCCCCCTCCGATTAAAAAAAATCATGTGGAGGATCTAACTTATACATTGTGGATGTGCCTCTAAGAAGTTTATGGTAGTGGCACAGACATTATTGCTGACCGACCATAGTCACTTTATGTTTTTCTTGGCTTATGCCTCTTCATATGAGAAAATAATGCATTTTTTGATAAAGAAAGAGTCGTAATCAAAGTCAATTTATAGGTTACCTATGTACCTTTGTGGGGAATAAAATGAATTTTATGGAAAAAATTTGTTTGGAGAGGATCAGGATCTATGTAGTTCTTGGAAAGAAGGAAAAGAATAGTTTTTTTTATAATATAAATGAGATCAGAAGTGCATAAAACAACGAGAATTGGATTAAAGATAAAACTTCTTGAGGCGATCTAGGTTGACTGGTTATATCATCTCTTCCATATCAAGGTCGGTTAATATGGTTCACCGCATGATACGATTTTGGTTACGACGTATGGTCTGCTCCAATTAGGCTTGAACTTTCCTCACGGATCCCATATGGTTTTTATAATCTCTATGAAGGTGAGATCCTATTCTCGTATGCCACGATCTTTGACTTTCTTATTGAATTATAATGCGGTGGTACCCTTGTATATCATATAACACTTAGCCTCCTTTCATTCAAAAGCACTAATTAATTGTAATAATTTTGGTACTATTTAACTTCTCATACTTGACTCTTGAGCATGACTAGCAAGAAGGCACTTTGAGATCAACTGGAAAAAAGTCTCCCATATCGTAGATAAAAAGTATGGGGTAGACACAGTGGGTATTATGATAGATGTGTGATAGCCCCATAAAGCGTATGGAATCATGTTAGACAAATCTCGGCAACTATGAGTCAACTTGATAATGAAGGATGTGAGGATTTTGTTTGCGACTTCAACAAACCCATTTATTTATAGATTTTATGGAGAGAACTTGTTTATTTGAATCCCATACTCTTCGACTACTTTTGTGACTTCTACTTTGAAGTGAAGGCCTGTAGAGGCAGATGATGTTCTTGCAATTGAACTTGTTAACTTTTTGGCATTGAGAAAGGAGTATGACTCATCTTAGACCCATTTGGTGAAGTAATCAATAGAGATCCGGATGAACTCATGCCTATTAAATTCTTTGAGAGTGACTTCCCAATGATGTCGATGCCCTAAGTTGAGAAACGCCACAAAGAAGTCATGTTATACAACTCATGGGTAGGAAACTGTTGGATATTTGTGAATTATTGGAATTTTAGACATCTCTTGACATACACAGCACAATCATGAAGCATTGTTGTCCAGTAGTACCCTTTTCGGATAATCTTGTCAAGCATATAGTCATTTATATGGGGTTCGCATTCCTCATCATGAATTTTTTGCATGATTTATTCTATGCCAGCCCCTATTATGCATTATAAATAATTTCCATCAAAATTCCTATTGAACAGGGCCTTATCGCAAATGATGTATTAGGATGTGAATTTTTGGAGATTTATACGGTCTTTCTTATCAGTCCTTTGAGGGTATCAACCA
This sequence comes from Sambucus nigra, assembly GCA_949130495.1. Lineage (NCBI taxonomy): Eukaryota > Viridiplantae > Streptophyta > Magnoliopsida > Dipsacales > Adoxaceae > Sambucus > Sambucus nigra. The sequence continues at coordinate 262,753,606 of OX422217.1, forward strand.
TACCTGAGTATGTACGAGATGTTATTATATTAGAATTCGATTTTGTTTGAGTCTCCATCAGTAGTGATCTCCATGTGATAGAAGTGGGTATGTTTGGATTTTTTTTGAACTTGTAATGTGTCGATTGTTATTCCCTCAAGCATGTTGACCATGGATGCCAATGTTTCCAATGCATCGGCAAAGAACGGGAGAGATAATGGAATGTGACATCCTTGAATTTTGAGGCAAGCTCCTCGAGGTGATCATGAAAGGGTATAAGTTTTTCATCTTTAACTTACCCCATGATGATGGTTGAATGCCCATAGAGATCGAGATATTGGATCGCTTTTTCGAGTGCAACTTTGAGTCCAACTAGGCACACCTCATAATTTGTCATGTTTTTAGTACATGGGAATTTTATCTGATGGTGATAGGACTGTGTGAATCTCGGGCATGATTAATAGTATCCCAATGTCATGCCCCTTCTTATTGGCTGCTCGGTTAAATAATAGTTGTGATCGAAGATCATTAGTGGAAGTGCAGAGAATTTCTTCATCCAGAAATTTTGTAATCCATACATCAAGTTAATTCATGGGATGATCAGATAAGTAGTAAGAGATAAATCTTTCGTTTATGGCCTTTTGTGTGACATAAATAATGTCAAATTCAGATAACATGAGTAACCATCGAGTTATGTATCTTGATAAGGCAAGATTCTCCAAAAGATATTTTATGGGATCCATTCGGGATACCAGTTTGATGGGGAATGCAAGCATTTAATGTCAAAGTTTCTGGGGGAACCAAACTAAGGCAACACGCAGTTTTTCTATTGTGGTATAATTTATCTTATTTCATATATATTTTAACTCAAATATTAAATGGTCGTTCTTAGTGTGACTCTTTAATTTATCGAGAAAGAATAGCCCCAACAGCTATGTCGGTGATAGTTAGGTATAGGAGGAGGGGTAAGCTAGGTTGCAGTGGTTGGGCAAGATATTGTTTGATTTTATCGAAAACCTATTGATAGTATTCATTCTCTCTTAACATTGTTCATTCCAAACTTTGGTTGAAGCCTTCCTGAGAAGTTGAAAAATCAGCTCATAAATGGAAGGAAATTAATTGATGAATCCACCCATGTACTGGAGATTTCCTAAGAAACTATTCAACTTCTTTTCATTCCGGGGTGGTGACATTTTGACTATTTCTTTAATTTTGTAAGGGTTTACTTCAATTCCTTTTTCACTAGCCATAAAGCCCAAGAGCTTTCCTTTGGTGACATTGAACACATGATTTTGTGGGTTGAGGCACATTTTGTATTTGTTGTAGTCATTTGAAGAATTTTATCAAGGTATGTATGTGACCTTCTCGAGTCTTAGATTTAATGATCGCGTCGTCAACATAGACCTCGACATCTTTATGGATAAGATCATGAAATATAGTTATAGTTTCCTTTTGATATGTAGCACTCATGTTCTTAAGACCGAAATTCTTGATTGTGTAGTAGAATGTCCCCATGGTTAGTGAAAAAAATCTTCCCCTGGTGATCTAGATAAATCTTAATCTGGTTGTAAATGGCAAACCCATCAACGAATAATTTAAGGGTGTGGCTGGCAGTGTTGTCAATGATCGGGCCAATATTGGGAAGAGGATACTCATCCTTTGGAGAGGTTTTGTTCATATCTCGATTTTCAATGAACATGCATACTTTTAGTCTAGATTTCAGCATAGGGACTATATTGGCGAGCCAAGTCGAGTATTTAACCATGCGGATAAAGACCACATTCAGTCGTTTGACCACTTCGTCTTTAACTTTAGGGGGCACTCGGGTCAAAGTTTCCTTAAACTTTTGTTAATGAACTTGCATTTGGGGTATGTAGGGATCTCACGTTATACAATCTCGGGATTATTGTTGGGCATGTCAATGTAACACCATGTGAAGATGTCCAAAAACTCCTTTACAAATTCTTCTAACTACGACTATTCATATTCACTAAGACTCGTTCATATTTTGATCTCACGTGGATTGAAACTAGATATAAGATTAATGAAAATACCTTCTTCAACACTAGTTTGAACGTGGTTATGTTATTTAATTTATTCCTTATTGATATCAGTTAAGAATTCTTCATTCACTAAGTCATCTTCATAAATTGTTTGATTAATAAAATCAAGAAAGTAAATATAAGGGACAATGAGAAGATTAAAATCAACGTTTATTTCATTAACATAATTTTTAAGAAAAATAGAATAGAGGACCTCCTTGAAGGAGGTTGCATTTACATCAAAGTTAGAAACAACAACTTTTGGATTATGGTTAATCTCAAGTTGGTGAATAGCATGGTTATTGGTTTGTCGATGAATCAATCAAAACGATCCACCACTTATGCGGAGGTTTTTTAGGAGAGAGGATCTTTCCAATAAGGTCTGATATGTTAGACTCAGTGAGGATCATGAAAATATCCATCCCCGACTTGTAAAGGCCAAATCACTCTTCGATATTTGTGCTTTTAGTATTGTCTCTATTAAAAGAGGTTTAGTAAAAGGACTTTATGGCTAATGGGTATGTTTGTAATCCTCGGTCGAAGTGATCTTACCTTAGAAGAATATTTCAAACCCCAATTTCATATTTTTCTCAACTAGATCATACCATGTCTCAAGGAAACCACGGTAAGGCAAGTCTTCACCTACTTTAATGAAAAGTCTATTTTGGTAATCCTAGAAAATGACTTCCTTTCTCTCCGATATACTATTTTTATATGATTGACAGATGGACATGAGAATTATTAGTGTTGATACCTCAAAACATGACGCTAATAAATAATTATTGGAGTGATGGGCTCGGTGATTTCCTATTGTCTGCGATTGAGCCCTATTTCAGGCATGAAGTTAATCTTCTTGAACATTTGGATCACATTAACATCCTCGTGTGGGGTATGTTCTAGTATCACCCTTTACTTGAAGTCATCCCTTACCATGAGAGATAATGGATCAACTTTAAAACCAAAATGTAGCATATCATTTGTGTTGTGCTAAATCTCCAAAATTAGGTTGCTAGTGACGATGCCATTTGAGTTGTCGTCTTCTCTAATGATTGTTATGTTTTGATTATTTGCATAGAACTTAAGTTTCCAATGCAGGGAGGAAGCATCACCTCGGATATTATGTAACCATGGATGAACGACAAACAGATTAAATATGTTGGGATGTCAATCACTTAAAAATCACTTAAGGGAAAATTGGGCAAGCCCCTAGTGTGAGAATGATTAATCCTATGACTTCTCGATGAATCCTATGATAAGCATGCATAGTAGCACATGTTGGAGTAAAGACACTGACTACAACCCTAAGCATTAGAGCATTCTAATTGGATAGACATTCAGAGAAAAACTATTATTAAATAGTATCAGTAAAATGGTATTTTGTAATACATAAACTATTATTGAGAGCGTAGTTTTGATCAGGACTAAAGTTAGGGATTTCTTCATTGGTAAAAGTAATGAGTTATTTGGCAGCCAAAGTACTGACTATATGGATAGCCTCATTGAGATATGTAATGAGAGGAACTTGGGCTTGTGTAAGCAACTTGATGAGTTAATTCTTGTGAAGTTGCAAAGACATGAATAACCCCCATAGAGTATTATTTTCTTCGATTTTATTTAATTGCCCCGACATCTTTTTTCCTCTACTGTCATTTTTGGCATTAAAAACTCTTCAACAACTTGTTTCCCCTTGTCGACGGGCACATTATCTATAAAAGGAACTGGATCTTCATAATACCAATCTGAGCGAGTCATGAATCTCATTAACATCGTTAATTTAAAACAAAAGTTCTTCACATTAAATCATTCCACAAAAAATGGTGGGTGTGTTAGTAGCTTCATTGTCGAATTCACCATCTGATTCACCTGATGAGTGGCTAGAGTCATCGTTCCACTCTGTGGTAGATATCTTATTGTTGCTTAAAATTCTATGAATTCAATAACTTCAAGATACTCAAGGTATTCCCCTGCTGAGGAGAACTTGTTCTGAGATAGGACTAAATATCCCTTGATCCCTAAAGAAACGAGGAGGTTAGGGGATACACAAACTATCTCCTTCTTAAGGATTTCTTCTGTTAGAATCTAGACTATGTTATCTAAAATGAACTCATTCAGAGACATGAACTAGTCATGGCATTGATGTTACCACTTGCATGCCTCCATGTAAAGGTTTATTATTCTTTCACAATATGCCTCCTCAAGGATTAGGTTGGGCAGGAACTTTATTCCAAATTCTTTTAACTATTCCAAGAGGGCAGACAGATTCATGCTTTGCGTTTTAAACTTGGTGAGAACTATTATGCAGGCTCAAACCATCAAAGTGAAGGCTCGATCATAGCTGGGTTTTGGATGAAGTAGGATAATTGGCCATATTTTTAGCGGAGTTAAGGTATTTCATGAGGAAGTGGGAAAAGTGGTATTATTTGTGGGCTTGATCTTTATTGAGGGGACAAAGTCTGGATCAACATTAATTCATATGACACTCAAAGAAGGTTGGTGTGGAGGTAATGGGTTGTGATTAGTGTTTGGATTTACGACAGTTGAAGGAGCGATGATTCCCTTGTCTATTATCCCTTGTATGAAATTTTGAAAGTGGTGGCATTGGTCGATATAACTAGGGTCTAGTAGAAATCATAGTGCGCATCATATTTGAAGGTATTTAGGAAGTGGGTCATGCGTAGGACGAGGGTCCAAAGTATTGATGAGGTTGCGAGGGAGGAGTGATTGATAAACTTTATACAAAGAATCATGGAGATCTATGTAATATCTTCTAATGGTAGTGAAATGGGGTAAAGGTGCCCATGAATTTATCGAGCTGGAGGATATGATAACTAACTAGCTGAATTCTTTGTTTATAATTTTGTCTTCGTATTTTGACTGGCAATGTTATCTTAAATTTATGTCCTGGCTTCTCAGAGATGTCCAAAGTGAGGACAGAATTGGCTACCCACGGTGTTCTTTATATGTGGCCAGAAATTCTTCTTCAAGATAATAATTCATTCTTTTTCCAATGGACACTTGGTTATAATTACATCTTTCTCTCTTCATATGACTCTAAATTGTTTGCAGACTATACACGGTCTTGCTTGAGAAATTCAACGTCATCGTAAGTTACTTTCAGTTCATCATTATTTTTTTATCGGGCCATGAATTCTTAGGAAACCCCTTCCTAATTACGAATACAAAACCAGTCCAAGGATAAGAACCAATGAAGAGCACTTTCTTTGAGAGTTTATTAGAACATTGAGCCGTAATATATTTGGTGGCACCTAAAAAACTCATGCTTATATAGTACTTGCACAAATGCACTATTAGTGGTCCGCTTCCTTCAAAGTTATCAATGTCTGGAATTTTTCATTTCTCAGGGAGACAATCTTTAGGATAAATATATATGTGAGTGTAGTCCATATAATTTCAATAGAAATTAACTTGGACGAATCTTCAAGAGAGCATCTTCATACTTTCCTTCACTCGGTTGAGTTCTTCCTCTCTAGGGTTTTTTGATCAAGCACGAGCAAGTAATCCCCTGGTTGAGAAATTTTTGGCATCGAAAGATGAAAAATATGAGGACTATTAGCATGTGGAAATAATGAAGGAACTCTAATGGGATGAACATGATTATCAAAGGAGGGTTGATATTCTTTAGGATCCCATAAACCTTGACTAAGGATGGGAGGGAAAGAGGCATTCTAATTTGGAAAGATTTTTGGCTCAGGAGCCCCTAACACATGTACCCTGACCCTTTGTAGTTTGGTAACATATGATTGTGGATTATCGATCTTAGTGCTAAGATGAGCTAATATACCTCTCAAAATTGGTTTAAGATTGATTTCCTAATTTAGGTTTTCCATGAGGTAGTTGTGTTATGAACATTCTATCTCTTTTGAAGAAGCTAATAGAAAGGATAAAGCTCTCGAGGTATAAATCTATGACACTCCATAAAATCTACAATAGTTTGATCAAGTCTACAATAAATAATGTAGGAGTCTAAATTAATTAGGTATCAGTCTAAGAATGATTTGAAATCAAACTAAATGCATAAAATAAATAACTAAATCATACTAAAGGTGAACCACATAACTCTAATACCTATCCAATTAACAGTAATAGGACCATCGCATAACTATAATTGTCTCATAACAAATACCATACCAAATGTAGAATTAATGCCAGCTCGATAGATAAATAAAAAAAATAAGAGAGTGAGCATGTAGGCTCGACATTTACATCCTATAAGAGCAGCGACTAAGAGACATACAATATAATCAGGGATAAGGCAACACCGGCGGCCTATGTCCTGAAAAGATAATTCAACAATAACGGCTACAATACAACTACACACCTTCATCACTTATTTAGTTACTTTTAAGTTATCTCAACCCAAATATTCCAAATATCTCAAGCATCTACTCCCAACCCCAAATGAATCCCATTATTACATATTATTCATCTCAACTTATTATAGGTAAGGGTTCCGTTATTAAATATGCAATATATCTTAATTATATGAATATAGAAAGGAATATAGAGAATCTATAAGCCCACGTCTACATAAGTACGATCCATACCACGTACATCAAAAATGGGCTAGTCATTATTCCTCACATAACAAAGGACTATTCCTACCACCTTATAGTGATTGCTCGTTAATACTAGGCATAGTTATAGGTTTCCCCATGTGGTTGTCCATACAAGGTCTTCAAAAACTTAATTTAATGTCGTTATGGAACTTGAATGAAAGCATTTACCCTAGATCCATATGTTAAGACCTTGCTAAGGTCTCACGCCCAAAAGTCCCTAAATCTTGACCAAAGTTAACCTCATCCGTGGGACATCTCACAAAGTAAATGCAAACAAAGAACCCTGCTGATACACTTCGATCGCTCTGAGTCGGTCGTTTGGGAAAATGATGCAAAATCCCTTAAAGGTTTGTGGTTATAGAGAATACAAGTCCTAAATGATAAGGGTTTAAAGTAATTAAATAAGGCAAAGGAGAAAAGTGATGTGCGCACTCAAGATTCCTAGGACACTAGAACTTGTATTGTTTCGATACCAATTATAACCTCTGTTCTAAAAAACCCGCCTAGGCTCCGCCTAGGCACGCCTAAGCTTAAGGCTTGGGAGAAATGCCTCGCCTTACGCTTTTCACACCTTATTCTTGGTAAAACCCTTAAGGCGCACTTTTTTCTAAAAACAACAATGCTTTAGTGAAACGATGTTGCCTTTTAAGGAATTTGTTTACAAACCGGACCATTATCTCATCCAAAATAATCAAATAGTATTTTAATTTGCATATATTCAGACATATTTTTATGATATGTGCAATTTTTGTATTTTAATAACCTTGTTATGGTTAAAAAATATTAAAATATATTAAGAAGGCCTAAACGCCTTTTTACGCCTAGGCCCGCCTAGGCTTCTAAGGCTTAAGGTTTGGCCTCCGCGCCTCAATCACGCCCCGTGTTTTTTAGAACCTTGATTATAACACCCCATAAAATCTTTAATATGTTGATAAATTCTACAATAAATAATGTAAGGGTCTAAAACAATTGCGTTTAATTGTAAGCAAGGCTGGAAATAAAACTAAATGCATCAATTAACTAATTGAATTATACCAAAGTTTAGCTACATAACCCTTATACCAATTTAGTCAACAGTAACAGGACCATCGCATAACAATAATTGTCTCATAATAAATCACATGCCAAATGTAATAGTAATGTTGACTCGGTAGATAAATAAATAGAAATAAGAGATTGAGCATGCAAGCTCAACATATCCATCCTATAACAAAAGCAACTTAGAGATGTACGATGTAATTAGTGGTGAAATAGCATCGACGGCCTATATTTTAAAAAGATAATTCAATAACAACATTAAAAAGTTTATAGAGAGTAAGATTATAACTGAATTTGGACTACGATATAATTATGCACATATGTCATATATTTTAGTTGCTTTTAAGTTACCCCAACCCAAACAACATAAATATCTCATGCGTTGACTCCCAAATCCAAATGAATCCTGTGATCGCATTATTCATCTCAACTGAATACAGGTAAAGGTTCCATTATTAAAGATTGTGTACATCTCAATTATATGAAAATGGCAAAGAATACCGACAATCTGTAAGTCCAAATCCACATAAGTACGGTCCATACCATGTACATCATAAATGGGCTACGCGCTAGCCCTCATATAACGAATGCCTATTCCTACTACCTTAGGGTGAGCACTCGCGCGTACTAGGCATAGTACTGGTTTTCCCATGCCTTTATCTATTAAATCATCTGCCAGGAATAATCACTACGCTTTCGCAGCATTCATATAGCCCCATACCCCAAGGCTATATGAAAGGATCACCCTGTGTACATATCCTCCAGATACAATTGGTACTTTCATCACGTAGTGTTTGGGGTAATCGTGATTATATGACTTATCAGGATATTCCGTTTAGTACGTATCCCACGAGAATTCACACACGACATGTTGGACATAATACACAAGACAAGTAATCCTAATAACATAAATATTTCAAGCCTTAAATTCAGATTCATTAACTTAATTATTGTCTTATAACTAAGAAAACCAATTCTCCAAATCAAATTCAAGTCCTAAAATCCAACCAAGCAAATTCTAACCATTTCTTTCCCTAACCCAGAGGGGTAGATCAATCAGTGCTCTTGAGATTCATTTCATCTTATCCCTTATAGGAATTAACCTCAAAAATCCTCCATTAACGAACTTCTATGTCTGAAATCATCACAATAACCAACTATAATCATATATAAGTATCCCAACATCTATGACTAAGTTTTTTACATGACTCTAATAAGATATAATGGTATAACTTCCAATTTCTCCCAAGAACCCTATAATTCCATCTTAGATCGATTTGACTCAAATTATATATCAAATTGTTACATTATCAAGCGGCTTTAAAATTCTTAGCAATGCTTAACCTTCTTCTAATCATTACATATCAATTATATCTCCAATTCATATAGAATTAAATTCAATCTATGTCAAGAACATGAATAGTAATCTAAATTGTCATAATAATTTAATTACCAAACTAGTTAATTAGTCTCCAAATCATATTTTAATTAAATTATGTTTTGATTCCAATGAATAATTATATTATAACACAAAAATAATTAAAATTCTACACTAAGTAAACTTGCCTTAATTGAAAGGGATGAACCCCAAGCCAATTGACCCAATTATTCTTCTTCTCCAAGTTGCCTCCTCTCTCTAGCTCTAGGGTTTCTCTCTAACTGCGTCCTAATGAGTTAGGTTAAACCTAATGGTCTTTTTATTAGCTTAATTTCGAAATTTGGTTTAGGCCCCATATGGTTAGCAACCAAACAAGCCCAAAACTACATTCAAATAGTCCAAAACATAGCCCAAGGTATATACTAACCCATAGGTCTTAAAATCCATTATTTTACATCCTAACTAATCATTCTACATGCCTCAAATGTCTACCCATCATACTAAGTCAACATTCTAATAATCCAACCGTTATGAGTCTAAGATTAATAATTAAATTATTTATTAAATAATTATTAATTTATTACTGTGTATGGAGTTCGACTTTAATTTCGAATACTATACGCAGAACATAGGAACATATAGTTAGTGACATCACATATCACTGTAGACATATGTCCATAAATAATAAATTTCCATTTAATTAATCCATTAAAATTAAAAGCTATTACAAACTCTGAGGCGGTGGAATAGATGATCGTAATCAGTAGGGTGTCAGGCCAATTTTGATGTAGCGAAAATACTCCTAAAAGAAAAGGGGATTTATTTTTAGAAAAAAAAAAGGCCGTTTGTTATTTTTTTGGTAAAATTATTTTCTTTTAATTTTATTATATTTTTGAAATATGCAGAAAAGGTGAAGGGTCCCTCCTTGTAGTTGTTATTATTAGGTTCAACTTGTATTACATCTACTTAGGGTGAAAATTAAATGTTGGACATGATTCGGGTCTGGGAGAAAAATAGGTTTCACAAGACACGGTTTAAACTTGTCTTCAAACTCACGGGTAGGGTCCTATTTTTAAAAAAAAGGTAAAAAGGCACAAATCGGGCACTAAGGTAACCCGAAATATCGAGAAAGTTTCACGTTGGAACTAAAAATATAGATATAATAATCCTAGGTAAGACATTTATATGAGGGTTATGCAGTGGAGGTTGTGGTATGTGTTCCCTCTTTTAGAATGAGTTCCATGATATACATTTTGCCTATCGAGGCAATCATTCATTAGTATGTGTGGAAAATCCATTTGGTATATTTGAGTGTACGTGACCGCCTCATTATATAACTCGTGGTGATGGTACGTTTGAGGAAGAATTATTTATACTCAATTTGCGTGAACAATTTCCTTCAATATACCTCCTTCGTAAGTACAATCAAAAGGTAAGATACAGGGTAAGCGTTCGATATACATTGAGGGTACTTGACCAATGGAAGGTGGGAGCCAGTTTCTTACATTAACCGCACCCCATAAGACTAATAACCCATCACAAAGCGACTCCCGAGTATGGGAAAAATATAGGTTCAAAACTCAATTCTTTTATAATATAGTGTGAAAATGCATGAGTTTTATTAGTATTTTTATGAAAAGTATTATGTGTGCTAAAGAGATATGTATAACTACCAAACATGAAGTAAAAGGAGAAGTGTAGGAATGGTATGTAACAAAGGCCTAGGACACAAGTGGAATGAAACATGTGAATATGCAAATGAAGTGAAACACGTAAATATACATAAGTGGAGTGGCGCGTGTGAATATGTACATGTGAAGGGAAGCATATGAATTTGTACAAGTGAATTGAAGGATGAGATAAAAAGGAGGATATACATGGGATAAAGAGGTAAATATATGAAAGTGTAAAGCAGATAAATATATTAAAAAAAGATAAGCATGTACATGAGATGAAGAGGGATAAATAAATAAATACATACGTGTATATATATATATATGAGTTGTATAAAAATGGATGACAAGAGCATGACATGTGGAACATGTAAATATGTACAAATAATGGAAAGAGATGATAAAAGAAGTAAATGTACAAGTGAAAAGAAGAGAAGATATATATATATATATATATATATACACACACACACACATATGTAAGAGAGAAAAGGAGAGAAGAAAAAACCCATGTAAACACAGTCTAGTACTCGAAAAGTCGCAAGCAGAGTTGCCACCGTGGCAATATCGAGCCGACAGTGTGCGTGAAGTGGCGTACTCATGTAGGGGGCATCATGCGAAGCTTGAGGGTAAAAAAGATATAAATGATTGGCGGCGGCGTGTGAATTTGTGTGAATGCGTAAAAATAAGAGTTACCGATTTGTTTTACTAAAAATGGGAAAAAGAATTATCTACCTAAAAAATATTGCTAATGACAACTAATTCATGCGAAACCAAAAGAGATATGACCTCGAAGACTATGTTACAGAGTGGGAAGTTGTTAGTCACATACTCCACCCTTTCGATCTCTTATGGGATTGCCAATATGTTATCCTCCTCTTTAATGAATGAATGTGTGTGCACATGAGTGTGTGATAAACTTGTCATGTGTGTAAAGTGAACAAAGGTAAAATAAGGGCAAGTGTGTGCATAGATGTGCATGTCGGTATGTGAAGAGCGAAGTTAACATATCCTCGCCATGGAAAAGGTGGGTACATATTGTCCTAAGGAGATGAAAATATGAGCGACACCCCAAAATAGTGATCTCACTATGAAAAAATTAGTACGCATGAGTGGGACTGCTAAAAAGTAAAACAATGAAAATATTAACTACAAAGAGTGAGTGATGAATAAAACATGTAATAATGTGAGTGCCACCTCGGAATCATAACCTCGCATAAAAAAGTGGGTATGCATAAATAGGACCACTAAAAGAAGAGAAAAAAAAATAATGTAGCTAACTAAACATGTATAATATAAGAATGGTAAATGGATAAATTGACTATAAATATGAGCGATGCCCCGAAATTATAACCTCATTGTGAAAAAATGAGTACGCATAAATGGGTCTGCTAAAAGAGTAATGAAAGTGAAAGAACTAACACCGTGTGTAAAATTCACAAAATAAATAAATGAAGTGATAAAAATGTGGAATAATCTAGTGAAATTAATAAAATCAAACTTGAATCCCAAAAGTAATTTTCGGGATGTCTGTGTAGACAAAAAAGGCATCAAAGTCCACATAGTTCACATAATATCATAATCTTCATTTTAGTTATCTCTTTTTGGTTTAGGAAAAGGGGACGAAATATAATGAAGTGATGGAAAATATGATGAGAACACTCCAAATTGGGAATATTCCACCCTTTTTTAAGTTTTTTATCTATGAAAATTAAGTTTGAGAATATATATATATATATATATATATATATATATATATATATATATATATATATATATATATATATATATATATATATATATATATATATATATATATCAAACTTGAATCCCAAAAGTAATTTTCGAGATGTCTGTGTAGACAAAAAAGGCATCAAAGTCCACATAGTTCACATAATATCATAATCTTCATTTTAGTTATCTCTTTTTGGTTTAGGAAAAGGGGACGAAATATAATGAAGTGATGGAAAATATGATGAGAACACTCCAAATTGGGAATATTCCTTGAACCCTTTTTTAAGTTTTTTATCTATGAAAATTAAGTATGAGAATATATATATATATATATATATATATATATATATATATATATATATATATATATATATATATATAATTAAAGGGTAGAATTAAGGAATTCTTATATCTAGTAATAGAATATAATCATTATAAAAAATAAATCAATACTAAAGCATGCAAAATGTCATTTATGGAGAATGATAAATGCAGAGGGATTTTGGACCTTCATGTTTCCTCAAAATCTATTTTGGGTGCTTTATTTACTGATTTTTTTGTTTGGATGAGGGTGGTGGAAAGGTGGTTACTTGTGAAGTACGACTATATAAGGGAATTTATAAGAGACTGTTAAGAAAGTGATGTGTGATAAACTTGAGGTTATTGTCACACTGAATTCGAGGTCATCTGCAAATGAGGTCATGGTTTCCTTAAATAGGAAAACCCTAAAAGTGAAAAGGACAAACCTGCCCCCTAGGCGCCTATCGATTGGTAGGTCAGCTAGGTTGTTGGTAGGCAAGATCGATAGACTTGCTCACTAAGTAAATTCTTCCTGCTTATGGGCAGGTGAGGTATCCTGCCTACGGGCAGGTTCAGTACGATTTTATTATATTTTTTGGGCATAACTTTTTGTCCATGAGTAAGTTTCATGCAAGGTTGGGAATGTTAGAAAGAGGATTCCGAGCTCTACGATTTTCTATGAAAATGACTCTCAATTTTAAGAGTTGACTATAGTTAAATTGGTTGGGGATAGTATTTTTGTTCTCCGATTAGGGTTTGAAGAAGGATTGGGGGTTCGGTATTTAAGGGAATATGTTTTGGACCCTATAGAAGATATGGGTATCGGGATAGGGTGTCTAGAACAATTGCCAACTATATTCTTGGTTCAATTTAGGACGTTTCTTTTTCTTTAGGTTATTTCTATTTGAGTTATTCATTTTAGTATTTATCAGTAGGTGAGACAGGCTTTATAACATACAAATCATTTTCTAATGCACCCGACTAAATAAAATAATTTATATTTTGATAAAAAAACATCTTTATTAAAATAAATTGAATTATCGTTCTTCACTAATCTATAAACTGAAATTAAATTTCTTCTAATAGTGATTATATAAAAATAATCCTCTGATATTATATTTTTGTCTCGACCAAAATCTAAAACTAGATGCCCTACTGCTAATATGAATTACTTGTTGTTTTCACCCATGAACATAAATATTTCCCCTTCATTGAGATTCCTACTTACTTGGAACCCCTGCAAAGAATTGCAAACATGATTATTGGCACCCAAATCTACACATTGGGTGCAGGTAGATTAAAACACAAAACGTGTCTTAGTGACTAAGGAGAAACTACCATTTTCATTCCTTTATTTAGCTAAGTACACCACTCATTGCTTCTTTCAATGTATTGACCATTTTCAATTTAACACATGCCTTTCGATTGTTTCCATGTTCCCTGGGGCTTAATCAATGTTTTAATTAGGGGTGCACAACGAAATCAAAAATTCGATAAACCGAACCAAACCGACTGCATTGGTTCGGTTTGGATCATTTTTTTTCTCAATGGTTCGGTTCCGGTTCTAAGAAAAATGATACTTCGGTTGATTCTCGGTTCCAGTGGAAAAAAACAATCCGAACAGAAAACCGATCTGAACCGAACCAATCCGAGATCGAACCGATTTATAATTACATATATATTTATTCTATATATTTAACACTTGTAATTTATATTTTGTGATTACGTGAGTTTTTAACTTATGTTATTGAGGATCATAATTAATTTTCACCTTAAAAAAATAATATATGAAATACATTAATCTTAAAATTTCACTAAGTTTGAAATATAACTTTTGAACCGAAAATCGATCTGATCCGCGGTTCTGCATAACTGTCGGTTCGATTCTGGTTCCGATTTCGGTTCCAAAAATTTGGAACCGACCCATCTCGGTTCGGTTCTCAGATTAGTCTCAAAACCGACCCAAATCGAACCGTGTGCACCCTTAGTTTTAATCACTACAATTTGTACTTAAGACTTCCCCTCCTTCTTCTTCTTACCTTTTGGGATAGAAAAAGATGATCATCTCTCAGTAGCCTAAATAACGGTGGTCTGCTTGATGATATTCTTCATATCCTGGAGATATTTAAGTAGTTTCACTATGGAGTAGTTAAATTTGTTCATAGAATGGTTTAGATAAAACTGCTCAAAGGATTCTGAAAGTGGTTGGAGCATGAAATCGGTTTGGATTTCCCCCATCGATTTATAATACAAGGAGCTCTAGTTCCCCTAAGATGGAAATTATATTTATAACATAGTCGCGCATAGAAGTACCATAGCCTTACGACATGATTCTGATCCTCAAACATATCCCAGAGGTTCAAAATCATGTTGTAAGCTCTTGATATATTCAAATACTGGTGTTAAAATATATTGGTCATAGAGGCTATTATATAGAAATGAGCCATCTGATTAGCTTTTTTTCTACCTCTGGTAAGCCCAAATATCTGAGATGGATGCCCCCTCGCCAATCTTGGTTGGGCATGGTTCAACTAAAAAAAATTATAATCCTCAACGGTGAGGACAATGTCTAAGTTCCTTTTCCAGTCAATGAAATTCATTCCAGCTGATTTGTTTTCCTTTAATATTAAAGCAAGTGAGTTGAAAGCTGAGCCCATTATTCAAAACTGAGAATCATGCTTAAAAAAATTAATTTCCTATAAAATTTGTGAGAATTAACTTTTGATTAAATTTTAATTTGGCTTTCCTCTACCGCCAATTAGAATTAATCATGTCGAGCATCCTAATTCCCTTGTGAAGTGAGATTTCTCATTTGGACCTTAAACTACCCCACTCAGAACTCAGGTAGACTTTTCATCTTTCAGATATGTTATCTAGACAGTCCAAGAAACCTCTATCTAACATATTTAAATAGCTGGCATCTTTTGGTACCATAATTAATGATACTCGTATTATTGGGGATGATATCATTACTTATGTTTTAAGTGTATACCATCGGTTCATTTTATAAAATTAAATTCGATCACGAAGATTTTTTCCGTTGTAGATATTTAACTCACTCACATTTAATTTTAAAGAATTTTCACTTAGAAGTTTTAAAATACAGTGATGTGGCGATTAATTCCCTCCATTGTGGAGGAAATTCAAGCTAACACGAGGAATTAATCCCATCACATTTTAAAATACTGATGGAAACCGTGGGGTTTATATTGAAACCCCTTTCCCACTTAATATTTTGAACTTTAGGATATTTTGGAAAAATATTTATTTAATTCTAAATTTATGAATTAAACCATCAGTAATTTTTCAATTGCTTGTACTAATTTGGTCTCTCTAATTTAATTTTCCAAAAAGAAAACCAATTTTAATTAAAATAATATTGGGAGACCAAAATTTAATTTATACCTTAAATTGATCACCCAAATAATTTCAATTTTTGAAAAGAACAAATAAAGTTTAATTTTTCAAAAATATAGCGATTTAGGTCAATTAAATAAATAAAGACATATTGCCCATTATAACGTGGGTCCCTAGTTAATTTAACGATCAACGCAAAAAATTAACAAGTCAAACATGATATAATAGAGTTATAACCAATCGCAAACACATGAAATTATATATCAAAAAGGAAACAAAGTCCCTTTCCATCATGACCTGGTCTTCTTATTTTAGTAGAGACCTTTGGGGTTAATAACTCCTTAGGGAAATAGTCCATCTCGCTTCTATTGGGTTGATAGAAGAATTATAAATGCCCCAAAACATCCCCTGCCATGCTAACAACCTCACACGCATGCTAAAAAGGGTTGCGGTTACACCTAGGATAACCGTGATTGCTCCCTTTTATCCCATGGTCACAGATTGGGACCCCACATTCGTGCCCTTCTCCATGTTCCTCCTGCGTCTAGTTTTTTCTCCTTCTTTATTCATTATCAAAACTACTTCATTTTTACGCAACTTCAAAAAATCCATTGTTGAACCTCGAAACTTGAGCATAATGCAACTAAAATCCATGATTAAATTCAATAACAATATAGGATTAAAAAAAGAAAAAACTATTACATCCCATCAAAAACTCCTCCATTTACATCAATTTTTGCAATAATTAAAAGTAAACTAATTTTTACAACCAAATCGAAACTAAAAAAAATAATTAAGGAAAAAGCACAGTGGGATCCATTCACGTAATATAAATATGTGACCATAAAGGAGGGAGTAATAATAATCCTTTAAAACCATGTTAGTACAAAACATGTACATCCATACATAAATTTTCTAACATGAAAACCTAGGATTTCAGTGGTGGACAATATGGGATTTATATTATAAAAAAAACTTTGGCCTACGATTTTTGATTGATTATGCACTAAAAATTAAAAACCAATAAGGTTTAAATAATATATCCAAGTTTCGGATCACGATACATTTGCGGATCTTGTAGGTCATTCAAAGTATGAGAATGACTGGATGAAGAAGATGATGTAGCTGATTTTTCTCACCTCCAAATCCTTCATATACTATGATGTAGGCCTTGAACCTTTTATTATATGATCCCTAAAATAAATCCTTGTATGTGGATACTTCCATAGATGAAAACTTAATGAAGTATGAGATAAATTACTTTCTCTTTCCTCACCCCTTCACAAAAATGTGAATAGTATTTTCCTCTCTCTCTCTCTCTCTCAAACCCTTAAGTGTGATAATGTTGATTAAAACCCTTCAATATACCCATATATACTTACTAATTGGGTTAATGGACTACAATAGATACCCATGATTAATAATTAAATTGCCTTCCAAATGAAACTATGAAAATCCATATTACTTCCAGTAATATATTTTATTCTCCATTTAATTGTAATTAATTCAACTAAATAATTAAAATCGCACTTCAATTTAATTGTCTCAGAATTACTCAAATAATAAGGTTTTGTTTGAAAAGTTAGATAGCACATAATATGATTCCTCTCATTTAAAGCATACAATACCCACTTGGTGAAATTTAATTTTTCGCTAATTTATTTTTACCAACATCCTATTTATTACTTAATCTCAAACTTAACTTACTTGATACTCTAGTGGATTATAAAATAATCCCCGCATCAAGTTTACTAATGGAATCAAAACTTATAAGTGCAAAACTTATAAGTTTATTGAGGGGGTATTACAATTCAAAATATCTCCCAAATATGGCTTCTGCTGGAATATGATCTGAGATATATCCACACAATGATTTCCCAAATCAGGGTCATTAAAATCCAATAAATTGAAATGCAACCATAACAATCGAAGCAATAATTATGTGAAGATTACAATCCTCATATCCTCGGGATTTAGAATCTATGCACCCTTTACAAACATTCTAAGACCGTTCAATTTTAATCAAGCCAGCATCTAGATTTGAATCTCACGCGTGGTCCTGTTGAAAGATGCATCGGTACAGACCTCTTTGAACTATAAAACAAGTTCTTGAACCATTAGAAAAGAGTCCGTGGTCAAAATAAACTACTAAGATCGTACCCATACCTTTCTTGATAAGATGTCAACTCCCTATCTAGGTTGTGAACTGTTCAATTGAACAAGAACTGAAATTCTTATCTTTTGTGATCAGGCTGAACATAACTCACCAGAATTCCTATTAAGTTCAATTGAACAATGTATACAATATATTTAATATAAACATAAGTCAATCTCACAAACATGAATCTTATTTAAAAATGAATTCGTCGCTTCTTTATTAGTAATTAAATGCCATACATAGTTTTAAGAATAAAATCCCAATAGGAACACCTCAACGTTGTGTTCTTTTTTGTAGGATCTCTAGCCATATTCTTCGGCAACTTGAAATGTTATTGTACTTTGATTTTGTGGAGGATATTATAGATCTGAAATTTGAAAACTGTGTTGATCTCCTGGTAAGATCTGATCGGGTAATTTTTATCCCCTATTCTTCTTAGCCTCAACTTGATTTTTCCCTACCATTTTGGAGGTTGTCTACATGGCATCGCTTTCATTTGTCTTTTCCCATCCATTACTCAAGTTGGATCCAATCGCTATGTTTTCTACTGTAGCATAGTTTTCGATTCGATCCATGAGATTATTAATAGTGATGGACTATTTTTTATATGGACTGGTACAACATGGAATCGTTGGTTAGTCCTATCTTGAAAAAGGCTACTACGACTTGATCCGAACAATATTCTACCATATTATACACTTCCAAGTATATTCGGGCATACTCTCTAATGGTTTTTTATGTCATCTTCTTAAGAATGAGGGGAGTTTCCACTCTTTTAGGATGAGCATCACTAGTAATAAAGTGGGCAGGTAAAAGCCTTAGTTGGTTGCTTAAAACTCTCAATGGATCCGGCTGGTAGCATTTTCTAATCACTTTTAGCCAACATCTCCTAAATTGGAGGGAAAGATTATGCACATTAATACCTCATTGTTGATCGATAGGATCATAGACTGTCGATACTAACGGATGTGGTTGGTAGGATCTATCTTCCCATCATAAATGTTAAACGAAGGTGCCGCAAACTTCTTCGAGGAATTTACTTACTCTATGGAATGTGTGAATGGGGACTTCATTTGGTTTAGGGCATCTTATTGGTATAGCTCTTTGGTCATATAACTACCTACTCGTGTGACCCTTCTGTCCAACTCCTTATGGATGAAAGTATGTATCGCATCTATTTCTCATCCGCTCTCACATATATGGGACTTGGCATCACTTTCGCTACGGGGCGGATTCTCCATTTGTTGATGCATTCTCCTTTCTTAGTTGCGAGTGTTACTTGCCCAAGGGCTAGGGCACGGGAATCGTCGCACATGTGCTTGTACTGTTAGATCTCACACTCCATCTTTTCCATTTGGCGTCGAATTCGATCGTTCTCCTCCTTCCTTAAGAGATAAATTATTTTCTACTCGCAAAGTCACTCTTCGTAAGCATCACTCATCCTTAATACTTGGCTAGGACAAGGTTTTCCGTAGCCACCATCAGACTAGTCTTCGCAATGCTAGTAACAAGAGGTGGAAATAATTTTGTTTGCGTTGGGAGAAGATAACAAATTCGACATGTGGTGGTGGGGTGAGATGTACCCATTCTCTTGGAGATCATAGAGACCGTGGTGGCCCTCTTAATATGTTAGCCATGGTATATCACCAACAAAAAATAGATTTGGTTAGTGAGATCAAACTAAATGGTGATTTCCCATAGACAACGCTAATTGTAAGGGCATAAAACTTGCAAGTGTTGAATTATTTAATCATACAAGCCAAATTATAACAATAAAAAGATCCAAACGCACAATACATAATATAACTAGTAAGGATCTTGAATAATTATTCATTTGAACAATCACTACCCTTCCTTGAGACATTTCGTAATGATCTTTTATTTACAACATACCGTTATTTTTTCTCCTAACATCCAGTTTGATCATACGTGGAAGATATCATCAAAACCTGTTCGAGAATAAAAATTTCACAAAAAATAAGTGTGTGAACTAAGATATATTGCACTCTAAAATATTGTTAATGTTAATTGTTATATTCAGTCATAAGGTATAAATCGACATCGATCTCATTCTGTAGATATCGACAAAATATTTACAAACATGCAAATTTTGCAAAAAAAAAAAAAAATGAGCGTGTACGAAGAGATATTGTGCCTTAAAACACACTTTAAATTTCAAAATTCAAACAACCATTGCGAAATGGTACACGTTTCAAACGTTTCAAAATTATCTTTCATTCATTGATCTGTTTTGATAGATTTTGTCTAAATCTTTCCAAATATATAAAATCCATGTCATGCGAACTTATATTTGAGAGATATTGAATCTTAAATTTTATGCATAAAAAGGGGATATGAAGAGGAGTAATTGTGTGCGCCTACATTCATCACGAGATTTTAACAAAGGTTTTCACGCACTATGTTGATTGACTCAAATGTTTCATACAAAAAGCTTATTAATAATTCCAAAATGATTAAATCGCGTGTACTTATCATTTAGAACTAAATATTTATACAATATATAGATTCATTAAAAAACAGATTTTTCAGCATTCAACATTTAAATTTCATAACTAAGCATTTAAAAGCTAAAAAATACTTAATTTATTATTTTAGTTTCTTCTCTTTTAACTATTGCTCTATTCCTTGGATCAATTTATTATTTACATAAATTAACATACTCGTAACGTTTGCCCTTCATCAATTTGATTTCTCCACTTGAGAAGGTGATCTCAGTGAAAAAACCTCATTCATACCACATTTGCAAACCAAATGAAACTTACCAAAATATTTTCACATCTCCACATATTAGGGGCAAACTGGCAAACACTAATCAGCTACATATCCATGTGGGTTGGGTTTGGTTTAACCATGCGGTATGAAAAGAATTATTGAAAAAGCTGTGACTATATTACTGATTGATCATTGATCCCAATAATATTTGTATAATTTGCTAGTGAGATGATCAATATTTGATACATTATTTCGATCCCACGATACATTACTAATAAATTATTGTCATCTTTAACAAGTTTACAACTATTAGAGCATAATGTCATTACTTAGTTATCCTTTTACTAAGGTTACATGTATTAGTAAAAAAAATACCAATTACAGTTATGTTAATCTCAAACACTCATTGAACTAGCTCATCCTAAGGGTTGTAATAAGAACACGATATGTCATGCGATCTAGAGATCTAGTTAACGCTTGAAAAAAGTACACTGGTATCCTTGAGATAGAGAGAACGTGGACATCCCATCTTGAGTAATTCTACATGTACCGCATTTTTGTACCGCATGCTTATGTGGCGTGCAGAGATTGGTTAATTCCGTTGGCACGGACCCACATCCATAAAGAATTAATCAATCTTCGCACACCACACAGGCACGCGATTTCAATTTGGTTTCAACATGCGAAACACTTGGAATTTTCAAAATTTTCCTCCCAACTTGCAGCAGGGAAGGACTTTTCATACTTTCTGCCACAGTTGAGTAGGCTGGAAGCCAAAAAGACAGATCAGTTAGTTTGCAACAGATTTTGGAATTTTAATAGGGTTTTTTTACTTATCTCCTTGCAATAATAGCGTATTTTGACTTAACCACCCACCCACCCAGCACACACACACGCGCACACACAATGTTCAGAAATTAGATATAACCCCTCATAATTGGATAGACGTTGAGTTTCGTTTCACTAATTTATATGTTGACTTACCCCTATATGTTTTGGACAAAACGAACCTATTCTTCATCTTTTTTCCCAAAAAAACTAATTCGAATTCCGAAAGCCAAAATTTGCAAAACTTGAAAATTAGAATTGAAAGATAGAAAAATTAAATAAATTAAAACAAATACCATAGTTGCAACCTACCACCGCCATTATTAACCACCAACACCATCCATAGATGCGAACCATCATCTCCCTCTCTACGATCTTAACCCATACACCATCATCACTAACCACCGATCAACTGCCAAAACCCAATCAACTACGAAAACACCTATCACAATCACACCATCGATACAAAGCCACTTCTGAAAACCGAAAACCAGAACACTCGCCAAAACCACCCCGAATCGCCACCCATTAAACCCGGCACCACCATCACCATCAATCCACTACAAAGCTTCTAAATCCAACACCCACTCCCATTAAACCAACCACCACATCCCACAAACCTCACACCACCACCTAGCCAGAACCACCGCCTGACCAGCAACCATCATCATCCCCAGACCCATTCAGAGAGAGAGAGCAAGAGAGAACCAGGGAGGAGAGATTCGCCGTCGGTGAGACCCATCAGTGCAATCACCAGCAAGAACCCCCTTCTCTATTTTCTTCAATCCTAGCAGCAGATGAGAACCCCCATTTGGGTTTTTTTTAATTTTTTATTATCAAATGGGTTTATACCCCTTAAGGATTGGAGCAACTGAGTCAAAGAAAATTAGGGTTAGGTTTTGATTTGGTTCAACGAAACTCATGTTCATCCAATTTTTGGGGATTATGTCTATTTTTTTAACACTGAAGGGGTAGTCAAATATTCTATTACTGCATACGGTTAAGTGAAAAAAGAAACCCTGAAAATATGGTCACAATTATGCTACATCTTTTCAAAACTAACAGAATGTAAAGTCGAATTTCTATACAAGCATTCAATGAAAGCATCACCTTCTCATCTTTATTTTGAAACTATTTGCTAGCATGACCTCGCAACTATGTAGAGTCGTGAAAAAAAATGAAAGCATCACCTTTGCATATAACTAAGATTTAAACAAAAGTAATACACAATTTTAATTCAAGACTCAATGGTTCACTTTCATTTTCAAGTATCTTGTTTAAACTTCAGATTTCAAAATGGATTAATAATAAAACAAACAGTTGTAACGGAGTTAGCATTGAATATGAATCTTCAATAAATCTTATAGAATAAATGGCGATAAATGTTTTTCAAAAATAGACTGAACAAGCTTAGTTCTGGAACCAGCATGTCAAAATCTCAAATAATACAACCAAGTTGCAGAAATAGAACATCTCAGTTAAATTAGTCCCATCCTGCTCCAACGTATATTGAGATCACAACAAAATTTAAGCATTCATTGATGGGTAAAAGAGAACTATCAAAGTCCTAGTAACTTGAACTGTAAAAAATTTGTCTAACCAATCTAATTCAATTCTCAAAGGTCCAACCAACCCCTGTTTATCAAGAAAAGGGTTAAAGGGAGGCCAAAGAGTAAATAATGATCAGTTTATCCCACCGAGGGGTTTATGAAATCAAAAAAGAAAGAAAAAACTTATCAGAGAGATACTCATTCTTTCTTGTCCTTGGAAGATGATTTCCTCGTAACTCCACTCGTACACCTACCCACACACTTGAGGACCTCGTCTATTAGAATGACAGGTAAGGCAACAGCCAACACCAGTAACCACTCGTTTAGGCTCAGAGGCACAATTCCAAATACTTTAGCAAGGAAAGGCACGTAAAGGATCAGGAAGTGCAGGCCAAACGAGACAGACATAGCCAAGAGAAGCCACGGGTTGACCCATGGGGGCATTGTGAAGAGGCTCACATCCTCAGAGAGTGCGTTAAGGGAGTTGAACATCTCAATGGCAACCAACACGGAGAGAGAAAGTGTCATGGCTTTGACTTTGCCGGACTGGAAGTAGTCGCATGGATCGGCACTAAAATTGAACGTCTGAGTCCCGGCTGTGAAGGGTGAGACCGAGAAACCTTCCCAAGAACGGCACTGACCCCAGTTGGCGAGTTGGGAATAAGTGACGAGACTGTGGCCATCTCCACTTAGGTCAATGCCTAAGAAAGAGCTGTGTGTGTACCATATGATGAAAACTCCCACAGTTGCTATCCCAACATAGAACCCAATCACCTGCATCAAGATTGAGAAGAAACAACATAAATTGATAAATTTCACGCAATTTGGGTAAAAGGAGGAGGTAATTTGTTTTAGATACCAGATAACGGAAATAAAAACAGTCAAAGAAAATACTCCCAGCCAATTTTGTACCAGATAACGGAATAAAATCCAGGGACTGATCAAAGAATCATCACTTCGACGAGGGGGTGTCTTCATTATATACTTGTCTGGTGGGTTGAATCCCAAAGCTGTTGCCGGGGGGCCATCAGTAACTAGATTGACCCACAGAAGCTGAACAGGGATCAGGCCCTCTGGGATTCCCAAAGCAGATGTAAGAAATATACTGGCAACTTCACCTATGTTTGAGGAAATCATGTACCTGTTGCAATAAAAAAAAATCCAAAAAACATAAATTATGTTAGGATTGTCATTAAATCTACAGAAGAAACTATGACATTTAGGTTGGATACAGTTAAGTATAAATGTCACTTTTTCTTCTTTCAAGAAGCTATATAATACCCCCTTCCAAGAAGAGAGAATTCCTAGATTCTATAGTCATTATCTGATTTGAAACACGAAATTAATTGAGCGTGAGGACTATAGAGAGGGGACGGATTGCCGTGCCCAATTTATTCTTTTATTATATGTTATTTTTAATATCCTTTACCTCGTAGAAGTTGATACTTATCTAGGTGTCCTCTTGCCACCCCAACATTGAATTAATTCAATATAATGAGAATTTAATGCTTTCATGTTTACATCAAAGTGGTATCCGAGCTACTTCGATCGTAGCGATGGATTGTGATACATATGACGGAAGAGAAAGCCCTACTCCACCACCCCTAACCGACCCACAGGCACAAAAACTCACCCACTATGGGTGTCGACGCCGACTCTAACGCCAACCAGGGCTTGATCGCCGCCTTAGCAATAACCATGCCAGTTCCTTTTATTTAGGGATAACCGCCCTTCCTCGAGGTATAACGCTAGCCGCTGTAGAGACCAAACACCATTGCCATAGAACCTTTATTCAACAAAAGCTCCGACGGCCACCATGGCTCGCACCTAGGATCGGTGCCAAGATCCACCACCCTCATTGCCCATAGGCCACACCGAAACCCGAACTCTGCCCTTACCTCCACCTGCAACAGAGGGCAGCTGATCTCTAGTTTTTATCACCAGCAACCTTAATGCTGGTGGGTTAGCCCCTATGAAGCACGGATACTCTTAGGAGGTCACATATTTGCTATGAAGCACCGATTCTTCAAAAATAGCCTCGAGTCCGAATCCGATTCTTCTGAGGTGCGGGTGTGCGGCCCTGATTCGCACCCAAGAAGAATCGGTGGGGAATTTTTTCTTTTTTTTTTCCGATTCGTTTTGGATTCGACAAGGATTCGTTTCTGGATTCGATTTTTAATAAAATGTAAGTTGTGTAAAAGTTTTGGGCCTGTTTTCAAAACAAAATAAAAAAAACTTGAGTTATACGGCCATTGAAATGGTGTTAAAGGGTGGGGGGTATTTTTTGTTCTTGTAAAACTATCTTTTTGTTATGATTCACCTAAGAAGTTGATGCAGATATGGTGTTTTGATTTGTAAATCCTTCTACTAAACAATTGGTACATGAATCATATGATGTTTTTCTTCTGGTGCTTAGTTGATGCTCCTACTAGTTTACTTTTCAATTATAATTTAATTATTGTTCATATTTAGTTGTTGATTTTATTATGGTGCATGTTTTCTAACTCTAAAAATTGATATATATAATAAAGAATAATAATTTATATATTATATTAATTTATTTTTCTTGCCGCACCCTCACCCTATTTTTTCAAAAAATTTTGAATCGCCGCACCCGCACCCGCATCCGTGCTTCATAGCATATTTGTTTTGGACGTGTATGGGATACGGAATATACTCAGATACGCGAATCTGAGAGTATCCTAATTTTTTTTATTTTTAAAATAGACTGAATACGTTGGGATACGCTGGGATTAGTTTTTTTTCTCTTTTCTTTTCATTCTGAGTTTTTTTCCTTTAGAATTAGAGTTATGATTTCTTTTCATATTTCATTGTGTGTTGATTTTGAACCCAAGTTATGCTCCTCATTTATGTTTTCTTTTTTTCATTAGAGTTTTACTCCTCCTCAAAAGACAGGTAATTTTGAACTCAAGTTGTGCTAATATTCCCTGAATTATATTTTGAAGTGATAGACAGTAAATTTTGAACCCAAGAAATACAATACTGAGTAATTAACCTACAATTTTACTAACAACAGAACTGTCTGAATCTTTTTTTTTTTTTTACAAAACTGTTTGAATCTTTTTTGTTGGAACAACCTATTAATGATGTTTTATTGTAATGGTGTTTGTTTGGTGACAACATTCATCATATTTGACCACTTTAATATAATGGTGTTTGATGATTTATCATTATCTACTTTTATTTTATTCAACTTTATCATTAAAAGAAAAAGGTCCTACCCGGTGCCCAAGGTTCCTTCTTTAGCATGGTCTGGGAGAGGTATATGTAGACAAGCCTTACTCCCAATTTTGGATAGGTTGCTTCCAAGACTCGAACCTGCGACATAACACTTTGGGCGGGCAAGCACTTGCCATCGCACCAAGTTCGACAAAGATAATAAATATTTAATGTATCCGTATCCTACAATTTAGAAAAATCACGTATCCCCAATCCCGAATTGAGTTGTATCCCGTATTACGTGTCTAGTCCGTAATTCCTAGGTTAGCCCTAAGGGTTGTCTTTCACGCGGTGTAGGTGGCAAGAGAAATTGTGTGCGGTCATCATCTATAGCAGCTCCAGTTTTAACTTCGTCGCAACAGAGATAACCAAGTTACACCTTGTCCGTCGCCACCTTCCCAATTGTGCCACAACGGTTGGTTGGACAATGATAAGACAATATGTAGAGAATTCGAGCATTTTGGTGTGGTAAAATGCTCAAATGTTAGATTGCCACACCAAAACAAAGGTCAATGCTCTAATTGGTGCTCTGAAAGATCGCATGGTTATTAGTTTGTTGCGAGGTAGCCCTCGTGCGGCATTTGAAATGCTATGAGGTTAATTTTCATTTGCCCTCGCGTACGAAACGAATAGCTAAAGTTATATCATGTAATTTTTGCCCCAAGTCGGCGCAATAATCTAAGGCCCTGTTTGATAGAAGTGGGTGGAATTAATTTCCAAGTCATTAGTTTCTTGGAATTCAATTCTTTGGGGACCCCAAAGAATTGAATTCCATGGCAAATCAATTCTTTGTGCTTTAGGTGTTATTACCTTAGTGTAAGTGGTAATTATTTTCCAGGGCAAATAAGTGCTATCAAACGCAACTAAAAGCTGGAAAATGAGAAAGATTCCTTATTTGCCATGGCAAATGTTGCTATCAAACGGACCCCAACTGTCACCCGAAAGTCTCCCCCGACAAATGGAATGTCATGCGAGAGTCCCCTTTAATTGAAATTGGTGTGAAAAAATTGAGAAAAATAGCGCGAGATCTGTCATTTCTTTTACAACATGTTATTTTTGCTTGATGCTTTGAAGCGCTACTTTTCCTAATCCATTGTGCAATATAGCATTTTGCTATTTTTGCTTACGGTTCGAGATGGTCTAAGCAGGTCATTCGAGACGAACAATGTCAGGGACCTTTTTCCATTGACAACTATATAGATGAGGATGTGTGCACCATAGTCAACATGGATAGTTGCCACCTCCTGGATCGTCAGCACGACCACAAAACTATTCACGACGGCCCCGGGAACACTTAAACCTTTGAGCACTTGGGGCGCCAATATCGGATGTATCCAATGTGAGGTTTAAGACAGACAAGGCAGAGTAGGCCTTACAGCAGATTAAGGCCCAAATGAAGATTCCGACTGCAATAGTCATGCCTGACTTCAACCACTTATTTGAGCTTTCTTGCGAAGCCTGCAAGATCGGTATTGGACATTTTGAACTAGCAGGGAGGTCAATAGCCTTTCACAATTATTAAGAATCATGTCCCACTCTTAATTATTCCACTTACTACGTAGAGTTTTATGTCGTGATTCCGGATGTCTGGCACTGGGAGTATTTACGGCACTGAAAGTATATGCCATAGAATAAGAATTGTATCGTCAATCCGTTTAGCTGCTGCAGCCACACACTTGTCACCCTCAAGGGGGGTGACACCAGTATGCCTTCAGCCAGTCTTCATCCCCATTTAGGAGTGTCAATGACACCACGAGTCGTTTGATGGTTACTTGTTGCAAATGGGTTCCCATATTGGGGTAGAGCCTTTGTGTATCCCCACCTCGTTCCTTGTGGAAAAGATCGTTGCAAAGGTGCATGCTTGGGGCCTTGTTAGACATGTGGTTGTTTCCCATACACTAGCCTCTTCCAAGGACCTTTTTATTGTCTAACTCTCCAACGTGATGTTCAGACCTTTATCATGGCGATAGGGCAACAATATGGTGTGGTGTTGGCCTCTACGCCCTTCCCAAATCTAAAATGATCATGGTCAGATGTTTTCATAGATTTGATTAAGGTCCTCTTAAAAATCACAAAAGGAAATAATGTTGTCTTTGTGGTGGATTCTATTTTTGTGGTGGCAGATCGTTTCTCGAAGATTGTCCACTTTATTCTGTGTGGCCGAAAATTCGATGCCTCCCATGTAGCCACGTATGTCTCGCAGTATTACCTCTAGCAGGGATGTTAGGTTTACAAGTCACTTTAGCATACTTTGTGACATCTCCTCCTAATGCACTCTACAATTCTCAAAGAGCCTTCCATCTATAGACAAATGGACAGACCGAGGTAGTTAACCAAGGGATTAGGGAATATCATTCAGCATTTGGCTGCAGATCGATCTCAACTGTGGGAACACATTTAACCGGTCCATTGACCTCTCCCAATTTCACATTGTATTTGGTATGGCCCCTTCTACACCGATTGACTTGGTTGACCTTTCGATAGTACCCATGAGTCAAATGGCTTCCGAGTTAGTCCCACATCATTGCCATTCACAAAGTGGTTCGCCTTCCCCTTCAGTGTACCTATGCAGACTATATAGAGCAGGCAGATGCCATAGGTGGTCAATTTCCAATTCGGAGATCCCTTTATGGTGTAGTTGTAGAAGGAGAGGCGCCACAAGTGTCATTAGTTACATATGCGTAGCTACATTAACCTGCTCCAGAGTTTTGTGTCCACAGAACATTTGAAGTCAGCCGACTTGTCCCCCTTTCATGACACTAGTGTTCCACCGATTCCATTGCCATCAGTTTTCAGTTCGCCAATTTGATCGCATGTGGATCGAGTGGAGGTATCTATGGGCAGCCATTGAAACACCGACATAAACCATGAATGTGCTACCTGATTCGTTGGCTCGGTCAGACTGTCAATAAGGATACCTAGATCATTGAGGCTAATTTCAACCTATTGGCCCCGACTCATCATATGGTGAGGTCAAGGGGGAAAGTGATGTAGCAAATGGCTATAGGGAAGGGGTGGACTTGCCAGCCCAATTTATTCCTTCATTTATTGCTAGTTTATTTTTATATTTTACAAGTTGGTACTTATCTGGAAGTACTTGGCTTTAATTAAATAAGGCCCTTGACCCCTCATTGTATTCGTTCAATATTAATGAGAATTTAGTAGAGATTTAACGTTTACATCATTAACACTAACACAATTACAAAAACGTCAATTTCTCATTCTCAAATTTCAAAGTTGATTACAATGGGAGAAGAGGCCTTTATTTATAGGCTAATACTAGCTAGAAATCTTAATTCTCAAAAATAAAAAAAGGGACAGAACATAATATCTCCAAAAACTTCTCCTTAAAATTCTCCATGGCCTAATTGGCCCCATCTTCTCTCAATAATAAAAACAGAAATTAAAATAAAACTTTTTTAAAATCCTAATAACAGATTATATCTTCATATTATAATTTCAAAAATCTCCCCCAAAGGCCCATACTACACTATTCCCATCACTATCTTTTACTACTCCATAACCATTATCTAAGCATTGTCAGCCACATCCTAATCACGGGGTTCTCCTTCGAAGAATATAAACACTAATTATAAGGTTATGACTGTGCAGCAGACTGGAAGCGTAAGCCGCCACATCAAGATAATTGAAACGTGTAAATAAAAATAATGAGTGATGTCGAGGCAAGAGCCATAGTATGTACCTCAGATTGGTGCTATACAAACTGTGAACAGTCGATAGAGGAAAATAATAATGGATGCATGGTTCAAAGTATCTGCAGAAACCGAAACAACTAGACCAGGTTGACTAGGTACCAGTCGTGAAATAGATGAAATAGGACAAAATACTGGCAATTTGGCCAAAATATCGGCAACTTAGTCAAAAAAATAGGGGAACTCAGCCTAAATGATGGCTTTCACTCGCAACCCCCTCGTTCGTTTCATATGCAATTTCTGCAATTCGCTATAGACGTATTAATTATTTATAATTGCAATTTCTTCATAGATTCTTTTAAATCAAACCTTCTTAATCCATCTTATTAGACTTAATTTCTAACCTTCTTAATGTTTTTCTTAATGAGCCTTTTAAATAGCATATCGCCCGAAACCGATACCAAGACCGAGTTGAAAATTGAGCCAGGGGGGTCATAGACCGATACCATAACTTTGAACCGATATAAATGGTAATTATGTGGAATGGATCTTCATTAGAATAGTTCTCTAATAATATAAGATGCGAACTTTAGAGCTGCTAATAGTAAATACTTCGAAGGTTATCTGTTTTCCATTCTTCTTGGCAACACCCAAATCCTTCTCGGATAGATAATCATATTACAAATTCTTTTGGTGTTAAATCTTTATTTAAGAAGGGAGCATTTACATATCTTTGTCCTACACTGGAAGTGATCATTTGGTTATAGTTTTTGTCGTTGCTGAGAATCGCAGATTGTCGCATTTCATGTTAAGAGTTCGAATTACATAACATCAAAATCCTTTCTTAATGCTCAATTTTTACAGTGTCCTTGTTTATTTCTATTTTTCTTTCGTAAGGCCTATAAATTAAAGGTCAATTGCTGGAGAAAGACAGATTATTATTGATGATTCGATATTAAATATTGAATATTAAATCTTAATTTTAGATTATTAGTTTCATTTCCATTCTTGTTCTTGGTTCTATACCAATGCTATTATTAAAAAAAACATACGTTTCAAATAAAATTTGCATCCATGACCGCCCATAAAAGTAAATATTCAAGCTTGAATCTTTATACAACTAGCACATTTAAGTTCACACTATCAATAAAATGCCATAGCCGAGTCTTCAAAAAGGATCCAAAGGGTATATAAGGATGAGAAATGAACCTGATGAAGGCTTTCATGTTGTTGTAAATAGACCTGCCTTCACCAACAGCGGCAACAATGGTGCTAAAATTATCATCGGCTAAAACCATGTCAGAAGCTTCTTTTGCAACCTGGAAAAAAGAACAAGGAATGTATATGAATAAAGAGATAAGAAAAT
Source organism: Sambucus nigra (assembly GCA_949130495.1). NCBI lineage: Eukaryota > Viridiplantae > Streptophyta > Magnoliopsida > Dipsacales > Adoxaceae > Sambucus > Sambucus nigra. The sequence goes on from OX422217.1 coordinate 262,785,212, forward strand.
CTAGAATCAGATAAATTGATATGAACTTAATTGCTGTACCAATAGGTGGAAATTTTGGAGATGGCTTGGTGCAACAAACAACGTGACAACATACATAAAGTAAGGTTCAAACTAAAGGTTCTATACAAGGACAAAGATTGTATTGGTTTGCCCTAGAGAATACCTATAACATACGCAATTTTAGCAATCTATAACCACAAAAACAGAATCGTAAATAATAGCGCACGAACTGGAGCAGGCATATCATATGTCAAATGACATACTCATGCAACACAAATGTACAACACAAAGGAAAAAAGGGGGACTGCATGTAATCTTCATGCAAAACATAGCCAAAACAAGGAAAATCTGTTTCGAAATGCATATCTCAATTACGTATACTATACGAGGATACAATATATCGAATGGACTATCCAAAAAACCAAGATTGTTAGTGAAGACAGAAGATATAGAATTGGACTGTCTAAAAAAAATGCACCTTAACACATAAGTTACAAATTTATTTTAAATTTAAATGGCATATATTGAATTATATTCTACAATGCTATCTTTAGATGGAAATAGGGAATATAAAGAAATATACCTCAGTCCCAGCAATGCCCATTGCAATTCCAATATCAGCCAATTTCAAGGCAGGTGCATCATTCACACCATCGCCAGTCATAGCAACCACTTCACCGTCTTCTTTGAGCAGCCTTACTATCTCTTGTTTGTGCCTTGGCTCAGCTCTAGAAAAGAGTAGTCCTCCAGTCTGCCTTAAATGATTTTTTTGGTCATTATGATCCATAAACTCTCTTCCTGTTAAGCTTTTCGAACTGATGTCCTCATCTGGTCCAAATACGCCTATTTCACGACAAATAGCCTCTGCTGTATTCTTATTATCTCCTGTTATTACCATAACTCGAATTCCAGCTGCTCTACAGTCCTCGAGGGCTTGGCGGACCTCTTTACGAGGAGGATCCTTTGACAATATAAGATTGAGTCGACACTTCAGTCAGAATCTTTGTAATGCTTACAAGAACATAAATAGGTTTAAAAATAACAACAATTGTTTTAACAATGAAACGCATATTTGCCAACTCACTCTTAGTCCGGCCATGCCGACAAAAATTAGTTTACTTTCAATTGAAGAGTAATGATCTGGGTTAAGTATAAGCTTATGAGCTGGATGGTCTTCATCACCATCATATGTTGCAAAGTCTGGGAGGTCCTCCTTGTAGGCAAAACCCAAAACACGTAATGCACTTGTTGACATTTCACGAAGGCTTTGTAATATAAGACCCCTTGAATTTTGATCGAGTTCCACAATAGAACCATCAAGCAATTGAACAAAGGAGCTCCTTTCCAAAATATTTTCCACAGCGCCCTGCAAGATTGTAGCATCAAAGTCATGAATACGTCCACAAAAAACATAGGGCAAAAGGACGAAGGATATAGAATGCAGATGAAATATGTCCGTCTTAACCATGATCATTAATACTGTCGACGGTAAATATCTACCCAGGAAGAATATAATATGAAACTCTAAACTTCAACACATTTGAGATTAAAATATTTAAAAAAAAAAGTAAAGACATGCGGTGAAGTGCTTATACTCTTATACAACATGTGATGATTGACAAAAGTGCATCTTTCAAAGAAAAAAGAGAAGACATGACGTCCCTTTATTCAGCTGTCCCCCCTTTATTCACTACATGATTATGAAGTTATTTTGATTCTGGCACTTTGGTTTAGATAAAAATTGACTAAATGCATACAGTAATTATTAATAGGATTACATTGAATGCGCAAAAGACTTGGACAAATTATTGTTGATTATTATTAGTAGTAGTAGTAGTATTGTCATCATCATCATCATTATTATTATTATTAATATTAATATTATTATTATTATTATTATTATTATTGTTGTTGTTGTTGTTGTTTATTGTTAATGTTATTATCATTATAATAGTATTAGTAATGTAATGTTACTGTACAACAATTTTGCTAGATATAATAATGTGGGCACATCCCCATCTCATATTTAAGGAAATGTACTAAAAATGTATTAGAATTGCAATGGATGGGAAAGTTGATTAACTGCAGCAGTTGCATGCATTAAAGCGTATTGCAAAAGAAGCATTGTTCATCACATAACAAGGTCTTACAAAATCAAAGATAGCATCTCCGGTCACGTAAGATTCTACAATATGTTAGAAATGAATAATAAGTGTCAATACAGCTGGATCTGAGAAGAAGGAAGGAGAAATCACCTTCACAAGTAATGACTTTCTTCCCGAGTTGGAACTCACAATAACCCCCATGGATTTCCTCTCGCGGTCAAACTCAAGAGTGGCAATCCGGCGTTCAAGTTTATTCCATGTTTGAGAACAACCTTAGATTTTAAAAAAATGAAAAGAAATACATCAGCTCATAATATTATATATATATATATATATATATATATATATATATATTTCCAGGGGAAGGTGACGTTGAAACCTCAACTTCTAAGATGAAGTTGAGAGCTCTGGTCATTGGGTTAGCTCCAATGGTTAATATAATACACACACACACACACAGATATATATATATATGGCAAGCAAACAACACACAAATACAATATACTAATTACTTACGTAATAGTGTGCCTCCAGAACCTGAGGTTGAACCAGAATCCAGTCCATCGGGAAGTCCCATTTTCTCAACAAGAACCTGACAAACAAAACATTACATTGTCTGGACAAATCCTTCTTCAGCTGAAAATTTTGATACTACCTATCTTATATACAATAAGTCAATAATTGAAGCACATATCTCAATGATCAACAAAGGCTCAACAAAACTACCATGGGAAGCAACTACTTAGTAATTTAAAGTAAACATAACAAAGCTAAAAACAAGGAAATGAAAGTAAATAAATAAATTAGAAACGAAGGGATTAATCCAGCCAACAAATGATGAACCCTAATGTTGCACTCCTAATTTATGTGAATGTCAGAAACTGAAACCAGCACCAATGTTTAGTTAGGAGATTAACAGTTTAAGTAAAATGAAACTGAAGTCAGTATATGTATCTTTGTTTTCTTCCTCACATCATTTCAGTAGCTGAAATTAACAAACTGTATTTCTATCTTACATTACAAGGATTCAAACTAAAACAAGAATAAGAATTCTTTTATTTATATTACCTTCAATGCTGCCTCAGTAGGCAGCCCACTGGCTACATAATGCTGCCCAGCTTCCTCGATGCCTGCATCATTGCATACAGCAGCAATCTTTGAAAATGTTTGAAGGTTGACATCCATTCTACCCACTTCCCAATCTTGTATTTTTCCATCCAAAGGATCATATGTTGTCCCTTCCACGCTGAATGCTCTTATAGAATTTGTTCTGGGACCCATAGCAGAAAACTTGGCCACTGCCATCTGATTCGTAGTCAAAGTACCAGTTTTATCAGAACAAATAACGGTTGTACAACCAAGAGTCTCAACACTGGGTAACTTGCGTACAAGCGCATTCTTCTGAGCCATTTTACGAGTGCCAAGGGCCAAGCATGTTGTGATAACCGCAGGCAAACCTTCTGGAATGGCAGCAACTGCCAATGCCACAGCAATCTCAAAGTAATAAGTACACTTTTCAAACGAGAATTTGAAATTCGTAGGCCAACCATTCACATACTCCCAAGTGAGAAAGTATTTCACATTGATAAGCCAAACCAACACACAAATTAAACCAATTATAGCCGTAAGAGCCTCTCCGAATTCGTTCAACTTCTTCTTCAACGGCGTATCCTCCTCACTCTGCGACGCCTCGTGAATCTGAGAATGCACTTTCCCAATCTCTGTATCCATACCCGTCTGAGTAACCAACGATATACAGTTCCCATTCACAACAGTTGTTCCTGCAAACACCATACACTTCTTCCCCTGAATATCAGAATCTTCGGCAACAGCCTTCGTCGTCTTACTAACAGCTTCACTTTCCCCTGTCAAAGACCCCTGCTCAACCCGAAGAGTTGAGCTTATCAAACGCAAAACCCTCATATCAGCTGGCACTTTATCCCCAACCCGAAGCTCAACAATATCACCGGGCACAAGCTCCTTCGCAGGCAAACTCGAAAACTTCTTGCCATTACGAATCACAGTCGCCTGCGCAGACTGAATTTCTTTAAGAGCTTCCAACGCTTTCTCCGCATTACTCTCTTGCCAAACCCCAACAATTGCATTCACAATCAAAATCAAAAAAATAACCAAAGGCTCGACAAACGCCGTGATCTCCATCTCATTCCCTTCATCCCCATCTAACCACGCGAGAACAAACGATACAACCGCTGCAACTAACAAAATCCTCACTAAAGTATCATTAAACTGATCCAAAACCAACTTCAATATCGACTGCCCCTCGTGTTTCTCCAACTCATTCCATCCATAGATCTCCCTCTGCTTCTCAACAGCCTCATCCGACAACCCCTCTTCGCGATTCACCTCAAACGCCGCCTCACATTCCCCAACATCCTTCGCCCACGCCGCAAAATCCTCAACACTCCCCCCTCCTTTACCCATAAATAACACTCCACAATCTCAAACACTCTACACCAACAAAACAAAACATTCAAACAATTCACACTAATCAACATATAAATCTCATGATCTCATTATTATCCATAACAAAACCTTAATGGCAAACAAACATAATAATAAAAAGATCTATAAACATCACGAAATGAAAATTGCTAGAGTTTTGGATTACCAGAATTAAAGATTGCTGGGACTAAGCTTTAAGCTTTGGATTTTCTCTCTCTAAAAATATGTGAAGTGAGAGAAGAGAAAAAGAGCTATTCAATCGTGTACTCCAAGAATACCAGAAAATATATTCTTTGTTGGGTATCTGACCTAATTACGGAACTGGGAATAGTATTCCACATAAATTTATGACACGTAAGAAATGGAAATTATTTATTCAGAGGACGGGTAAATTAAATTAAAAAATGGGTTAATGAAAGTTCCTGGGGGGTGCCTCTTTATTAAGAAAATGGGATGTTGCAGTCGTGACGAATGGGAATACAGCATATTCGTTAATTTCCACTTTTGTTGGTCGTTGCTTCTGTGGCTTACACTGTTTTACTTTTTTTTGTTTCCTTGAAAGATTCTTGGGCTCGAGTATTTGGAATGATGATAATGAGAAATTAGTATGTTGGTTTCTTCCTACTCAAGTTGCAAGTAAAGTGAATCCAGATGATTTTCTTGTAGGGGTGGACAAAAAAAAGACCGACCCGATTAACTCGATTGGATTGAATCGAACCCATTTTTGTAGGCTTTTTTATAAATCGATCATAATTCGATCCTAAATTAAGAGACCCGAAATATTCGATTCGGTCTAAAATATTCATTATACATTCGGTCTTAAGACCGGACCGGACCGGACCGTTTAATTTAATATTATATAATATATATTAATTTTATATAAATATACCATATACTAAATACCAAAACCCTAAACTTGACTTAACCTTTCAATATATCCATTATAACGCACGGCCGCTCCTCACTTTCCCTCACTCTATTTCTCTAACAAAACAACTCTCCTCACTTTTCCTCACTCTCTCTCTCCACTCCAACTCTCCGATCGATCACCATAGCCACCACCATGAACACACGATCCCATCATAGCCACGCCCACGGTAGCCCAAAATAAATGGCCACAGCAGCCGATCCGACGCACCTCGCCTCCACAGCAGCCGATCCGACGCACCTCGCCTCCACGCCCACAGTAATATTCTGATTTGATTTCCCTTTTTTGGTTCTCAACAACAAACCCAACTGATTTCAGTTTTTTTTGTTCTTATTAACGACGCACGACGACAACACCAGTTTTTTGTTTGCTTCAGTTTTTGACTTTTGGTTCAGTTTTTGACAACACCATTTTTTGCTTCAATTTTTTACAAACCCACCCAACTGATTTCAGTTTACATGCAAACCGAACTGATTTCAGTTTTTGACAACACCATTTACAAACCCGTTACCCAACTGATTTCAGTTTTTGACAAACGTTCAAGGGTTTGCTTAGGTTTGTTGTAACCCACATTTTGCTTAGGTTTGTTTCAGGGTAAACTCATTTGTACCTTTGTTTTTGCAACTCTTTTTTTTTTGTTACAGTTAGTTCATATAACCTTTATAAATTGTAACTTTGTAAGGTTTAAAAAAGTAAATAAATGTAAATGTGGACCGATTATTAACCGAACCGGACCGAAAATAGCCTAGACCGAATAAATAGGCTAAACCGATTAAATTGGTTCAAATACGGTCTTCTCAAATATATGACCGAATAATTCGGTCCGACACCTAAAATGACCAAAAATCGGACCGGACCGGACCGCGCCCACCCCTAGTTTCTTGGCAAAGTCTTTGAGGTAATTAGTTCAAGTCTTAGGGTCAGCTCTCAGGGGGTAAGGTGTTGATAATGGGATTTTTTTTTCAGTTGGTAAAATGTAGTCGCTAGTGTTGGAATGATACTCACTACTAGTATCAAGTCCCTGATATAAACTAATTGGGACACTTTGGAGAGTATAAAATCCAACCCGTGGGTTTGATACTAGAAAGGAGTTCACAAAGTGGTCCTTTCTTAGGAAGTTCCCATGTTACCCCCCAAAAAAAAGTTGCAAATAAAGTGCATTTAAGATTTAAGAAAAATAAGAAGCGAAAAATGTGTTTTAAATTTATGATGTTTAATGATAATTTAATATTTGTTAAATTATGATGTGGAGCGCCGCATTATGAAAATAGGAAAAAAAATATATATGAAGCTTTAGAACACTCAACGCGCATTTTGGAGGCATAAGGCGTGAAAAAACCTTAGTTTTTTTTTATTTATTTAGTATTTTAAAAAAATAGTATTTTAACTTACAAATATTTAGGCGTATTATTAAGGTATGTACCATTTTAGTATTTTTAATAGCCTTGTCATAGTCAAAAAATATTAAATATATTAAAAAATGTCTAAATGTCTTTTCACGCCTTTTTACCACTAGGTTTCTAAGGCTTGGCCTCTACACCTCGGTCACCCCCCGCGTTTTTAGAACCTTGATATATATGTGTGTGTGTGTGTATGTGTGTGTGTGTGTGTGTGTGTTCTACAAGGCGCCCCTAGGCTTGAGGCTTAGGAGAAACGCCTCGCCTTAAGTCTTTTACGCCTTATTCCAGGTAAAAGCCTCAAGCCGCACTTTTTTTAAAAACAAAAAAGCTTTAGTGAAACGATATCGCCTTTTAAAAACTTTTTTACAAACCAGACCAATATCTCGTCCAAAACAATCAAATAGTATTTTAATTTGCATATCTTCAGGCATAATTTTAAGGTATGTACAATTTTAGTATTTTTAATAGCCTTATTGTCGTTAAAAATATAAAAATATATTGAAAAGGACCTAAACGCCTTTTCATGCCTTTTTACGCCTAAGGCCCGCCTAGGCTTCTAAGGCTTAAGGCTTGGCATCCACGCATCGGTCATGCCCCGCGTTTTTTAGAACTTTGATATATATATATATATATATATATATATATATATATACAAATCTATATCTATATAATATGATAGGACGGTTTTTGAAAATATACACATTTTTAATGGTGCAAATCGATCCCACCTTCTTACATATTTTACCAAAATGGAGGTTTGATATTGGTTCTTGTAACTTTAATTCAAATCTCAAATTCCCACCCACGCTTGAGATCCCTTTTCAATTTGTCACATGTCTCGAGACTGTCCCATGTCTCGAGACTAGTAAAATGTACCCAAAAGTGTACCGAGGAAGTTTTTCTCTCTTTCTCAGATCTTTTCTTCTTCATACCTCATCGTTGTCTCTCTCAGGCCCAACATCCTCGTGCTCTCTCTCTCTCTCTCTCTATCTATCTATCTCTCAGATCTCTTCTTCGCACCAAACCGACGTTGTGTTTAACTCCAAAAGGTATTTTACTTTAGTATCACATTTTGATTTTGATTTCACATTTGGGCAGTTTTGATTTCACATTTTCACATTTTGATTTCCCATTTGGGTTTTGATTTCAGTAAATACCTAAGTAAGTAATCTTTGCTAAATGGTATATCTCTTTTCCCTTTTCTACAACTCTCTAAACATTTAATGGCATGTAAGCTTTAATATCAGGTAACCAAGATCTACACCGATTTTCAAGTGATGCTCAAAACGTGATCAGGTAAGCTTTAATGGCAGGTAAGCTTTACATTTCTTCACTGAGATTTGAATTAAAGATTACTAATTAAACATTAAAGCTTTAATGTCAAGTAAGCTTCACGTTTAATACATGTTTCTTCACTAAAATTTACTAATTAAAGCTTATTAATTAAAGTTTTACTAATTAAGTTTTACTAATTTACCAATTAAAGCTCTACTAATACCTAGTATAATACCTTTAATTAAACAGGTATTATACCAGGTATTAAAACTTTAATTAAAGTGGTATAATACCTGACATTAGAGATTTTCCAATTAAAGCTTTACTAATTTAATGTCAGGTAATTAAAGCTTTACTAATTAAAGCTCAAAACATGATCAGGTATTATACAAGTTTTAATGTTAGGTATTATACAAGCCTTAATGGCAGTTAAGCTTCACGTTTTGATTTGTATTAGAGCATATAAACAGGTTGTTGGAAATGAAGACCCCTTATTTTTTATTTTGTAAAAAGTAATTTCCTTTTACATGCGGAATAAAAATGGTTCAACTAAATAGGTACAAAAACCAAATTTTAATTTCATTCAAATTAAAATTAAACTAAACTCAAAGTGACATTAAATTAAACTGATAGAAAGAACTTTTGCGCGTGTTTCTTTGTCGTTGCTTGAAAAGCTCCTCTAGTCAAAATCCTCAATTACCTACAAATATAACAATCTCAAGTGTAGAGGTAAGTAAGAGTATCAATCCACATCAAGGGGGTAAGCTAGAGACAAACTCAATTGTAATTCACTTTTTATTTTCTTTTTGGGCTTTTGTTTTTTCTATTTTTTTTTTAGCTTTTTCAAATATTAAAACAATTAGGTGAGGTGAGGTGAAATAACACTAAACTAAAATGAAAAATCAAATTACAAACTAAAAAAAAAGGTAACTAAAATGAAAAATAAAGTCTAACACTAAAATATGAGATAAATGAGGTAAATAATTGTAAGAACAATCAAGGAGTGGGATTACACCACAAATTTTAGCTATTCTAATTAATTAATTGAATTCTCCCAAATTAATATCAAAATTACAAATCAACTCTCGTTGCAAGTGTAATTTTAATAGTAATCTGTTAGAAAATTAAGTTTAAAACCCTACAACTCTAGAAAATAGATCTACGGTCCTTTTAATTAATCACCCGCTAGGATCGATCAATTAAAATTTATGTAAATCTTTGAAAATAAATTTAGAGTTGAAATTCAAGTAATAATACCCCACTTAAGAAACCCCTATCTCTAGTTCGAATCTAAAATGGGTATTATAACTAGAATTTTGATTTTCTCTCGAAAATCATTTACCATCTCTCGAGGCGTAAATTTAAGGGCGAGGGATCAAAATTAACATTCAAATGGAATTTTCAAGTAATCAAACCAATTAAACTAAAATAACATCAAATAAGGGTTTCCCCCACCCCTTGAAAGGGGATTTAGCCTAACATAATATAAAGCATGATAATCAAATAATCAATAGGTATTTAATATAAAAGAGAAAAGAGAAGAAAAATCAAATCAATCTCTTGAATTTAATTGACTCGAATCCTCCAATTTGAAATTTACATCCCTCCAATTGAGCATCTAAGTGATTTGCAATTAAATAATAACTCAATTAAATCTCTTACAAAATTTAAACTCACAAATATCTAACAAAAATAAAAATAAAACTATTTACAAAATGGTCTTTATCCTAATTTATTTCCTACACTAAACTATCTCTAACTCTCTCTAGAATTCTCTTCTATATTTCATGATATCCTCTTCAAATGAGGTCTTCCATCCTTATATAATCGGCACATGGCCATGGGGGTATTTTTGGGAATGGGCTTGAGTGTGCATGGAAATGGTGAGGGGAGTGTGAGGTCATGTGGGTGATGGGCTTGGAATAAAATAAATCAGATTTAGTTAAGGGTTATTTTTGGAAATGGTTTAAAGTTGGTAGTTGGGGGGCATTTTGGGTGAAAGGGGTTAAAGGGATTTTTATTGGTTTTAACACATGTGGGAATTAATTGGCTTGGTCTTTGGTTTGCTTTTTTTTTTTTAGCAGGTGGTAGAAATCATGGCTTAGTTTGGGAGTTGAAATGGGTTTGGGTGCTTTTGGGAATTGGGTTGCGATTCTGGCGGTTAGGTTCAACAGAGGCGGAGTTTGGGGGGTTGGCTATGGGGTCGCCGACCGGAAATGGGGGTTGCGTGGATGAGGTCATCGCCGGCGGAGGGGTGCGGCGCAGTTGGGATCGTGGCCAGGCGGGTTTCGCCGGCGCGGGTTGTGGCCTGGGGTTCCGGGTATGGTCGTTTGAGCTGATTCGGGTCGCCACCATGGTTCGGTTTACAGTTTGGGGCGCGGGCTAGGGCCGATAGGTCGCCGGCGAGCAGGTGTGCTGGTGGTCTTGGGTTGGATGGAATGACAACCGAGTTCTCAGGCATGAAAACATGTTTCGTTTTGTGACCGAATTCAGGTGGTAATGGGTTTGAATTTAAGGAGAAATGGGTGTTGTGTGCTGTGTTTGGTGTATATGGTTTGGGGGGAGTTAATGGTGGTAGAGGAAAGACAGAGTGGGTGAGGTGATTTTGGCGTTAATGGAGGAGAGAGAAAAGAAGTAGGTGGTGTGGAGAAAGGTTGAAGATGAAGAGGGTAAGGTTAGAGTGTATGAGGGTGTATGGTAGTGTGGTGTTGGTGAGAGTGTATTTTGTGAGTGTGTGTGTAAGGATAAGTGTGTGTGTGTTTAATTAAGACCCTAAGAATAACACAACTAAATGAAACTAACAAAATAACTAAAATAATAAAATCAAACTAAACTAATAACAAAAATCAACTAAAATAAAAATGACATGACACGACACACTATACAAACTCTAAAACATGACTAAAATAAAAACTATAAAAATAAAAATAAAAACTAACTAATAAAAAAAATAAAAATAAAAACAAAATGAAATAATAATAAACTAACTAAAAACTAAGAAAATAAAAGAAAATATAAAAACTAATACAAGATGCGCTAAAAATTAAAATCTAAAAATCCTAAAAATATATACATAATTCAATAAAATAAAATAATAAAATAAACCTAAAAATAAAAAGACACAAATAAAATAAAATGGGACAAACTAAATACACACGGTTCGGGACAGGTTTAGGTAGGTTTAGGGTAGGCTAGGGTACGGGACAACGGTAATTAGCTCCATAATTCGCACAATTGCCTTGAAATACGCATTTGAACACCGTAACGTGCATTCAACCTGCAAAATAGACAATAAAGCGCATAAAACCCAAATTGCCGAGAATTAACAACTAAGATACGTCTATTCGGGGTATAAAATGTACACTTTTGGGTGCTTATCACACCACCCCCAAACAGAGCGTTGCTAGTCCTCGAGTAATAAGATAGAGAGAAAGAGAAAGATAAGAAACCAAAAGTGTACCACTTTCGCTGGCACTTGCGATTGCACTTAGCATGTGCAACAAGCCGTTAAATCTATAGGTTGCCCTACAGGACGAGTTGTGTCTCGTGAGGGTTTGCAGGGAATATACCCACAAAATTCTTATTTGCAAACGGCAGTCTATCTCTTATTAGACGTAGAATAATCGCACAATCCATCATGAGAGAAATAATTTGAGAAATACAAGCTAGAAGTGCATAAAAAGTTTAGCTAAGTAAATACTCAAGGCACATCCTTCCTAGAACTCAACGTATGTGGGTGAATCAGTCAAAACGGGTCGAGTATCACAAGAGTAATTCTTAGATTCCCTTTTCGGAATCAACGCTTCAACTTCAAATCTCACGAATATATCTCCCTCAAACGAACTCTCAAGATTTGGGTTAGTGTATCGCTCTTGCGTGTGAGGATGTGAGTAAATGTAAGCAAGTTCAAACGTCTCACATACACATAAGAAAGAACAAACAATTAGAAAGAAAAATGATCTCATGAAGGAAATGCTAATCACTATAGTGAGAACGTCGAGTTATTCACCACGTTGACTTTCATTTGCCCGAACACCTAGGGGAAAACATGGATGATAATGAGTGAGGGGAAATGAGATGGAAAAGATATGATGATATGAGGTAGGATGGTGATGTATGGATGAATGATGAATGATGGATGTATGATGGATGAGCGAGAAGAGTGTACTATGAAGAACAAATGTCTTTATTAAAAAACCAACTACTAACTACAAACTCTCTTTCTTTTCTTTTCTCTCTTTCTTTTCGTTTCTTTTTCTCTATTTTCTTTTTTTTTCGATTTTTTATAATTTTCTATTTTTTTTTTATTTTTTTTTATTTTTCTCTCTCTTTTCAAACCAATGATGAAGACATTTAACATTTGGAATCAACATTCTTTTATCAAAAATGATGATGGATGATATATGAATGGAGTGGGGAATGTATATGGATGGTGAGGGTAATAGACGTGAATATGGAATAATATGGGAATGTAATGGGTAAGTGAATGGAAATGTGATATGGAAAAGTGGTAGGTGTATGGATGAAAACCTAGTGATCGAGACAAACTTCAAGACACGCATTTCTTACAACTCAAAAAAGATGTCATTCTCAGTGATCAAGCCAAACTTTTAATGAAAAATAATGAGATCATACAACAATTTAATGCGGACCCAAACGAAGTTGAATCAACTTATGACTCGAAGATTGCGTAAGACACTCTGAAAGGGTGAAAGGCACAAATCTCACAAGTTAAAGTCTCTACTAGTGATCCTTAAGGGTTTCTTTAGAATTGTAGTACTCTTCAACTCTAAACCGTAGTGACGTGATAAGTGCGCAAATTTTGTTGAGTCTAGAAATTCATGGTGCAACATGCCTTGGGACGTATTACATAAGCTATTTGTAAAAAGATAAATCCTCTAGCTTGATTCCTAGACTTAAAAGATGGATGATAGAAAATTCACGTCAATGATTTGAGATCAAAGAAACTGCACGAAATTTTAAAAATCAGGTTTAAAAATCAAAATTTTTCAAAAGAGGTACGATTTTGATAAAATTCTCTACCCCCAAATAAAAAGGAACATCATCGTCGATGTTAAGTAAAATGATTTTTAAAATTGAGAGGATAAGGTAGGAAAGAATTGCCAGAATCAACCGCTAATGAAGTGGAAAGATGTAGCCAAGAATAAACCTGAATAAATGATAAGAGAAAAAATGTGTACAAGTCTATAAGCATGATAAAGCATTGGGTGATGTGAAACACCACCCTCAAACAGGATGAGACTAGTAAAAGAAACGCGGGCTGCCTCCCGGTAGCTCTAAGTTTAATGTCTTCAGCCAGACTGAAGGGATCTCACCGTAAAGATAAGATCTAAGAACGCACGGAGTAGCGGAAAAATTGGGTGATGATAATCACCCCCAAACAAGACTGAAGCGCCAGTCTTGCTGAATAGAGGCTAAAACGGGTCAATGCACTTGTATGGCAAAGTGCATCACACGATGTAAAGCATCGGTGGACCATAGGAGGGTGGTAAAAAGGGTAAGGGTGGAAAGGTTAAAGAGGTATCGGCCACGGGCCTTGTTGAGCTTAAAGGTGAGGGCGACTAGGGCCCTATAAGCATGATGCTTTAGTTGGTGAGGGAAATAAATGGTTTGAAAAGTGTAATGGGATGGGCCTCATAAAAATCACACGACCGTTCTATGAATGGGCGATGATAATGGTCGCGTCGTGACACGCCAAGGAGCTGTCGATGGGAAAAATCAACACCACAAGGAAGTGGTGTGCATAGAGTAACAAGCTCGGTGTCACGATGGAGAGTCCACAAAAACTCTCATGGGTGGAGGATGGTTTCAAGTGAGGATCTAAAAATGTAGATGGAAACATGAACTGTGTAAAATCAAGATCCAAACCAGGTGGTGGGGTAGAAGGGACAATGGGTGGGTCGGGTGGGATAAACGGTGGAGGAAGATGATCCAACTCAAGCGTGGGAGACATACACTCATTGGGAGGAGTAAATGAATACTCACAAGGGAGTGTGGTTTCTAAAGATGGAGTTGTCAACTTCTCCATAAGAGTAGCATCGGTAAATGGGGAGGTTGGTTCAAACGAGGAACCAAGAGCGGAGATAGAGGAATCACTAGAAATATCAGACTCAAAGGGAGCCGAACATGGTGGAACATGATCGATATCCGGATGTAACACCCCATGATTTTGGGACTGGGAAATTAAATTTTGGGGGGAATAAAATTTTATTTAAATCGGAGAATTTTAAATTTAGAAATTGAAGTCCAAAAATTGAGGACGTTCTAAAGTATTCTGGATGATGATTTTGAGTGCGCCATTGATTCCAGATGGGTCGAGATAGTCGAAATGACTGTCCTTGGGTTTTATTTCGGTTCCGGAATATTTTTAAGTAAGTTTGACTCGAATTGGAGTAAACGAGTCATTTAAAGTGTGTATTATCATTTAAAATTGGGACTTACGTTTTAAAGGCTTAAGAGGCTTACAGATCAAGCCAATCTCATTTGAGAGAAAGAGAGAAAGAGAAAGGAAGAAGAAAAGAAGAGAGAGAGAGAGAGAGAGTAAAAGCTTAAAAATTCTGGCCGAAAAGCGATCTCGAGGACGATTCAACCTCTACAACTTCGAGGCAAGTGTTTAATCTTGCTAAATAATTCATTTGTGTATCTTATTTCATAAATTGTGGGGTAAAATATGGATTTTGGGTATAAACACCAAAACTTTGATTTGGTGGGTTAAATCTTGCATTTGAGTTTTATAAATGGATTTGAGGTTATATTATGTGTAGGGATGATTTATAGGATGATTTTTATGTGAGAAAACATGTTAGGGTTGAAGATTGAGGCTTAGTAGATGATTGAAGGGATTTTGGGGAAATTTAGGTTTTGAAGAGAAATGACCATTTTGTAGCCTGCTGAAGAGGCCGAATCGATTCGACCTCCTCCCGAATCGATTCGAAATGTTGCAGAGTCCCAAGTCTGTGCGACCGAATCGATTCGAACCCAAGGCGAATAGATTCGGCCTTGGACAATCTCTCAGGTCCTTTGGACCGAATTGATTCGCATATGGGGCGAATCGATTCGCCCTTGAGACCGAATCGATTCGGAAATAGGTCTGTTTTGGTGGAGAATTTCTAGAATTATTTCTACCCCTTTTTGATTGGGCTTATCGATAAGGGACCTTCATATTTTATGTAAGAGATATGTTTTGGATATTTAGAAGGGGTTTCTCATATCATATGACGGTGGGGACATATCGAACCACTTGGGAAACATACACATGTACGTATTGGAGTTTGTTACAATTGGTGTAGTGGGGGAATTTCATTGAGAATGGGAATTCCATTAGGAGATTAGAAGTAAGTCAATACATGATGTGAGGTTGAGGATTCTTTGAGGAAGTTGTTATGGCATAACGTGAGATATAAATGCCGACTTTTGTGTTGAGTCATTTTAGCGATGGGACTTTATCTAAATTTGATTGGGAGAGACCAATAAGAGAGGTTATGTATCCTTGGCGACATTAAACTTAGGGAGTTTATCAAATGGAATAAGGTTAAAGGCTCATAATGAGCCATTGAGTCGTAATCTAACATGAGAGAGATTTAACGTATTGCCGACCATTAGCTGTGAACATACTTATCATCGGGATAGTTTACACATATCGGGGCGTGATTAACTATGGGTGTCCCAATATACGATGGGATCATAAAATGAATTTAAGCTTAAGCTTGAGGCTTGCAGACTATTAGTCATGTGTACCGATAGTCGGGAGTGTTATTGGATATATCGATGTGCATTCCGATATTGATGGGATGAGTAATGATTGTTATATACATTAAACTTTGGGGTGATAACCTTAATGTTAAATATATTGGAAGACTATTCATATCATAGGGGTAATGGATGATTATGCTGCAAGTGAGGGATCGTATTTATATAACGAATTAAATTAATATGATTGGAGCAACGGCTAGTATATTAAGGATTATGTATACAAATAGTCGAGTTTATAAGTTCCATACATAAGAACGAGAGATGGTATGTATATATATCTATGTAGATATGTGTATACTCATGGCGTGAATATCTAACCCGTATGTGATGGTTTAATTATATGATGTGATCATATGAATGTATATATTGTGTATGTGAATGATATATATACTTGTGGTGTAAAGCATACCAGGCACATGCTATCATGGGAAGTTGCGCAGCAAGGGTAAGCATACTGGCTCGAGGAGTAGGGTGTGGATATTCCCCAGGTTATAGTCGTCCATTTTATTTATTTGTATGATTTTATATTTTGGGGGTGAGAAGTCTTGCGCATGGGTCGTTCTCACCTGCCGATTAGGAACTATGAGCGCTTCCCATGCGTTGTGATTTGATTTCGACCACGAATTGGGTGATATTTAGTCCCACCGGTGGTCCCCAGGATGGTATGTGAGTGATGCCCTGGAAGATGATAGCATGGTGCAGTATTTTGGCATCCTATAGTCATTTATGTTATGTATATGACATAGTGTACATTATGTGTGCGATGTATGCATGGTTATGGGAATGAATGATTGTAGGTATATATTTTGAGTAAATATATATAGTTGTATATCCTATAAGTGAAAAGGACATGAAGTTTCGATGACGTACATCTTGGATGATTTTGGTGTACGAGTTTATTTGTTGTCAAAGGATCATATACTTAGAAACATTTGCAGTTATGTAGACCCAAGGATTTAGCAGAGATTTAATTTATGTTTTAGGTAGTACTCTATAATTAAGTATTTTCAGTAGTAGGATTTTTGTGGATGACATAATGGATCCCTACGATCAACCTTGCCAAGGAGTAGTGTATCGGGGGGGTTCCTTGTTTGAATTTCTCTTTGCGAGACGCCCCACGCACGAAACGTAGTGCAATGTTGAGAATAGAGAGAAGTTTTGTCTTTAATACTTGTATGTATGTTAAATAGAGTTATAAACTCTTACATTGAAACTTAATGTTAATATGTAACGTACTAAGTCCTGTAACTGGTTTAAGTTAATAAATGGAATCACGAGAGCCTAGTAAGGCATGTATGTGAATGTATATTTAAGTGTGATTAGAATGGAAAGTATTTTTAGGTTATCTTAGGATGGTAGGTCAAGCAGGTATGGACCGGGTGCATGGTAAGTTAGGTTGTCCTTCTGTGGGTGGGCAACTTAGTTAAGGATATTGGACGCGATTAGGTGCGCGCTGTAGATGAGAGGTGAGTTTGGGGTTTCACGAGAGTGCGACTCCACTTTAATTATGAAATATCACATTTATAATTATTATGCACGATTATGCACTTGCTATAAACATTTTTACACCTCGGGCTCTGACCCGTTTATATTTCTCTTTTTCTCTCTCTATATATATACTGTATATTATAGGTGTCCTACCGCATGGATATTGGATGTTCTTCTTTCCAGAGTCTTGGGAGCCGGAGCAGTTGCGGAATGTTGTGGGATTTAGATGGTAGACGCTTCCTACCTCCTTGTAAATCTAGATAGGATTCTATTGTATATCAGGATTACACCCAAGAGTCATTTGTAGCATTTTATATTTCTTATTTATGGATTGTTGTACTGTCTGTGACCCGACAGCATATTCGGGTATTATTCATTTTGTGTACTTAGTTCATTTTAATTTAATAACCTTCTTTTATCATGGCTTGTGTACGTTTTATCGTTATTAGTAGTTGTACATTGTTGGTTTGATATCCATTATTTATTTTATTTAAATTTTGGCATCCTCTTTTATAGTTTCGGGTAGTTAGCCTTATATATTTTAGTATAGTCTATTGATGCTGAGAATAAGCCATCTGAGATTCCAAATTAAATGTAGTATAGGGTTGGCCACCCGTTATTATTTTAAGCCGGGTGTCACACCTGATAGTTAGGAACTATCACGTACTCCATCTCTGGAAAATGGTGAGAACTCGTAGTCGGAGCTAACCTATAATGAAGTGGTTCATCGGGAACACAAGGGTGATGCTCGATAGGTGTAGACTCTGGCATTTTTTGGATTCGGCCGGAAAGGGAATAGGAAAATCAAAGTGGGGTTCATTTGGACAGGGTGGGATTGGATCAGTCTCACTAATGAAAGGTAAGTCAACACAATTGTCGACTTAGGGCTCGGACCATGGGATGGTCTCAACTTCGAGATTCTCGGGGTGGTAGGGTTGATCACACTCAAAATTCGTGTCACAAGAGGACACATCATTATCACACTCGGGTGAAACAATGGGTGAATCCGTGGGAATGTCTGACTCTCGTTCACACTCCAATTCATTCCATCGTTGTTCAAGCCGTTGGAGGGCTTCATTTTGGATTTGAGTGGCTTGCTCTTGCTCAAGTATGAACTTTTGCAAGAAGCTTTCGAGAGAGGATGTGGATGGTGGTGTATTGATGGGTGGTGGTGGCAGATGAGGTGGACACAACTCGCTACGATCATGACTATATGAAGAATACTCAAAGGAAGTGTGTGGAGCGGGGTCAAGTGCATCATACACGAAAGGATCGCTTTCGTGATGGATAAATGGTTGATACTCATGGGGAGTGTAATGAGGGAACTAATGGGGAATGGGTGCACAGGGTTTCCATGACGACTGTTGGAACGTGTGAGGATCCACAACATCGGGTTGGGATTCGTATTGCGTGAAAGGTTGATCAGGCCTCCACAAATATCTAGGGTACTCACACAACTCGGGATTAGGTATATCGGGATAGTAGGCCGAGGTGGGTTCCGGAACAGTGTCATATGGATACACATGTTCCATGGTGGGTTCGGATGGATATGGAATGTAAGGGCACTCATGGGACATGTGATCGACACAATAACAGTGGGTGCACAACAAAAGATGAGACACGTCGACACTTGACACCAAGGGTGATGGAATATGAGGTGCATGCATGGATGGGTCAAGAGTATCAAGAGCACTAGTGAGAGAGGTCAAACCATTAAAAATATCATAAAGAGATGGCTCGGGATCACTCTCACACGTATCACGTGTCAATGGAAGTAGTCCCATAAGGGACATTCTTCGGTCATGAGGTTGAAAATATTTTTTTGAGTTTTTAATTTTTTTCAAAAGGAAAGAAAATATTTTTAGGATTTTTCTAAAATGTAAGAAAGAAAATATTTTTGGGGTTTTGTGAAAAATAAAGGAAGAAAATATTTTTGGATTTTTTTGGAAGAAAATGTGGGGAAAATATGGACTCTTGATTTTGGACGAACTAACTAAAACCCGACTATCGAAAATTGAATTAACACACGCAAGCCAAGGAGAAATCCTAACTAGCACATAGCCAATTATTATCGTTAAATTTAGTGAAATGGGTAGTCAATTTTTAATTAAGTCTGTGGGCGATAATAATCACGGAATTTATCTTAGGGATCGCCTTTGCAAATATGTTCTCCTATTGGGCTACCTAGTTGATTGATTTTAAATTTAGTGATGGCTAGGGTAGCACACAATGGTAAGCGAGTGAGTCGGGTGATGATATCCCTTCTCGTGAGTGATCGGGTTGCAGGTCTTAATAATTTAATTCATCACACCATTCAAAAAATAAATGCGAGAATAAATTCACATAAGAGCACACAAAATAATTGACTCGCTAACAGGAGAGGCGCGAGGGGTGAAATAAGACTAAACTAAAATGTGAGATAAAAACAACTAACTAGAAAGTGACTAAAAGTGAAAAATAAAGTCTAACACTAAAATATGAGATAAATGAGGTAAATAATTGTGAGAACAATCAAGGAGTGGGATTACACCACAAATTTTAGCTATTCTAATTAATTAATTGAATTTTTCCAAATTATTATCAAAATTACAAATCAACTCTCGTTGCAAGTGTAATTTTAATAGTAATCTTTTAGAAAATTAAGTTTAACACCCCACAACTCTAGAAAATAGATCTACGGTCCTTTTAATTAATCACCCGCTAGGATCGATCAATTAAAATTTATGTAAATCTTTGAAAATAAATTTAGAGTTGAAATTCAAGTAATAATACCCCACTTAAGAAACCCCTATCTCTAGTTCGAATCTAAAATGGGTATTATAACTAGAATTTTGATTTTCTCTCGAAAATCATTTACCTTCTCTCGAGGCGTAAATTTAAGGGTGAGGGATCAAAATTAACATTCAAAGGGAATTTTCAAGTAATCAAACTAATTAAAGTAAAATAACATCAAATAAGGGTTTTCCCCCACCCCTTGAAAGGGGATTTAGCCTAACATAATATAAAGCATGATAATCAAATAATCAATAGGCATTTAATATAAAAGAGAAAAGAGAAGAACAATCAAACCAATCTCTTGAATTTAATTGACTCCAATCCTCCAATTTGAAATTTACATCCCTCCAATTGAGCATCCAAGTGATTTGCAATTAAATAATCACTCAATTAAATCTCTTACAAAATTTAACCTCACAAATATCTAACAAAAATAAAAATAAAACTATTTACAAAATGATGTTTATCCTAATTTATTTCCTACACTAAACTATCTCTAACTCTCTCTAGAATTCACTTCTCTATTTCATGATATCCTCTTCAAATGAGGTCTTCCATTCTTATATAATAGGCATATGGAGCATGGGGGTATTTTTGGGAATGTGCTTGAGTGTGCATGGAAATGGTGAGAGGAGTGTGAGGTCATGTGGGTGATGGGCTTGGAATAAAATAAATCAGATTTAGTTAAGGGTTATTTTTGGAAATGGTTTAAAGTTGGTAGTTGGGGGGCATTTTGGGTAAAAGGGGTTAAAGGGGTTTTTATTGGTTTTAACACATGTGGGCATTAATTGGCTTGGTCTTTGGTTTGCTTTGGTTTTTAGCAGGTGGTAGAAATCGTGGCTTAGTTTGGGAGTTCAAATGGGTTGAAATGGGTTTGGGTGCTTTTGGGAATTGGGTTGAGATTCAGGCGGGTATACCCGATTTCGAGTCTTGGGTTCAACAGAAGCGGAGTTTAAGGGGTCGGCTATGGAGTCGCCGGTCAAAAATGGGGGTTGTGTGGATGAGGTCGTAGCCGACGGAGGGGTGCGGTGCAGTTGGGATCGTGGCCAGACGGGTTTCGCCAACGCAGGTTGTGGCCTGGGGTTCCGGGTATGGTCGTTTGAGGTGATTCAGGTCGCCACCATGGTTCGGTTTACAGTTTAGGGCGCGGGACAGGGCCGATGGGTCGCCGGCGAGAAGGTGTGCTGGTGGTCTCGGGTTGGATGGAATGACAACCGAGTTCTCAGGCATGAAAACATGTTTCGTTTTGTGGCCGGATTCAGGTGGTAATGGGTTTGAATTTAAGGAGAAATGGGTGTTGTGTGCTGTGTTTGGTGTATATGGTTTGGGGGGAGTTAATGGTGGTAGATGAAAGAAATAGTGGGTGAGGTGATTTTGGTGTTAATAGAGGAGAGAGAAAAGAAGTAGGTGGTGTGGAGAAAGGTTGAAGATAAAGGGGGTAAGGTTAGAGTGTATGAGGGTGTATGGTAGTGTGGTGTTGGTGATAGTGTATTTTGTGAGTGTGTGTGTAAGGATAAGTGTGTGTGTGTTTAATTTAAACTCTAAAAATAACACAACTAAATAAAACTAACAAAATAACTAAAAGAATAAAATCAAACTAAACTAGTAACAAAAATCAACTAAAATAAAAATGACACGACACGACACACTATACAAACTCTAAAACACGACTAAAATAAAAACTATAAAAATAAAAATAAAAACTAACTAATAAAAAAAATAAAAAATAAAAACAAAATAAAATAATAATAAACTAACTAAAAACTAAGAAAATAAAATAAATTATAAAAACTAATACACGACGTGCTAAAAATTAAAATCTAAAAATCCTAAAAATATATACATGACTCTATAAAATAAAATAATAAAATAATAAAATAAACCCTAAAAATAAAAAGACACAAATAAAATAAAATGGGACAAACTAAACACACACGGTTCGGGACATGTTTAGGTAGGTTTAGGGTAGGCTAGTGTACGGGACAACGGTAATTAGCTCCATAATTCGCAAAATTGCCTTTAAATATGTGTTTGAACACCGCAACGTGCATTTGACCTGCAAAATAGACAATAAAGCGCATAAGACCCAAATTGCCGAAAATTAACAACTAAGATACGTCTATTCGGGGTATAAAATGTACACTTTTGGGTTTTTATCACAAACCACAAACTAATTTTCACTTAAATATATTAAATCAACCCAAGTCCTAGAAATTTGCTTAACAATAAATTAATTCAATTTGCAAATTATGTCAAACCAAATTTTATCCAATAAAATAATGACTCGAATTAAATTAATATTTATCCAAACAACCTTACACCAAATTAAATAATCCAATTTTATCATTTTACCTAAGCATGCATCTAATGTGATTTTCAAAAGATAAAATAGATAAACAACCACTATGCCGCGATGTACGAGGAAAAATCCACAACGGAAAAAAACCTCGAATGACTCTACCCGCAAATCCACTAAGTACGGTTTTACAAGTACAAGATAAAAGACTTACAACACTCGACTTGACTCCGTCCAAGCCTCGATGCTACTTCTTGTACACACCTCTGCCTAGCGAATAACTACGGAGATCCATCGTGGCCTCGAAATCTACCGATCGGACTTTTCTCGGTCGCCGCCAGACGAACAAGGAGCCTTTCTTCAAGTGGGTATGTCAAAGAAAACGAACTTCTTCTTTGTGGGTGTATAAGTAAACCCAAACACTCTTCCAATGGTAGAGATAAAACTGGTGCCAAAACACCAAGCAAAGAATATATATTAAGGAACTTGGATAAACTAAACAAATGGGTGTAAACAAAAGTGTTTAAGGATTTTTCTTGAAAAACAAACACTTAAAAGTTGAGCCTTTTCATTTGAAATTGAACTCTCTAGTAGATGGAGGAATATGAAAAAGTTACTTGGAAAAGGTTGGTTCCCGCACTTAATAATTCTGTCAAAAAGTAGTGGGGAAAAAGGTAGTGGGAACATGGTGAAAACTGCAAAAAAAATTCCCAAAACTGTTCCCGACAATGTTGTTCGAACGTCTTTTTCGTTCAAACGACTTTTCGTCCGAACGACTTTACTAACGAGATTCCATAAGGGAAAAGGATATTCGTTAGAAGTATCATTCAAATGACCTGGAAATCTCGTTCGAACGAGATGCTAGTTCGTTCGAACAATATAGGAATCTCGTTTGAACGACATTCCAGTTCGATCGAACGACGTGTCAGAAAATGCCCTATTCATTTTAAGTCCAAATTTTTTATGAAAAGTTCTAAAAAATATTTTATGAGTAAAACAGAGTCGTTAAAATAATTTTATAAAAATTATAAATTACACCCAATAAATTTCCAAGCTCCTATATATATATAATGCATTCACACCTTAGGAGCATTGGAACACTATTGTTGACGTATAAACGAGGCAAACTAAACCCTGCATTTGATGAAGCTTTATAATCTTGGCCGCTACGTCTTCAACTAACACGTCATAGGCTTGGATGGATACACTTGAACACTATCATATGACTCAAATGTTTTTATCCAGAATCGAGCCAACACTACATTAAGACTCAATCGCAGACTTGTGTCCTTACAAATCTCCCCCTTTGGCTATTCTGGGACAAAAACCAACAAAAAATCCTAAAGGGATGTCAAGATCTACTAGACTTAAAAAAATGTCCCACCCAAAATAAAAATTACATAGATTGACTAAAAAAAATAAAGCATTTAGAAGAATTCCTGCACACTTAAGCAAACTATCCAACGCATAGGGAATATTAAGAATATTAACTGCATGTAAAAATAAATACTCCCCCTAAATTAATTCTCCCATTTATCAATTAAAGGGCTTACTTAGAAAGACGTCTCCCCCTAAGATAAATGTCCCAAACTAAGATATGAGTACAATAGGATTAGATACCATTTCTCCCCCTATCATTCTCCCCCTTTTTGTTCAGGAATAGACAAAGGATAAAAGAACTAATAAACAAGATGATGCATAAGGTGATAAGAACATGAAAGTATATGGGCAATAATAACATAACTAATCCATACAAATATTAATGAATACCAACTATGATGCGAAAAAAAAATGATACCAATTTGACAAATAAGATTCTAAGCATGTGATATCAAACAATGTACGCAACAAGATAGATACCAATTATGAATTAATGCATAGATGGACTAGAAAGCGAGGAAAAGAAGAAAAATACCATATATATGTAGACATAATGAATATCACTAACGCACACTCACATATATATAGGTATATACACCACACATGATACAAAATACAATAAGCTTTTCACACTCATATGGCAAAAATGTGTCATATAAAAACGAAAGTGTAGGGGTGTGAACTTAGAACAATTACCCAATCACTTAAAACATGTTCACGGAGTTCTCAATTGATTGCAAACTTCATCACATTTGAATATAACCTCATGTGACAATACAGATTGAACTCAAAGAACAAACATACACAATGCATGCAAGCCTAGAATTTTGATGATTCTACAAACCAATAGAGTCATGACATTGAAAGTACAACTAGGATAAACGGACATTGTGCAAACCATTGATATACCATCCAACCTCACTCAATATAAGCATTTTATTTTTGAATGACAATATCAAACTAAATAATTAGGCCATGGCAAATATTTTTCTTTTAATGCCATTATTCTTTTAGGCCTTTGGACCCCGTATTTCTTTTAGGTCCACACCAACGGCGGCTTACTCGCAGAGGATGATTTTTCCTTTCGGAGACCTTCCCCGTGCACACACACACACACACACACACACACACACACACATATATATATATATATATATATATATATATATATATATATATCATTTTTATATCTCATACAAATCTCGCGTGCAACGGATTTTAACATGCACTAGTCCTCCTAGGTCACATAGTATGTAGATGACTAGATTGGAAGGAGAACACCTCACAAAGCTCAAATATACAAGTGAAGTTAAAATTTCAAGAGAGCTCGTGCATGTGTGAATTGAGGCATATAAAAATAGAATCTATTTAAGCAACACAAAATCCAACTACTCCATGTAAGCACGGTAAAGAACATTTTAAGGATTGACAACCTTAACCAAAAGTTCTAGCCACATGGAAGCGAAAAATAGGAATTCAAACACAAGTATATGCCATATAGAGTGTGTCAAACTAAAATACACATAAAATAATATTTTTGAGTTTTTGAAATTTTTAACCAAAAATAAAAATATTTACTCAAAAGACAAACAAAAATCATTTGTATTTTTCATAAAGCCTAAATTACTAAAAAGGTAAAACACAGATGATAAACAAAAATCTTTTTTTATTTTTCATTTAATGCAAACTAAAATGAAAGAAGTATAATACAAAAGATAAACAAAAATCATAATTCTAGAATGTGATATGTGATAAA
Organism: Sambucus nigra; assembly: GCA_949130495.1. Lineage (NCBI taxonomy): Eukaryota > Viridiplantae > Streptophyta > Magnoliopsida > Dipsacales > Adoxaceae > Sambucus > Sambucus nigra. The sequence continues at coordinate 262,810,851 of OX422217.1, forward strand.
GCAATGACTAGAAAATGATATATAAGCATACGATTAGCATGATGATATAGCATGAAGCACAAACGCTAAAGTACGCAAACAACTAACACATTCAACCTTTAGATTTAGCAAGGGAGGAAGCATGTGAAAGTAAATGGGAATAAAAAATCCTATCTTGTAAAGCTACCAAGTCGGATCTCCTAACCCAAACTAATGACAAATGACTATCTCGGGGTGTAGGAATCTTGGCTACCTCGGTTGCCTTATATTGGGATTTTCTAGGACCTCATTTAAGATCAAAACAAAATTTTCTAAGATAAACTTTTCGACCACAATGTTAGCACCTAAAGACTCGACGAAAAGACGTATCTAAGGAATGATCTATAACACTGTTCCTAGGGGATTCTCATAAAACATTATCTTTGGCTTTATGAGTTAATTCATTATATGTATCGAAGCCTAAACCATAAGTGTCATTTTTAATTTGGACCGTTCCTAATATTTTATCTAATTTCTCCGAATGACACTCCAAATAAAATTTGACTTTACTAGAGTCTTTTAATTTATTTTCTAAATCTAAAATGTGAGACTCTAATAAAACATTCTGCTCATCAAACGCAAGAAGCTCCTTTTTTAAGGATTCCATTAAACCTTTAAGGCTATCTCTCTCACCTTCTACGTATTCAAGCTTCTCACAAAGAGCTCTCTCACGTGTCCTAAAGTCTTCCACTAAAACACTCTCATTAATGACCTCGACACGCTCTTTCAAACTAGCTTCTAACTTCAAATTTGCTATTTTTAATTTGATAGATTCTTCATATAATTCTTGAAATGCAAATTGAAGTTCACTCACATCAACCTCATCATCACTTTCTCTCTCTTTTTCACTCTCACAACCATCAAAAGCAAGGGAATCATAAACTTTGACCTCGGATGTGTCATGTATTTCTATATCTTCATGGGAAGATTCATTATCAGTACTCACATTATTAGCCATAAAAGCCACGAGGTTGGGCTTAGTGGGGGAATCGGGTTCCTATTCCTTATCACTATCACTATGGGTTGCATTGTATGAAATTGGTTTCTTACCCTCTCTCCTTAGTTTAGTGGGGCACTATTTTGCCCTATGGACATTCCATTCACAACTATAGCACCTATTCGACTCGTCCCTATTTAAATTTTCATTAAAAGTTTCAGGGATCTTCTCGGCTTTGTCATGCTTAGAATTTTCAAATTTCTTAAAATCATTTTTAAATCTATCTTTGTTAAATTTAAGAAATTTTCGCAACTTCCTAGCAAATATAGCCATATCTTTCGAGTCACTCTCACTTTCACTCTCTACTACTTGTTTTTCCTCCTTTCGGACTTTCAAAGCAATATTCTTTTCTATTTTCTTTTCAGTTTTAGAGGGAAACATGTCTAGTTCATAGGTTTGTAAATCACCTACGGGCTCTTCTAATTTCGTAGAGGCTAAAGTGGGTAAAGAATTTAACACGATCACCTTAGGAATAAATCTATCGGGTAGGGACCTTAAAATTTTCTTTACTACTCGGTTGTCGGGTATTTTCTCTCCCAAATTAAAAGATGAATTAACTATATCGGAAAGTCTAGCATAAAATTCATCAAAATTTTCTTTTTCATTCATTTTGATGGTTTCAAATTGAGTGGTGAGATTTTGGATTTTCGAAGCTTTTACGACACTAGTTCCTTCGTGAGTGAGTTGTAAAATATCCCAAGCTTCTTTAGCGGTTTCACACGTCATAATGCGACGAAATTCATCCAGTGGGACCGCGCTAAACAAGGAATTTAAATCACGGGAATTAAAATTTGCAAGTTTAAATTCATTCTCACTCCATCTATCGGTGGGTTTGGGAACACGTTCATTTTTAACTAAATGTGTGGGTGGGGACCACCCATTAACTACAGACAACCAAACCCTTTCATAGATAGACCTAAGTGTCGATTTCATACGCACTTTCCAATATGCGTAGTTTGAACCATCGAAAATAAGAAATTTTGAAAATGGAGAAAATTCCATTTTAGCCAAAAATATTTAAAAAGATCTTAGACGCAATAATTTTGCGAACCCGCTCTGATACCACTTGTTGGAAATGATGACCCCCAATTTTTGATTTTGTAAAAGGTAATTTCTTTTTACATGCGGAATAAAAATGGTTCAACTAAACAGGTACAAAAACCAAATTTTAGTTTCTTTCAAATTAAAATTAAACTAAACTCAAAGTGACATTAAATTAAACCACAAACTAATTTTCACTTAAATATATTAACTCAACCCAAGTCCTAGAAATTTGCCTAACAATTAATTAATTCAATTTGCAAATTAGGCCAAACCAAATTTTATCCAATAAAATAATGACTTGAATTAAATTAATATTTACCCAAACAACCTTGCACCAAATTAAATAATCCAATTTTATCTTTTTACCTAAGCATGCATCTAATGTGATTTGCAAAAGATAAAATAGATAAACAACCACTACGCCGCGATGTACAAGGAAAAATCCACAACGGGAAAAAACCTCGGACGACCCTAGCCTCAAATCCACTAAGTATGGTTTTACAATTACAAGACAAAAGACTTACAACACTCGACTTGACTCCGTCTAAGCCCCCGACACTCCTTCTTGTACACACTTCTGCCTAGCGAATAACTACGGAGATCCACCGCGGTCTCGAAATCCACCGATCGAACTTTTCTCGATCACCGCCACCCAAATAAGGAGTGTTTCTCCAAGTGGGTATGTCAAAGTAAAAAAACTTCTTCTTTGTGGGATGTAGAAGTAAACCCAAACACTCTTCCAATGGTAGAGATAAAATCGATGCCAAAACTCCAAGAAAAGTATATATATTTTAAGGAACTTGGATAAACTAAACAAATGGGTGTAAATAAAAGTGTTTAAGGATTTTTCTTGAAAAATAAACACTTAAAACTTGCACCTTTTCATTTGAAATTGAACTCTCTAAAACTCTCTCTATGAGATGGAGGAATATGAAAAAGTTATTTGGAAAAGGTTGGTTCTCGCACTTCTAATTCTGTAAAAAAGTAGTGGGGAAAAGGTAATGGGAACATGGTGAAAACTGCAAAAAACTGCCCAAAAACTGTTCCCGTCAATGTCGTTCGAATGACTTTTCGTTCGAACGACTTTACTAATGAGGTTCCAGAATGGAAAAAGAAGATTTATTATAAGTCTCGTTCGAACGACCTGACAATCTCGTTCGAAGGAGATGCCAGTTCGTTCGAACAATATAGGAATCTCGTTTGAACGACATTCCAGTTCGATCGAACGAGATGTTAGAAAATGCCCTATTCATTTTAAGTCCAAAACTTTTAATGAAAAGTTCTACAAAATATTTTCTGAGTAAAAGAAAGTCGTTAAAACAATTTTATAAAAATTATAAATTACACCCAATAAATTTCTAACCTCCTATATATATATAAAATGCATTCATACCTTAGGAGTATTGGAATAATGTTGTTGACGTAGAAACGAGGCACACTAAACCCGACATTTGATGAAGCTTTATAATCTTGGCCCCTACGTCTTCAACTAACATGTTATAGGCTTGGATGGATACACTTGAACACTATCCTATGACTCAAATATTTTTGTCCGGAATTAAGCCAACACTACATTAAGAATTAATAGGAGACTTGTGTCCTTACACAGGTATTATACCAGGTAAGATTTTTGTTGAAAGTCTAATGTTCATTTGATTGTTTATTTGTGTTTGGGGTTGAATGTTTCTTTCTTTGTTTCTAATTGAATGCTTCTAGTTGAATGTTTCTAAAGATTTCGTCACTATTTCTAATTGAATGCTTCTTTCTCTGTTTTTATGTTTTTTTTGTAGGTTTGTTGGGATTTCATACAAAAATGCAAACATTACAATGACCGAGTGATCCTTATAGGTATCTTTTTTTCTTTTAATATAAATAATACATTATTGAATGTCTGATCAAACAGGATGTCTAAACATCTGTTAATGAAATGCATAATCGCTAAAGGAAATTTTGATTTCATATTGTGAGCCTGACCTTTAAATTATTATTTTGTGTTAAAAATGATATGATCTCGCCCTTCTATATCATGTCACTATTTCACCACACTGTGATGTACACTTCATGTCGCCATTTACACAACATAATCAGACTTAGGGATTGTGATCATGTTTCTTGTTTCACCACACTGTGAAGCTCAATATCCACAGAAATAGTAAGCTGTAGTTATTATGAGCATGGTTCCTGTTTATGGTTCAAATATTAAGGTGTACACTTCATGTCACTGATACTACGTTCTTTTAGATGTGATTGGAGTAAAATAATATTGGAAAACTGTAGGGGATTAAAGTATCAATCCTTAAAGAACTCATCTAACTCAAAAGGAGATGAAGAGGAAAATAGAGATGGTGATGCAATGCTCTCAGATTTGTTAAAAGACATGCGGTTCATAATAGATGGAAAAGCCTCAAGAACCTCCCTAGATAGAGAATTCTGATGCTTAATATCTACAAAAACATGAATCATACTCTTGTAGCGAAAGAGGAGACGAGAAGCAATAAAAGAGGTGTCAAGTCTGTAAATAATGAGTGATCAATGACATAACTTGGAAATATGTCTCTAGTGCGTGCTATTATGGTTCAAGTGCAAATCGATTGCTCAAGTAATAATCCCGGTAAGTCGGGGTCGAATCCTCAGGGAATAGGACGAATGCTCGTGACGATAAAGGGTAGGAAGACTAACCCTAAACTAACTCTAAAAAAGAAACAAAAAGGTAATTAATTTTGGAGATTGATTTCTAACAATTAAATGCAACTAAAGTTAACTATTAACTAAACTACGTTTGAAAAATTAATACTACTGGAATTGATTAAATATGAACGATGAAAGCAGGTTGGAATACACTCCCCCGAACCCTAGTATGTTTATCGGATATAAAACCATCTTATGGATTAGATAATTAATTAAACACCATCTTTATTAATCTAAAGCATTACATATATGAGGGTACTAGTCCGCATCATACGTAATTAAGAGCAACAATAAAGCGGTGTCGAAATAGCTACACGCGCGTCGCACTCTTAAACACCCCGGTTACCTAGGGAAAACGAGATTAAAAGACCTATAACAGTTATGATCACCACACAACATGATTCAATCATTATTTAATTCATAGAACTAATTTTCTATTCGTGCAAACCACATCGGGTTGGGTTCATGCACCCTAACCCTTAAAAATCTAGCCTAGCATGGTGAAACTAACTACAATTATGTTTTTTACTGTGAAGAAAATCAAAACCATGATGATATTAAGCTTAGAAGAAAAAGATAATCTATGAACTATTAGAAACAAATAAACCATGCACTGATTAATGAATTCAAGCAATAAAGAAGAAGAAGAAATAAACTTTACTAAAGAATGCTGAATTGAGAATCACAAATTTGTAACTTTGAGCTCCTAGGGTTCTTGACTACTTTCTCTCTCTAAAACTATGCTAAAAGAACTCTGAAAAGGAACTCTTGAAGTCTGGGAATCCGTTGGAATAAAAAGAATACATTTTTACAAGAGTTTCAACCATGCATAACTAAGAGGATAATGATGAAATTTGACAGCTAAACCGATCCGGGTCATATACATCGGTTCGGTTTGCTTATTATAGAAAGTTTTTCATCACCAAACCGGTTTGTTTTTATCTCTATTGATTCGGTTCCTTTTTTCACAGAAAGTTTAGCCAGCATCCGAGTCTATCCGAGGATAATGATGAAATCGATTCGGTTCGTTTGTACTAAAACCCGTAACACTAGCCTGTATATTCTCGAGACTATGGTCCGACTCTAATTTAATTAATTTCTCATTAATAAATTTATTACCTTCCCAAGTCTACAGTCCGACTCTAATTTAATTAATTTACACATCAATCAATTTAAAACTTGGTGTCGCCCAACCATTATACCCGGACTCGCTCACTTGGCCCGTACCATAGTTAGTACCCGATTCTATATTTCGTCCCATAACTAATTAATTCCACCTCAATTCCTTTAATGATGTAGTGACACTTAACTACAATACCCGAATATTTTCCCTCGGTCCAAAATCAATACTTACGAATTATTTCCTGAAATTTATTCATCTCATGGCATACAATTATCACCATCCTAAACCCAATTATATCCCCTTATAATTGCTAAGGAATAATTCTATATATGCATTTATCACTAAATAAAAAGTAGGGAAAAAATCTTAAATTAATTTCCCTTTATATATTAAACAAGCCGAACTGCCAAAAATCTGGGACCATCGATCGATCGATCCCCTGGGTCGATCGATCGATCGAACATGTACCTTTCTTCTCCGCTGTTCTGTTCAGCCATTAACGACTTCTCCAAGGTTTTATCTCCTCCCATGTTCCAACCCAAGAACATCTAACGATACCTCCACATAAGAAAAAGGTTCTACACAACCTAAAGACCTTAATTCATCATCAAATTCATATAAAACTTTGGGTATATCCGATTTGGGTTTTTCACCCGGGTCTCATTTTTACCGAATTCGAACTCATCATTATCAATCAATTTAATCACTAATACATGTAGTAATCCACCCTACAATTCAATCCTAACAGTCCCAAATCATAACTTAACATCCATTGAGTAATTAAATCTATCCATTACTCTAAATTCAGAAAAAACCCAATTTTAATTATGGTTACACACCCAAAACGAATTTTCATATCCACATATTATAATATGAATTGGTTATCACTTATTTTATGAATCACAATAGTTAACCACTTACCTGGAATCGTTCATAGAGTCTGATCCGTTGTAGAGAATGGTTTGATGACGAACCCTCACTTTGTCCCTAAATAATCTCCAATTGGCTCTTGATTAGCTTTCTCTGTTTCTCTCTCAAATCCTAGGTTTATAATTGATAACTGCTGTTCAACTAGTCGCTCAATTAGGTTTAAGACCTCTAATCCCGTTTTTGGCCACATGTGCCTAATTAAAATGGCCCAAATCACCCCGTGTGGACCCGGCTATGTCCAAAAATGATCCGAGACCCTATTACTACCCTGAGTACTCTTTTCTGACTATCTCGATCCATCCGGACTCAACCACGCACTCAGAATTGTCATCCAAAATACTTTATAACAGTCTCAAATTTTGACCTCAAAATGCGACACACGAAATTTCGAACAATTAAACTTAAAGTCGCCAAATATAAATAATTCTTCCCACTCAAATAAATTCTCCAAATTATAAATTTAAGTTTCTCCAATTTAAATATTTTTATTCCTCCCAAAAATAATTAAATATTAAATCCTCAAAATTATGGGGTGTTACAGCGCCCTCTGATGGTTCTTATCCCTTGAAGAATCCAGAATCCGCAGTTAAGAAGACGTTGCCCGTGTGTTCATGTCACATTATAAGTACAACGAGGAGCTAGAGGTTGCCCTTCGTGACTTAGAGTTACTTAAACAGAACCCTGGGGAATCAGTCAACAACTTCATAGCAAGATGGAGAGAAAAAGCAGCTACCATGAACAATCGACCTTCCGAAGAAGAACAAGTCACTTTTGAGCAATAATGGGAGGACCGTACTACCCTCACTTCTGAGCCCTCTGAGAAACAAGAGTAGAAATTGAAGAAGGTCTTACCAAGACAAAAGTTGAACCAAAGAAAACCTCTGGATAGTTTTCTCTTAAAAAGTTTGAAAAGCCTGCTAGTACCGTAGTTTCTACTATCAACAACATCTCTCAACCTGCCACTTCGTGGGCACTAAAAAGTCGCCCAAACCTAATTCAGAAGGAATATACCGAGCTTCACGCTCCTCTCTCCAAAGTCTATCAGGCTCTCTTAAATCGAATCCTGATCAAACCCTTGGACCCTCGTTCTGAGAACACACTATATATTGACTTACTTGAGTCTGCATATATAGGAGTTCCAAGTAGTTTGGATATCTAGAAAAAATAGGTTAGATTCTTATGAGAACTCCATCTCCTCAAAGGTTCAAATTCATTGAAGAAATCCAGTCCAAGAGAACCTTCAAGATCAACATAAAGGGAAGTTATTTCAAAACCTTAAAACAACAAATAGGACACTTGCACTGCATAATACATATCTCCTATTTGCTTTAAAGGTTTTTCAACACTGCAAATCTTTTTAAAATCAATTTAATTCAATTCAAATCATTTTATATAATTTTAAATAATTTTCAAATGATTTTTGAATTAATTAAAATGTGTTTTTAAAAGTGTTTTGGGTATAAATTGAATTTCAAAAACTTATTTTCTTTGTTGATTGTTTGTCTGGGTAGAATCCAAAAGTGCTAGATAATTGGAGTTGTGCTTTGTAATTACATTCGTACACGCATTTTTGCCTTCATCCTGTGCGTACACGTGTTGGTAGCCTATCGATTAGATTTGTGCTTTCTCTCAGACACAATCTGTTTAGCCAATCTCAACCGTTGGATCAACATTATCAACATCCTGCATGTGTTGAGAGTCAATCCACGTGAACCGAGTTTAAACCAATCACCAAACGTTTAACCCATCGCTTTTTTTGAACCATTGGATTGAAGTCAATCTATCAAGACTCAATCACAATCATATGATCGAGTTTAAGGTTCTGGATCCTTCTACGTCTAGTATAAAAAGGAACCAAGCCTCAGCATTTTGAGACTTTTTCCATTTCATGAAATCTGAGAGGAAAGAGAGAGTAGAGAGAAGAGAGAGAGGGGAGTAAAGAGGGAAATGAAAGAGAGAGATTAGAAGAAGAAACCCTAGTTTTCTTCGTAGTTCAAACCTTTGTGTGTTTTCTCCCAAACCAAACACCAAACCCTAAACAGTTCTAAAACCAAAAAACCTATTCTTGAGAGTTAGACATTTTTAGGGTTTCTGTGTTGTTGGTGTCATGCTTTCGTTTGAAGACCTATTCAAATCTTTGATTATCTCATAACACATCTCTAAGAAAGACTTAAGTTTCATTATTGAAATTGAGTTTTTCTAAAAGAGAACACCACACGATTTATTTTCTATTCTCTTTTTAGATCTGGCATTTTAGATCTATTCTATTTCAACAAATTTCGAAATAATTTTTTTTGAGTTTTTTAAAATATTTTTCAGATCTAGTGAGTTGTGTGTTTCTAGTTTTCCATTTCATGTTTTATGAAATACTAGTGTACAAAAATAAAAAGAACACAAAGAACTCTTTCTAAAGTTTTAAGGCATATGCATAGATCTGAAAAAAAGTTTTATCACAAAATATGTTGAATTAGTCTCTGCATGTTAAGTCTGAGTCTGTTTTAATAAAGTAGACTTCTAGTCTAGCTTGGATCTCAATTAGAGGTTTATAATTTCAAAAATATTTTCAAAACACTGAAATTGTTTTAAACCTTGAACCGTCTTCTGAGCAAGGTATCCTTGAGATCTGTGGATAAATAAAAGATCAAGAAGTCTTGACTTGAAAAATAAAGATTCATAAATAACCTTCAATTTAGAACTGTTGTAATTTGTTAAAAAAGTTTGTATAAATCTTGAGAGGGTGAGTATCATGTTTGCATATAGTAACACATCACAAACACTATCTCACACTAACTCTTAGACACTGTGGTTCTTTCTCAAAATCTTGGAATTCGAAAGAGTTGCTGGAATCAGAATTTAAAGAGAAGGAGATCAAGGAAAAAGCAAAGAAGCAGCAAGAAAAGATCAGTCCAATTCAGAATACCTTTGGAGTGGAGAATCTCAAGTAGGTATATTCTGAACTTAGGTTAGGATATTTGTGGTTTGCTTAAGTGTTTTAACTTGATTTTATCCTAGTGGATTTTTATTTTGTGTCATAGAGGGCACCGTGGATGTTTCCCTTGTTTAAGGGTTTTACCACGTTAAAAATTCCCGTGTCTATTTATTTGAATGTTCTTAATTGTTGTTGTGATTGGGACTGCATGGTAAGTTTAGTAGATGTTTATTAAAAATGAAAAGGAAAGGTAATCAACTATCAAATTTAATCCATACATTCAGAAAATATTTTTATAACACGTCTTGTGTTTTTCGAAAAGAGTTTTGCCCAAAAAGTTTATTCGGAGTTTACACAATTTATAACATTCTATTATTAACCTTGTAAACAAGCTTTTAGTATTAAAGCCTTCTTCACGTTCGTTACCAAATGCACTTTCGAAAAAATTCAAACCCGTTGCCCGTTGTGACGTTCACCAAACTGTTAGCCATACCATCGACCAATGTTTCCATCTCCGAAACACGATCCAAAGCCTGATTGACAGGGGTATCATCGCCCCACCAGCTAACCCTAAACTAAACACTACTCATAACCCACTCCTAAATCATGCAAATGCCATCTTTCTAGAATAAAACTCAGAACTCGACCCATCTACCCAAATCATGCCAAGTAAATCACCATTCATACCCATATACTCTCCTAAACCTCTCCAAACACGCCCATATTTCTTCTTGCACCCTACCAGCCTTGCCAATCAAACCTTATCACTCTTCACCAGAGCATGCATCGTTGTCCGTACCGGTTCTGGAGGTAAAGATATGCAATTATCAGAAGTGTTGAACCAACTCCTAGAGTTCGGGCAGAAAATGCCCTCCCAGATGACCATCGACTATTAGAGTTTCAGTGGGTTATTCTTAGAAGATCGAAAATGGGCCCGAGAGTCAGACAACTGGGTGGTGCCAACTAAGGAAGTCAATCTAGATGACCTGGTCTAGATCATGGCAGATTTGTTTCGACAGACTCATAATATTTGTAGCATATTCGATTTACTCGACGCTTTGAAATTACAAGGGCACCTGGTCCCTTCAGTCCTGCATTTTCCTGGCGAATGGGAAGGATTATATGAAGAGGCCATAGAAGTTGTAGAGTGTATTGACTTTTCTTGGAAAGACAATATCGTTGCCACCGGATGGGGGGAAGATTTTGAAGATTTAGATGAAGATCCAGATTCAAGAAAGACTGGTCTGATAGCCAACTTATGTGAAGTGATATCATTCGAGGAGCTTCTAGGAGAGATCCACCAGGTAGCTGAGCATTCCGATATTGATGAAGAAATAGGGTTTCTATCTTCCCCCCTTTTTTGTGAACCACATGACCAGGTGTGGGAGATATTACTAGAACTCAATCTTACAACCATCAACAAGCAATAAAGGGAAAGGTGTTGAGAATCTACCTATGCCAGAAATGACTCTTGAAAAAAGTAAGGTCCTTCATAAATTGAAGAAAACTCAAGCTAACATCACTCTATGGGGAATTTTTATGTCTTCCTAACTACACCTAAATGCCCTAATCAAGCTACTCACAGGACCCACAGTTCATCCATCAATCACACCAGAAGAAGCAGTGAACCTAGTTGGATCCCTGACTTGTAATCAAGTGCTCTCCTTTTCTGAAGAGGAAATCCCTAAGACCGGTTCTAACCACAATCATGCTCTTAATATCTCTGTTGAAGCCATGGGGAAAACTGTCCCCCTCCCACTAATCGATAACGAATTAGCTCTGAACGTTTGCCCATTAAGAACCCTCAATTACCTAGGATTAAAAGTTAGCGACCTTGCCTCAACCTCTGCTGCCGTACGTGACTATGAAAACACCCGCTGAGAAGTAATGGGAATCTATCAAACATGCAATAGGGGGTAGCCCAATAAATTCTGTTGTTGAATTCCAAGTCATCGACATCCCAGCCTACTACAATCTGCTGCTCAGACGATCGTGGCTCTATAACATCAAAGGGGTGTCTTCTTCCCTTCATCAGAAGTTAAAATTATTTGCCAATGGAAAAGTTATCACCATATTAGGAGATAGTGACAACATTAAGAATGCAAGCACCAGTAATTCGGTACTTGAGATACAATACGGGGTGAATGATATGCTGCTATCAGGCTTCTAAGTTGAACCGCTCTTACTCCTAGCAGGGGATGACTTCAAAGACAGAGTTTGTTCGGAATAAAATCCTTATAGAAACGTCAATGTAATCCAAATGTTTAAGAACATGCACTTTATGTCCGGGCTGGGGCTAGGGCAAAGACAACAAGGGATAACTGAACCTATTGCGTTAAAGGAGGCCTTTCCTCCTTGTGGCTTGGGCTATCAACCATCAGAAGAAGAACTCAGATTGACCCGTCAGCCTCGACTGAAGAGAAAGTTAGAATGCACCAGAACTATCTCGGGAGATTCCCTAAAAGGAAGATTTATCATAGAGGGTGAATATTTCCCCTTCTGTGGCTTCCTTGAGCCTTAGTATGACCTTGTTGATAAGAGGATGAAACTAGGAATGGAGATATTTTTTCAAGACAGCTACCCGGGGGCTGAAAGTTCCCAATACTGTGTATAACCCTTCATTGGAGAAACCGTAGTTAATATCAGGGATACTGAGGATAGCGACTCTGAGAACACTTTTAAATTACAGATACTGGGGATATCACTCTGCATGATCCACTCAGGGACTACATCGTCCAATCCATCCTACCTCATCAAAGATGCTGATACACCTCTTGCCAACTGGCATGTTGCACATGTGCCACCTGCAGATATTCAACCTAACCCTGATGTTTATCCCCTTTTCCCTTTAATTATTTCCTCTCACTCTGATGTAATCGAGACCTATTTTGATGAGGTTCTCAATGCTATTTTTCCTATCAGTGAAATAAATGAAGATTTTGAGTATCTTGTTGTGCCTTACATTAACTGTTTTGATTCTAATCAAACTCTTAATGATGATGACTTTGTAAATGAACAATTCTTAACTGATCTAAATAAGGTTAATGATAAATAACATAACCGCATTCAAGTTAGTGAAGATGAAACTATTGTTATTAATCTCGGTTCTAGTGGCCAAATGTACGAGATTAGGCTAGGTGATACCCTTGATGAGCATGAGCGCACGCAACTCAAAGAACTATTGAAAGAATTTACGGATGTCTTCGCATGGTCCTACGATGATATGCCCGACATTGATCCTGAGATAGAACAACATGAGATTACAATTCTCCCGAAATGTAAACCAGTCAATAGAAGTTGAGAAAGCTTCGCACCGAATGGTCACTCAAAGTGAAATAAGAGGTAGTCAAACAATTGAACGCGGGCTTCATTCGAGTAATTGAGTACCCCACATGGCTAGCTAATATCTTACCCATGCCGAAATCAGGAGGGAAGGTCTGCTTGTGTGTCGACTACCAAGACTTGAACAAGGCCTCTCCAAAGGATGATTACCCATTACCCAACATCGATATGATTGTGGACAATACAACCCGTCACGCTCTCAAGTCATTCGTCGATGGGATTGGTGGATATACCCAGATCAAAATGCACCCTAATCATCAAGAGAAAACCACATTCATCACCCCTTTGGGAATTATTTGCTACACTGTCATGCCATTTGGTCTCAAGAACATAGGGGCTACCTAGCAAAGGTCTCCCAAAACCATTCTACATGATCTGATACACAAAGAAGTCAAGGACTATGTATATGACATAATTACACGTCCAAGACTAGAGAAGGTCATATTTTCGCTCTCCGAAAATTCTTTGAACGACTGCGACAGTACCAAATGCGGCTTAACCCACAGAAATATGCATTTGGCGTTACCAAAGGAAAACTCTTGGGATTCATGGTTAATGAGAAAGGGATAGAAACAGCTCCTGCTAAGATGAAAGCCATACTTGAGATGCCACTATTGCGAATAGAGAAAGAAGTCTGAGTATTCCTTGGGAAATTACAGTACATCAGTTAAATTCATCAGCTAATTGACTTCCATATGCGAACCCATCTTAAAACTCCTCCGAAAGGATTCAACCAAAGTCTGGAACGAAGCTTGCCAAGAAGCTTTCGATCGAATTAAGTAATATCTAACTCGACCTCCGGTGCTCATGCCACCGCAGCCTGGTTTTCCCATACTCTTATACCTAACTATGACCGATACTACAGCCGGGGCTCTACTAGCTCAATAATTTGAAGAAACTCATAAAGAGAAGGCCATCTACTATGCCAGTTAAAAATTGGTCGGTTACAAGGTTAACTACATCAACTTGGAAAAAGCATGTGTCGCTCTTGTCTGGGTTACCCAAACATTACGGCATTACATGCTCGCCTTCCTCATCAGACTCGTATCCTGAATGGATCCCATCAAGTACCTACTCGAGAAGCCCACCCTATCCAGTCGAATGACCCATTGGTTGATGTTTCTAGCCAAGTTTGATATAGTCTATGTCACACAGAAACCATAAAAGGAAGATCCATCTTTGACTACTTTGCTGACTACCCGATGAAAGAAGCCGATGTCTGGATTTTTGAATTCCCATATGAGAATATCCTTTGCGCCTCCTAAGAATATCTTCGATGGAAAATGTTCATTGACGATGATGCCAATAAGAAAGGATATGGCATTGGAATCCTTCTAATTGCCCCTAATGACTCCTACACTCCCATTGCCATCAAATTGGATTTCCCCTGAACTAACAATATGACTGAATACGAGGCGTGCACGGTAGGCCTCAAAGTTTCCCTCAAAAAAGGAATTCGATACCTCGGTGTCTACAGGGATTTAACCCTCATCATTGGACAAGTACTCAGGAAATGGAAAGTCAAGGACGAGGAACTCATACCCTTCCATGCCCACCTTAAAGAACTGGCTTCCCAATTCTAAGAAATCACCTTCCACTACCTGCACCGAGAAAAAATAACCTGGCTGACGCCCTTGCCACCTTAGCCTCCATGATTGACATGCCCGAAAAAATAATCGTTCCCCCTTTCCTTGTCCAGAAATAAGACAAACCAACCCACTGCTACCACATCGAGCTCAGCACGGAGGAAGAACCCAAAATAATCAACTTTTAGTACTATGATATTTAGCGCCTCCTCAAACACGATAGGTATCCCTAAAGAACTGACAAGAAAGACCATGCAACTCTATACAGACTGACCGCCCAGTACATTGTTTTTGATAAAGCACTGTTTAAGAGAAACTTCGATGGAACCCAATTACACTGCATCGTAGCGGCTGATATTGAAGAAATGATGCAGAAAATCCATAGCGGGGAATACGGACCCCACATGATTGGCCATATGCTCGCCAAAAAGATCATCCGATAAGGTTACTACTGGACTACCATAGTTTATAACTGCACAACCTATGTTCAAAGATGTCTTAAATGCCGATAGTTCTCCAACCTACAATATCTGCCTCTGTGGGAATTGTACAACATGACTTCTCCGTAGCCATTTTCTACATAGGGCATCGACATCATAGGGAAAGTTACACCAAAACCATCCAATGGGCATGAGTTCATCCTAGTTGCTATTGACTACTTCATCAAATGGGTCGAAGCCGAGTCATACGCAGTTCTGAATGACAAGAAAGTAAATTCATAAAAAAAAATATCATTTGCCAATATGGGGTCCCACACGAGCTGGTATTAAACAATGGGTTACATTTCAAGGCGGAGGTTATGGAGGTGGTCGATGAGTATGGAATTCAGAGACACAAATCCTCTCCATACCGACCTCATACCAACGGAGCGGTCGAGGAAGCCAATAAGAATCTTAAAGCTTTCATCATTAATTTGACCGAGAGTTATCAAGATTGGGCCGACAGGATCCCTTATGCCCTCTGAGGCTATCGCACTTCGGTTTGAACCTCTACTGGGGCTACCCCTTACTCTCTAGTCTACGACATGGAAGCATTCCTACCCTTAGAGCTGGAAATACCCTCGTCGTGCGTCATACTTAAAGGCAAAGTCAACGAGAAAGACTGGCACCAAATCCATCTTGACAAGTTGTCCCTTTTGGATGATGGGAGATTGAAAGCTTTATATCACATACAAGGGTACCATCACCGTATGACGCAATCTTTCAAAAAGAGAGTCAAGGATCGCCATGTCCGAGAAGGGGACTTAGCCATCAAAGAAATAGTAGAGCCCATTTGGGACCCCAGATGAAAATTCAAGCCTAATTGGAGCTGCCCCTACATTGTGAAGAAGATCATGTCGGGCAGCGCCGCTGTGCTCACCAACCTCGACGGAGAAGAAATGGTGCGTCCAGTCAACTTGGACCATCTCAAGAAATTATACCCCTAGTCCGAGATCTTAGCACGCTATGACTCTTCTCATCTCCTTTCTATTTAAAAAAAATCTCTTATTTACCCTACCCAGAACTACCTGGGCCTGATCCTCTAAAAACATTTTCAAAAATGAATTTTAAATGTTTTCAAAACCCTCAGAGGTACGTAGGCAGCTCATTTACTTCACATGAGCGCGGCTCCCCCTTCCTTTTCACGAAATGCTATTATTTTCTAATTCCCAAGAATGACAGTTCATTTTAACATATATATGAACAAAAGGATTATGTATGCCTTAGAAATTTTTATGGATAATTCAAAATGCAAAAAGTCAGCAAGAGGCACAACTAGATGATCAAAAACTTATTTATTTCATTATCTGAAATTTTCGTACGATTATATCGGTGTAAGGAGTCAAACGACTTCCCTTACCAGCACTACACCTAATAAAAAAACCCAAATAATAACAAGCCCCACTAAAATCAGCCCTCCATTTATTACCACATAGCATAAAAACACACCAATTACAAGGAGCTTACCAAAACCTTATCTACAACTGCCAGAGGAACCAACACCATCATCACTTGCATCCTAAGCTCCCCAAACCTCCCCTTCCTGAATGGAGTATCGCAGATGCTCCATAGAGCGATAAGCCCTTGTCCTTTCTTGGTGAAGACCATAACGCCTCCCTCCATGGTGTTAGATATGGCAAACCACCTTTGACCACTCTCCACAGCCAGCATCCTGTCCACTACCTTCTTTCACAACCACTCCATGTAGTCCCCGAAGACATGCTAGACTTGCTGATTAAACTAAGAAAAGCGGGTCGATGGACAGAGATTCTACCATAAAGAACCAAGCTGCATGTGCATACGCTCTGTCAGGTCCTCCACAGGAAAGAATTTCGGTGTCCACGGTGACACAATTTTCTCCCAGCCAAATTGGCGCAACATCCACCAAGGAAAGTAGAAAGAGGTTTGCATGAGGCCTACTAATCGGACATATTAGTACTCCCCGAGTTCCAGAATGGGCAGCAGCTCCCCCCACCAAGGCACAAACCAGCGTAAGCCTCGAGCCCCGTGCTCTACAAACTTATTCCCCCAACTCTCAATGTCCAGGCATACGCTAATGAAATAGCGCGAGAAGAAGTTTGGCACCGCAGTAAAGGATACTCAGGTGGGATCGCCATACAAAACCTCTCTAACAACCACATAAACAACATCATGGTGCTCCTTCTCAGAAAGTCAGAATGACCCTCCCGCCAGGCACCCAGGCCATTCAAGGTCTACGCCAATATCACCGCTGCAAGATTCCGATGGTATGACATACAAGAAATAATAGCAGCTAGTTGGGGGTCCATCAACGTCTCCCTAGTCACCAACATAACTTTTGAAACAATGCCTAGGATGACGGCCCCGACATATCCGGCATCACCCACGTCCTGCGAATGCATGGACTGTAACATCTCCAGAAGGGAAATCATTCCCCCCGTAACCAATGGCTTAGCCATCGAAGGTGAAATATGAAGAAGTACAACTAGTAATTCCCTGGGAGAATAGGAAAATTCAGGCAGAGCCGCAACAACGCTGGGATTTATCCCCATCATGGTAGAAAATTCCTCGTAGGTAGGATAAATCTCATCCAACCCGAAGAGAAAGACATGATCCTCGGGATACTAAAACTCTAATACCGTCATCAACATGTTCCACTCAATGGGCCAGTTGCGCCACAAAGAGACTTGTCGCATGTGGAAGGCGTCATAATTAACATTGTAAGAGCACATTGCTTCCAAAGCTTTGAGGTAGTTGGAGAATTCAATGCTACCAGGGAGAGCCATCTTGCAAAACCAAGAAATAATAAGCAAGCAAGAAGTGAAAAAGAAAGAAAGTGAAAGTGTGAGGAGGAAAGCCCCATTCACACCCCTATTTTATACTTGGAAACTCTCAAGGAAACATAAGAAACCCTGTAAAAATCGGAGTAAAACTTGCCCCACTAAGTACCAAGAAATCAAAGCCTTTGATTGATTGGACTAGACTAATATGCCGATAGGCAAGACAGGGGTCATGCCGAATGGAAACCCCCTATTTTGGAAAAATTCCCTTTTTCCTCTTTTGTCAAAATGAAAAAAAAACTCAATAAAATAATTTTTATCTTAAGGAAATTCCGAATTCCCTTTATACTTATGCTTGTACTAATATCATTTTAAATAAAATCCTTATCAAATGAATTTTTAAAATTCTTTTTACTGTCTCAGCAGCAAACTAAAGTGCATGTAGAGTAAGCCACTAAATGAAAATAAAATAAAATGTGCATATCTTTTTGCATTTTTTAGTTTCTTTTTAGGTACAAGGCCGCTACATCAAGCATGCAAATGCTAAGCTCCCACAATCAGCAATGAATCTGCAAGAAATCCGAAAGGAAAGAACCAAAGTTGGATGTCACCTCATCTACCCTATAACCCTCTCTTCTAGGTACCAGATGTACCCAAACTTGCACGCCATCAACTGTCGCAGCTGCGCATTCCCCCAATCACTCCCGTGTACTGGATGACCATCCCCCATGGATAAAAGGTCACTTGAAAATCCCCAGCAAAAGGGAAGGATCAGTGTCAGTAAAATATCACCAAAGGAAAAGAACAGTCTCAAGACAAAAGAATGCTTACCCGCTCGCTCGTTAGGCCATTCAAGACCTGACGCATTGTCTCTAGAGAAAGATTCTTCTTCGACTGCCGATTGGACCTTCTCCACCGAAGCATCCAATAGAAGTCCCCCATTGAGTCATCCTTCAAAGAAATTAGTTGGGTGTTCAACCCAATCACCTCGTAGAACTACGTCTGCAAAGGACAAGGATTAGCAATAAAGAAATAAAAAAAAGAAGTGCATGAATGGAAAATGCACAAAATAAAGAATACTTCCAGAAGATACGTGGCCCCAGTAAAAGTCGGCCGGCAGCACCGGTTGAATGCATCCAAAGAATAATAAAGGGTTACCAAAGTCAGGCTCCCCCAGTCATAGAAGAAGATGTTCGAAACACCCTCAGAAATGGAAAAAACCACAAGTGGACAACGTTGCCACTCGTCTCCACCAAAAAACCTCCCAACCCAATAAGATAAATAAGCAGGAAATCTGACGCACCTACTGCCCGTCGTTATCATCAACCCTCCTCCTCAGAAAAATCTCCCTCAAATAAGACAAGCAGAGAGAGTCTCCAAAAACCACTCTCTCTACATCACCTAAAGTCGGCGTCACCCTCAACGTCCTATCCACCTCAATCTAAGCACCCTCGCAGTCCAGCCCCAACAACTTCTACACATCAATGGGAGTCAGCATCATCTCCCCGAAGCCAAAATGGAAGTTATGGGTAGTGTCCCACCACATCTCTCCCAAAGCACATAAAACCGCAGTGGAGCGGGGCATCTCATCTAAAACCAATGTTAGCCTCCCAAAACCCGCAGAGGACACCATCCAGCGCACCACATGAGGAAGGTGCTCCCAAACATACTTAAGCCCTATCATATCGGTGGCACGAATAGTCAACATGGAGACGTCAGATTGTCAAGAAATGAAGAAAATCCTTGTCAGATTCAAGAAATAAAGCAATCTCGTTAAGAAAAGAAGAAAGGAATACCAAGAGTCATGCAACACTTACATAGCCACCACGGTTCACCACCCTCAAAAACCAATGAAACGAAGGCTCACGCAGAAGAGTCTAATCATCCGCCACCGACTCAAACGAGTCAAAAGATTTTTCGCTACCCAATGCGAGGGGCACCATAGACCTCCACTCTAACCCTGCCCAGTCATCGGAATTAAGCCATGCCATATGGGTCGCACTGCTTGAGAAGTTAGCCATTTCGTAAGTTAAGAAGATTTGCAGAGGATTATAGTAGAAGAAAAGAAGTCAGAAAGCTATGCAAAATGAGGAGAACCCACCCCCTTTTTATACGAGGCTAAGGGTCATGCCGATCGGTAGTCCCCTCCACCCACCAATCAGCACTGGTCCTTTCATCTGCTCGAGGTACCCCAAAAGACCGAGCCAATGTCGATTAGCACACCTCCATCCATGCTGGTTGGCACCCCTTTAAAATTTTGTACAAAAAGTCCAAAAAAATACCAAAAAATCTTGAATAATTCCCGAAAAATCCTAAAATTGCCAAATCCATTGTAGCACCTTATTCACCAAGGAAAGCATTTTTACACCCCCAGTGGAATTCTAGATAATCATCCTCCCCAACAACGTCTCCAAAGGAAACTTCAAATTTTCCCCCAACTACAAAATCCTCGGATCATTCACTATTCCCCAGCGAAACCTAAAATTCAATCCTCATCCCCAATGGAGTCTCTAAATTTCTCGAAGGAAATAAACACCTCTTTTAGGTAAGAATTGATCTCGGTCTTGGATCGTCACCTCAGTTTAGGTTAGAATTGACCTAGGTCTTGGATCATCACCTCAGTTAGGTTAGAATTAACCTCGGTCCTCGGTTATGGATCGTCTCCTTAGTTAGGTCAGAATTGATCTCAATCCTCGGTCGTCACCTCTCTTAGGTCAAAATTGACCTCGGTCTTGGATAGTCACCTTAGTTAGGTCAGAATTGACCTCGATCCTCGGTCGTAACCTCTTTTAGGTCAGAATTAACCTCGGTCTTGGATCGTCACCTCAATTAGGTAAGAATTGACCTCGGTCCTTGATCGTCACCTTTTTTAGTTCAGAATTGACCTCAGTCTTGGATCGTCACCGCAGTTAGGTCAGAATTGACCTCAATTTTAAATTGTCACCTTAGTTAGGCTAGAATTGATCTCGGTCCTCTATCGTCACCTCTTTTAGGTCAGAATTGACCTCGGTCTTAGATCGTCACCTCAGTTAGGTCAGAATTGCTTCGGTCTAAGATCATCACCTTAGTAAGGTCACAAATAACCTTGGTCCTCAATCGTCACATATTTTATGTCAAAATTGCCTCGGTCTTGGATCGTCACCTTAGTTAGGTCAGAATTGACCTCGATCCTCGGTCGTCACCTCTTTTAGGTCAGAATTGACCTCGGTCTTGGATTATCACCTCAATTAGGTCAAAATTGACCTCAATCCTCGATCATCAACTCTTTTAGGTCAGAATTGACCTTTGTCCTAGATCATCACTTCAGTTAGATCAGAATTGACTTCGGTCCTTGATCATCACCTCTTTTAGGTCAGAATGGACCTCGGTCTTGGATCGTCACCTTAATTAGGTCAGAATTGACCTCAGTCCTCGATTGTCACCTATTTTATGTTAGGATTGAACTCGATCTTGGATCGTCACCTCAATTAGGTCAAAATTGACCTCAGTCCTTGGTCGTCACCTCTTGTAGGTCAGAATTGACCTCGACCCCCTAAATCGGTCATCCACATCCTGTAGGTCCGCAGAACTGACCTCCCTCCATCATGTGGTGTCTATTCGACGACCATCACTTATTCCAAGCTCACCCATCGAGGGGCTATGTAGACACCACATTTTAGGACCCCTTAAGTCTCTCCTTAGACCCCTAGCACTTCCCCTTCGACCGCAAACTAAGGTCACACTTCGAGTACTGATATAGAGGCCATTAGGTGCCCCCAGGCCCCATTTGACTCCGATCAACTCTTTCATTAGAACCAAAACTCTTTGAATCTTTGAATGGCTATAAATATTCTTTCCAGTGGTTCACCCCGTGCACGAATTGTTATAACAGTTCGGACGAACGAACCATTTCATTATCGAAAATTGATTCAGAGGCCATCGGGCCCCGAGTTGACCCCAATGAACTTCACCATAAGAGCTAAAGATCTTTGAATATTTAAAGGGAACTAAAACCCATTTCCAACGGTCTACCTCATCAGTGAAACATCATAATCATTTGGACGAATGATCAGTTTTCCCCTAAAAATTGATTCGGAGGCCACCGGGCACTCCCGAACTCCGTTTGACCAAAGTCAACTCTTCAGCTCGAACGAGACTGAATGAATCTATGAAGGGAACTGAATACCTTTTATAACGATCTACCCCATGTACTATTTTGACCTATGGTACATACGAATAATCCATTTTTCTTCGAGAGGTCACCGGGCGCTTTCGGGCCCCGGTTAACTAAAGCCCACTTTCCAAACCAAGTGAAACTCTTTGGAATGTCGAAGTACATCTCCTAAAATTTCCAACGGTCTACCCCGTACACGATTCTGACTTACCATATGGACGAACGATCCGTTTGCGTCCGACGATCTCCCGTCCAATGGACAGACGTGCGCTTCCAAGTCACATTTGATCGAAAGTCATCTCTCGAACCCAGGAGCGGTCCAAAGGACTCTTGAAGGCCTCTGAAATAACTTTCTAATGGTATGCCCCCGTGCACGATTTGGATCAACGGTTTGTGCACTACGATCATTTTTCCAAAAAAGTGCGCACGAGACTGCCAACTGACAGGCCCTTAACCGTGCCTATCGGTAGAGTGTCAAGGGTGACCTGCCGATAGGCACCCCCTGGGGGATTCGAGTCCAACTTTCTAATTTTCCATCTTATCTTATTTTCCAAATTTCCCAAAATCCCTCATTTTCATAATTATCACACACACACACACACACACACACACACACACACACACACACACATATATATATATATATATATATATATATATATATATGCTTGTTCACGTCTCACCCCACATATATTGTCGTTCCCCAATAACGATCAATATCTCGATGAACACTCATATTCTATCTTCTACATTTGTTATTATTTTTGGAATATTCCTGTGGATGACCTCACCCTATCTTTCCCATGATATGGCTCGAACGATTTCAATATCCATTATATAAACACATACACACATTTCACGGGGATAAAGGAAAATATTAACATTTGTCCATGAGATATCGAAAGGGTGGGATGGGTGCCTAACACCTTTCCATTCCGTAGCTTAGCCCCCGAACTTTCGATCTATTGGTTTCGTATGCATCAGTTTGTCCTTGATGCCGCTCCCTCGAAGTGGCAACATGTTCTTTTGCCTGTTTTGAGCAAAATAGGTTGGCGACTCCATCTCTTTACATTCATACCACACCGACGACCGCCGAAGCCCCTTTTTGAAAAGAAGGGTGCGAGACCGCAACACAGTTCTTTTTCGAGGGATCCTCCTCCTTCCCCCCGGAATGAACGCCACGCCATAGCTAGTAATTCTTTCTCCATGGTGGAGTAATTGACTTGCGATCCGATTAAAGTCCAGCTAGCGTAGTAGATGACATGAGCTTTGTTATCCTTTCTTTGGCCTAAAGCAACCCCAATTGCATAATCACTAGCATCACACATAAGCTCGAATGGTATGGACCAATCCAGAGCTTGCATGATGGGAGCGGAAACAAGCATGCTTTTAAATTTATCAAAAGCACCTTGGCATGCTTCGTTCCACTCATAGGGGGCATCCTTCATAAGGAGGTTACTCAAGGGCCTAGCGATGTCACAAAAATCCTTGATAAACCTTCTATAAAACTCCGCATGGCCCAAGAAGGAGTGAACATCCTTTAGTGATTTAGGTGGGGATAGTTCAACTATGACATCTATTTTGGCCCTATCTACTTGAATTCCCTTGGACGAAACTATGTGGCCAAAAACTATTCCTTATGTTACCACGAAATGGAATTTTTCTCAATTAAGAACTATGTTCTTTTCCACACACCGAGCTAGAACTTTCTCAATATTCACAAGACAAAGGTCGAAAGAAGGGCCAAAAATGCTAAAATCATCCATGCATACTTCAAGGCCTCTTTCAACCATGTCGCTAAAGAGACTAAGCATACACCTTTGAAAAGTCGTAGGTGCATTGCATAAACCAAAAAGGCATTTATTTGTAGGCAAACGTGCCAAATGGACATGTGAAAGTCATCTTCTCTTGGTCTAACACATCTACCTCTATTTGGTTATATCCGAAATAACTATATATGGAGCAATAATATTGGTGTTCCACTACACGCTCTAGCATTTGATCGATGAATGGTAAGGGGAAATGATCTTTCCTTGTACCCACATTGAGTTTCCGATAATCAATGCAAAAATGCCACCCGGTGGTGGTACGTTGGGGAATTGTTAACTCACCCTTGGCATTCTCGACCACAATCATTCCTGATTTCTTCGGGACGACTTGGATGGGACTCATCCATTTGCTATCCGAGATCGGGTATATGATCCTGGCATCCAATAACTTAATAATTTTGGCTCGCACTACCTCTTTCATTGTGGGGTTAAATCTTCTTTGTATTTTCCTCGAGGGCTTCACGTCCTCCTCAAGGTGGATTTTATGGGTACAAATCAAGGGACTTATACCTTTCAAATCTACTATGCTCTAACCAAAATAACTTCTGTGCTTCCTCAAAATTTCTAACAACTTACCATCTCTCGCTCAAACTCGGTATATGAAACCTCTCTCTCGTCACTTCTCACCAAGCATGATTCTAAGGCATCCCCACCAATGGTTCTATCAATGTGCTCCTCTACTACCTCCTCTATGAGATCGACTCCATGAATTTCATGTTCTTCACTCACTTGGTTAGTAATATTAAAGATGTTCGTCTCGAGGGTCATGTTACCAAAAGTTAGTGGCCTTTTCCAATTGAGTGTATATATTAAAGCATTAGCCATGGCTAAGAATGGGAGGCCTAGAATAACAGGAACATGATTGCTAGAATGGATGGAGGGCTATGTGTCCCAAATGACAAAGTCTTCCAGGAAGTAGAATGTGTCCACTTAGACTATCATGTCCTTGAAAATACCTCGAGGTATCTTCACTGTGCGATCCGCTAGTTAGAGAGTGATTCGTATGGGCTTAAGGTCACCCAAATCAAGCTACCTATATATGGAGTAGGGAAGAATGTGACACTCGCCCCTAAATCAAGCAAGGCTTTTTCTATTCTATTTTCTCCAATAATGCACGAAATAATGGGTACACCCGAATCTTTAAACTTTGGTAGGAGGCCGTTAAGTAGAACGAAGCTCACATTTTGTGTTAGAATGACATTCCTTTTCACTTTTAGCCTTCTTTTCACTATCAATAAATTTTTAATGACTTTGGCATAGGCGGGAATTTGTTGGATGACATCGAGAAATGGAAAATTCAACTTTACTTGCTTAAGGACATCTAGCACATCTGCACGGGAGGCTCCCTTTTGGGGTAGAGCCAACCGTTGAGGGAATGGGGTGACCACTACACTAAAATGGGTAAATTGGCACCCTTCCAGCGGCTAGCCTTGTCACAGTCATTGACCGTGACAAAAAAACACGCGTTTTTGTCACGGTCATTGACCGTGACAAGCCCGTGACAACGTATTGTCACAATCATAGACCGTGACAATGACACTTATCACGGACTTATCACGGTCAATGACCGTGACAAACCTTATAATATTGTCACGGTCAAGGACCGTGACACGTCCGTGACAATTTGTTCAGTAAAAAAAACCCAACGCTTTCTTTTTTTCCACCGTTTTTGGTTTTCCCTCTCTTTTTTTCTCTAAGCGATTTCGAGCTCTCTCTCCCTCTCTCTCCCTCTATGTTTTTTCCTCTCTTTCTCTTTCATTCTATGTGTGTGTATGTATGTGTATGGTGGGGGGAGGGGTGGGGTGGGGTGTGTGTGTACATCTGTGTGTGTGCGTGTACGTGTGCGTGTGTGGTAGGGGGAGGGACAAGGAGGGGAGGGATAGGGGGCTGGGTAGGGGGCAGGGGTGGTGGTGGTGTGTGTGTGTGCAGGTGTGTGCGTGTGTGGTAAGGTGAGGGGGCGGGGGTTGTGGGGTGTATGTGTGTGTGTGTGTAGGTGTGTGCATGTGTGTGTGGTGGGGGGGCAGGGGGTGGTGTGGTGTGTGCGCGTGTACGTGTGTGTGGTGGGGGAGGGGGTGGGGTGGGGTGTGTGTGTGGTGGGGAAATCTCAACAATTGAAACGAATAAATTGATTAATAAAATATGTATTGCCCCTTTCATATGCAAGTATGATTGCCCCTCATTAACAGATAATTGTTGAGATTCGAAATAACTTTAATTGTATAGCTTTAATAAAATAAATTGTATAGCTTTAATTGTAACTTTAATTGTATAGTTTTATATGAAAGTAAATTAATAAATAGTGCCCATTTCATATGAAAGTAGGATTGCTCCTCATTATAAATTAGTAAATTAATAATTCTATACTTTAATTGATGAAATGATTTAATTGAGTAGCTGAATTAGAAGGAGTACGGGATACATATTTGTTGTTGCGGTTGGATTATAGTGGATCGATGTTGGGTTGGTTAATTTTAGAAGTGGTATGACCACTTGATTAATGTCCATATGGGGGTGGGATTTTTCAACTTTTTTTTAAAAAAATTACTTTGTATCACTCTTGTGTAGTGTGCGTGTGTGTGGGCAGTAGGGGTGGGGGGTGGGGGTGGGGATGTTTCACTCTTGTACATATTATGAGCTAGATGGTGTTGTTTTGGAATTCAGAATTGAGGTGTGTGTGTGTGGTGGTGGTGGTGGTGGGGTGTGTGTGTGGTGGGGCAATCTCAACAATTGTATAGCTTTAATTGGATTATAGTGGATCGATGTTGGGTTGGTTAGTTTTAAAAGTGGCATGACCACTGGATTATTGTCCATATGGGGGTGGGATTTTTCAACGTTTTTTGAAAATTACTTGAAATTAAATGAAACATACTTAAACTCACCCTTAGGAAGAGATGGAGGAGATTTTTTTTAGGGGGGAGGTGGCAGGGATGGGTGGGTGGGTGGTGGGGTAGGGTCTACTTGTGTGTGTGTGAATGTGCGCGTGCGTGTGTGTGTGTATGCGTGCATGTAGTGTGCGTGTTTGTGCGTAATTTCTCTTGTAAACGAATTGATTGGTTATTAATTTTTTTAGTAAATTAATATATGATTGCCCCTCATTGTAAATTAGTAAATTAATATATGATTAATTATGAAAGTAGGATTGTCCCTCATTATAAATTAGTACTTTAATTGTTAGTTTATTTGCATGTCTTCTTTTAATTAATTTTGATATGTACTAATAACATTTTTTTACAGCAAATATCTCCTTCAGGTATTAAGGCGAGGGTGATGATGCTTGTTATGATGATGTCGTATGGGCTCGGTGGTAGCGGAGCCTAGGCTCCTAAATATGGCAAATTGGGGATGGCCCTCAAGAACAAGTCGGGGCTATTAGCGAGATCCCTCGATCTGGTAAAGACGATCATCGGTCCGGTGTACATTAGTTGGAAGGAGATTCCATATGAGCTCAAGTTAGCTGTTTGGGTGGCACTACATGCAATGTATTTATATTTATATTTATATGAATATTTCAATTTCGATTTCAATTTCATTTTATATTTATATTTATTTGCAACTAACATTGTATTTGTTAAATAGGAGCAATTCAGCATGGATCCAAAGCTACGCGATTCGTCTTGGAGCAGTTGAGGGAGCAACACAAGACGTGGAAGAAAAATATGCGGACCCGATACTTTGGGAAGACACGAGAGTCCATTATCCAAAGGTGTGAATCCGTCCCGCCGAAGGATCAGATCTCATTGGCACAATGGCAAAAGTTCGCTGACAATGAGATCGGGGAGTGACAATTGGCATCTCGCCAATCAGGGAGGGAAAACCGGGAAAAAAAGACGGACGTGCACTACTCCGGTCGGACGTCTTACGCCGAGGTGGAGCATAGGATGATGGAAAGATTTAATTTTTCTATAACTACAGAAATATATTATTCTGCATTATTTTACTTTGCGGGGTCGATACTAATTTTCCTTTATTTTATTTCAGGGGACAGGGAGTGGCCCTGGGGTTAGGCCACATAGGCTCGATACGTATGTGGCTCTTCGGACGAAGAAGAAGAAGGACAAGGAGGTGTCCCCGAGCATCGCGGCCACGATTGTAAGTAATCCGACAGTTTACTTTTTGTTAATTACACTATAAATTTTTAATTTACTTATTTTACTAATCATGTGCTTTTTGTCATTTCAGGCAAAGCTTAAAGAAGTGCATGAGTCGCAGCCTGATGGCGATAAGTCATCTTTGTCCACATACGCACTCAACCAAGTGATTAGCTCTGATCGCAAGGGGAGGACAAGAGGTGATCTCGCGGGTGGCCAAATCTAGGATCATCGAATTGGAGACGAGCGACATCGGGTTGGCTCGAACGGTGGACTCGCATGACGCAAAGCTGTCCCGTTTGGAGGCGACTGTCCAAGATATGTTCTCATTTATGAAGCGTTCATTGGGGGGAGGAAAACGCAAGGGGAAAGGGAAGGAGAAGGTGGTGGGGGAGGGGGTGCGGGAGGACGAGGTGCGGGATGACGAGGATGTGGACCTCGCTGCTTCATTGCAGACATGTGCGGACTTTAATGATCCACTTCCCTATTTGGCTCCCTTCGACCGACCGATGTCGATGCTTGGTTGGCCGAGCGTGTTTATACGGAACATATTTGATGGCCAGCGGATAGGGCGGGGGTTGAGGTACCCGAATATCGTCCAGGGTGGACTAGTTCATGGACGTGAGCTTCAAGACATCGAGTCCAAGGTGCTCGTCACGCGTGTGATACCCGGGAAGGAGATCTCCCCGTTGTGGTTGCACGAACAATGCCGCACGATGTATATCAGTGGGTGTGTCAATTCGTATATCGTCTGGCCTACTCACCTCCTTGAATTTAACCTTACCCAAGACATGTAGTGACATTATTTGAATTGAATTGTATTGTTTTTTAGTAGGTACATTTGAATTGTTTTTAAGTTGGTACATTTGAATGATATTTGGATTATATCGTGATGCATATTGTTTTTATTTTGAATGTATATTTGCATTATCTCTAGTTTATTTGGATATATGATGTTTGAACAGGTATAACGTTGCTATAACAGGTACAAATATACTGCTGGGCAGTGGCAGTGGCCATACTGCCTAGTAGATTTTTTTCAATTCTGCCCAGAATTGTCACGGTCATTGACCGTGATAATTTTTTAACATTGTGTCACGGGTTTGTCACGGTTTATAATCGTGACAAAACTTGTCACGATCAATGATCGTGACATGACCCTGATAATTATAACGAGCTTGTCACGGTCAATGACCATGAAAAAAAAGTTTTCTCGCCCAGAATTATCGCGGTCATTGACCTTGACAAGTTGAAGTTGTCAAGGTCAATGACCGTGACAATTCGACAGATTTGGTGTTGTGGACGGTGGGCGGTTTCACTACCACTTCTGGCTCACTAGTGTCAACATTATCACTCTCATTTAAGGGGGCATCTTCTGCCTCTTTTGTGTCAGGCGAAACCTCCTTGTCTTTAGGTGTGTCATGTGGGGGAGGTGATAAATTAATGATTCTCCCACTACATAGAGGGGTGACGGTTTGACATTGATCTTGCTGATCATGGGAGGTAGAGCTATTATTAGCTTAACGTTGAGGAGGTCTTTGGCCTTGGGCCGAAAACTTGCCATTCTCTTAGATATTTAAAGCGTTTTGCAAACTAGAGATACTAGTGTTGATCTCAGTGAACATTCGCTCATGCTTAACATTAGTTACATTTTGAGATTGGATGAATTGATTTAAACTATCCTCGAGAGTCCTCCGCAGTGGGGTGATGTATGGTGCAGGAGGTGGTGCTTACGTATGTATATGCATCTGTGGAGCGTGTTAAAAATGTGTAGGTAGAGGAGGGGTAATGCGTGAATTGGGATTCAACGCAACCTGTTGTTGCCCATAGCTAAAACCAGGATGGTTCATCCACGAAGGGTTGTACGAGTTCCCATGCAGGGCATTGAAATTTCCCTTAAATCCCCCAATCGCTTCCACTTGCTCGTTACACATGACTTTGTAGGCAGATATCGTCGGACATTCCTTTATTTAATGGCCCGCCTCACAAATAGCACACACCTTCTCTCTCATGACTTGGGTGGATTCGATAGTTTCTCTTGAGAGGGATTGGCGGACATCCTCTATTTGCTCAGCAAGTTGATTAAACTTATAATTCCACTCAACATCCTTGTCCAAATTGTAAATTTCGAAAGCAAAAGGAGTAGTGGACATCTGTCGGACACGATTTTGGGCATTGGGGTCAGATGTGTCCCATGCTTGAGTAGTGTTGATGACTTATCTTTATTTCTAAATTCTGTATTCTACACAAAAAATAAGGAATAATATTTTAAAATATGATTTTTTATTCCCCAACCAGCCGTATCTTACTTCTTTGAGATTTTTCAAATCGTCCCAGACTCCCACTCACTGTTAAACACGAAGTTATGCTTGATAGCTTCCAGACAGGTACGAACCTCTGAATCAAACGTCATCTCAACCCCTGCACTCCTACACCTATAAAAAATAATTAACCAGCATTTGATCACAATCTACCGGAAGAACATCAATTCACTTATGCCTTTTGCCCTCGAATTTCTAATGAAATATTGCCTTTCAAGAGCCTCGTCTTCACATTAGGATGAGTCATCAAATCGGGTTGAGTCATCAAATTGGATTGAGTCATCACCAAATCCATTTGATTATTCGCAAGGTTCAGACTCTTTAATACAAATCCTTTCATCTCATAATAAGATGAGAGGTGACGTTGCTATGCCACCCCAAATAGGTATAATTCCTCTCACTGCTATTTCGGGGCAACACTTTGTTAGAACTTGTCATGCCCAAGGTGTCGTCTCGGCTGTAAGCCTAGAGGACGATGAAGATGCAGCTGAGGGTACACTCAAAACTTCTTGTGATGAATCCTTTGTCAGTACAGTTACTAAAGTTGACCTCCTGCTATGGAGACATCTCTTTAGCATTGGACCTTCCATTAACACGAGAGTGCCCTCAACCGACGAGAGAGCATTTCAAGGCCGAGATGGTGAAATTATTGTATATGAATAGATGTTTAAGGCCATCTTTAGGCTACCTATACATCCGGATGTATGAGAAAATTTACATAGTCTTAGTCTCGATCGTGCATAGTTGTCATTGAATGTATGGAGAGTTCTCCTCTACTTTATAGTCCTATAGAAGTTAGTCCACTATGAATACTTTCAAGTTATCATTTTCAGAGGATGCTATACTATCTCCTCCACTAAAACATAGCATGGCTACTATCATCTCATAGTTAGGAAGTCTGAAAAGAAAGATATAATTATTACCTAAACTTCCAGTCATAACTGGAAACCTCGCTACTTCTTCATCTCGGGAGCTTGGCAATTCGACCCTAATGTCCTTGCACTACCTCTGAGCCCCATGTTCATCAATAATGGTCTAAGGCCACTATATCGGTTAAAGTTGATCTGGGATTGAGTATTGAAGCCACCCAAAACCTTGAAAAGGTTAGGAAATAAGGAGATAATAGGGGTCTTGTCCAATTTGAACAATTAATGACCCCGTATTCCTTAGAGCAGACAGGTATGGAGGTGAACCCTCTATCTAAGCAATGTAATTATTAACATTATTTCTTTTAGATGTTGTGTCATATTTCTTCTATTTGAGCTTATAATATTACTCTCTCTTTATTGTAGACCAACCGCTAAATACCCCAGAAGTTGTGTGGAACATGACAGCTCTAAGCGTTGCCAATTTGCTCAAATAAGTTGGAAAAAAGTCGGCCCCTGTACCTCAGAAGAAAAAAATCCACTACTACCAACTCCATCCAGGCTGAGGGGTCTAGGAATAAAAAGGAGGGTTAGGAGAATCTCCCCATGACCCATCGGAGTAAGAAGATCAAGGACCTCTCGTTCAAGACCAAGACGAGTCAGGCCATCCCCATCTCCTCAAAAGATGCACTTGTTACGAGGCTGGAGAATCTAAAGATCATCGCCCACTCTGCCTTGGGGAGGAAGGACAAGGTCCTAGAGTTACTAACCTCTAACACCTCTGGGTTTAAAAGTAGGTTTCTGGAAGCAACCAACATCTTCCTGATGAATGACTTCATCCTTCATAGCGTTATCCAAGTAAGTCATTATTCTTATCATATTTTGTCAGTTTTATTTTTTGGTACAACTGTAAGGTCGTCTCGTACTAACATATTTTTTCTTATGTAGACAACTATCTGCCTTTAAAGCTCCACGAATGGATTAAGAATAAGGTCCCTGAGATTCGTCAAGCTCGTCTAGCCATCAGGAATGACGAGACTCAGAGGAATCGTATTGAAGAGCTGGAGACTCTGATTGAAAACCTGAAGAAACAACACTCTAACGCTATCATCAATCTAAACAAAAGTCATGATGAGGCTATCAACTCTCTGAACATCTAGCATACGACTGATATTATCGGGAGGGTAAAGGAGGCTTTAGATTGCAAAATATTTTAGGCTCAGGAGAAGGTTGTGGAGGTTTTCAAATCTTCTGAGGAGTTCTTGGGATATAGTGTGCAATACCTTGAAAGAGGTGCTCAAACTAGTTGCCTCTGGGCAACTATGAAGTTCCCTGAGATCACCCACCTATCTGAGTAGATGAAGGTCTTCATCTTGGATGACTCTCTTTCCATGATAGCCCTGAGTCAGGTTGAGGGGTCTATGAAGAAGGAGCCTATAGTTCAGACTACGAACCTAGTGGATGAGACTGAGCCTGTCAAAGATACCGAAGCTGACAGCACTGCAGCTCTGGATGTATCAGCTCTTGATGAAATTGAGAACTCAAATGTTAAAGAGATGAACCTCTAATCTTAGCTCTTCTCAGTCATTCTCTTTTCTGAGAGACCGCCTGTGGCCTAATGCCCCTCTTGGTTGTAAATCTCTTAAACACTTGGATATGATTTTTTAGTTTGTTATCATCATCATAGCTCTTCTTTGAACACTTTTGATATCATATAAGGTCAATGAAAAATGCCTTGAATGGATGAATATTATTCCTTTCCAAATTTATGATTTTCCCTTCTTTACTTATATGTATGCCTCCTTCTGATGTTTTATTAAGTAGCCACAATTAAAATGATTTATAACCTTGCTATCACTAACTACTTAAATAATTCACTCATCGACCCATCTTTAGACGAGACGAGCACAAGTGAAAAATTTCTCAATATGACCACCGTCTCAGTATAGGGTGAGATATAATGATATTTAACATGATTTTTAATTTAACCAAATTAAACATGTTCCCTCTCGTTGTTTTAAGAGTGTATGGACAAGATCACTCTCGTCCATACACTGTCATCTCGACCGAGAGAGTTTTTCCACGAAATTAATGATGTTTAACATGAACCATAACTAAGTGATTTTTAAATTTAAATTAACCAAATTATGATGTTTGCATCACAAGTCCCCTCTCGTCGTTTTGAGAGGGCATGGACGAAATCACTCTCGTCCATACACTGTCGTCTCGGAAGACAGAGATTTTCCACCAAATTAATGCTGTTTAACATGAACCACAACTAAGTGATTTTTAAATTTGAATTCACCAAATTTTGGTGTTTGCATCACAAGTCCCCTCTCGTCGTTTTGAGAGTGTATGGACGAGATCACTCTCATTCATGCGCTGTCATATCAGTCGAGAGAGTTTTTTCTCCAAATTAATGATGTTTAATACATTCCCCTCTCTCGGTTTTATCGAGAGGCCATGGACAAGGTCGAACCTGTCTAGACTGTCATGTCACCGAGAGTAAGTAGGAGCTACTTCACCACGAATGATGTTATGTATCTCAGGATGAACTAAAACATACAATTTAAAATCACTCAAACAACAGAATATGAGAAAACACTTGGAAAATTTTCATTCATAATATGATTCTCATATACACAGACAAATGAAACTAATAAAAAACTCTTACTGATAGTATTTATTGAGATGGTCCTCGTTCCATGGACTGGTAAATGGCTCTCCATCTAAGTTCTCCAGCCGATACGTTCCTTGAACCATTTTTTCAATCACCTGGTAGGGACCATGCTAGTTAGGATGAAGCTTGTTAGGTTCTTCCAAGTCTTCTTTAGAACTAGGTCTCCTACTTGTAGTGGTCGAGCCTTCACTCTCTTATTATAGAACTTCACTGTCCTTTATTGATAGATGTCTTTCCTAACCTCAATGTCCTCCCTCCTCTCTTCCACTAGGTCCAGATCCAATTTATGTTATACAACATTCTCCTTCGAGTCATATGTCTAGACCCTGTGGGTTGGGAGACTAATTTATGTCAGCACAACGACCATTAAACCATAAGCTAGCATGGGGTTTCCCCCATTGGTGTCCTCTCCGTCATCCTATAAGCACATAGGACGGCGTGCACCTCTTTAATCTATATTCCCTTGGAGTTTTCCAACCTTTTCTTGATTCCATCAAGAATTATTCTGTTCGTCACCTCTATCTGCCCATTGGCCTGAGGTCGGCATGGAGTTAAAAAGAATTATTTGATGCTGAACCGCTCATATTACTTCTCAAGGGAGATGTTCTTAAACTGCTTCCCGTTATTAGAAATCAAAGTGTTTAGTAGGACGTATCTGCAGTAATAGTTTTTCAAATGAATTGGAAGGCTTTCTTCTTCGTTATCGTGATCATTGCCTCGACATCTAACCACTTTAAAAAATAATCAATAGCTATAATCAGATACCGATAATTGTTCAAAGCCCTTAACAATGGTCCTACCAAATCAATCCCCCAGACTGCAAATGGATAGGGGGAAGTGATAGAAGTAAGAGGATAGTGAGGTTTATGGGGAATGGTGGAAAACCTTTGTCACTTGTCACACTTATTCACATATGCAGTTGCATCCTTGGCCAATACCGTCCATTAATATCCCTGAGTGATGATTCTATTCGCTAATGACCTTCCTGTGATGTGATTGGAGTAAGAAGCCCCATGCACATCCTTTAAATTATACTTTACTTCAGACGAATGCACACATTTGAGTAGAGGGAGTAGGAATCCTTTGTTATACTTGATGTTTCCTATGATGAAGAGCTTTGCCGCTTTGTACCTCAGTTTTTTATTCTCGTCTTTAGAATCGGGCAATTCTACATCCCTAATGTACTGGATGGTAGGATCCATCCAAGAAGTTCCCATGTTAAAATTCAAATAGAATTCCATCATGCTATCTTCCTCTTCAATGGTCAGTCGATGTAAGATCTCTATCGGTATTGACCTTCGAATTTCTGTTCTTGTGGCGAAAGCTAGTCTTGCCAAAGTGTCGTCTCGGATGTTGTCTAGCCTAGGTATCCTCTCTAGTTTCAACTATCTAAAATGATTCAATGATATTTTTACCCTTACGAGGTATTTATCCATTCTATCATCCTTATCCTCATATACTCCCAAAATTTGATTCACAACTAATTTGGAGTCACGATGAACTAGGACTGGCTAACATTATATACTATGGTAAGGGAGAGTCCTGCCAGAAGGGACTCATATTCTGAATCATTATTGGAGTCCTTGAAATTGAACACCAGAGCGTATTCAATGTCAGGCCCATCTAGGGTCTACATAATCAGATCTGCTCCACTTTCGGCCTCTCACGAATATCCATCGACAAACAAGTTCCACACAGGACCATCTTTGGAAAATTATCCTCTTAGAGGGTCCTATTATTAATGAGGCATCTCTCTTACTCATTATCAAACACCTTACCCCTTACTATACTCGTCTCGAACTCAGTCAAGGGTAGGCATATTCTTCATTCTGGCTCACAATCTGGGGTCTCAATTTCTTCTACGTCGGCCTCATCCTATGTGAACTCTGCTATGAAATCTCAAATTCCCCAAACTTAATTTCCTAAGCCATCAACCTACTCTATTTCTTAGTTTTATGGATGACTCATTTGAGAGGAAAGTCGATGAGGAAGATCATAGTATGCACTTGAAAGTATGGCTTCATTTTCCTTGAGGCATGGATTAAAGCATAGGCCAACTTCTCCATTTTAGGATATCTCTTCTCGGCCCCTTGGAGGCCCCTTTGTTGAAGTACATTGGCTTCTATACACCATCCTCATCTCTGATAATGGCAGAACTAATGGCCGATTTTGACACTGCTAGATACAAATACAACTTCTCTCCCTGAATTGGTCTTGACATCAGGAGTGGGGAGCCGAGGTAGGTCTTCAACTCTTGAAAGGCCTTTTCACACTCCTTATTCCACTCAAAATCTTTTCTGAATACCTTAAAAAAGGGAAGGCACTTATCAGTAGCTCTATACACAAACCTATTCAATGCTGCCACCTGTCCAGTCAACCTCTACACATCTTTTATTATTATTGGTGTCTTCATCTCCATTAAAGCTTTAATTTTCTTGGGGGTTTGCCTCAATACCCCTTTAGTTTACGATAAAGCCCAAAAACTTGCCCGCCCCCATGCTGAAGACACACTTGGCAGGGTTGAGTTTCATTTTGAAATCGTCTATAGTATCAAAAGTTCACTCAAGGTCAGCCACACAAGTGTCGACCTTGAGACTATTCGTTAACATATCGTTGACTTAAACCTCCCTCATCTTCTCAATTTTCTCCTCGAACATCTTGTTTACTAATCTTTGATATGTTTCCCCGATATTCTTAAAGCTGAAGGGCATGACCTTGTAATAATAGGTCCCTTTTTCCATTATAAAAGATGTCTTCTCAGCATCAGTCGGATCCATGAATATCTAATTATAGCCTGAGTAGGCATCCATAAAACTCATTGATTTTTGGCTAGCAATAACGTTAACCATTTGATCTATCCTCTGTAGGGGAGAGATTTATTTGGGGTAGGCTTTGTTCAGATCTATAAAATCAACACACATCCTCCCCTTACTGTTGGCATTGGGGATGATGACTTCATTTTACTAACCACTCAAGGTAAATGACCTCCTTGATGAAGTCAGCCTTTTTTAACTTCTTCACCTCTTCTTCGATGACATCATGCTTATCTTGAGAGTAAACTCTCCTTCTTTGTCTTATCATCTTTGTATCCTCAGCCACATTGATCTTGTTGCAGAGGATCTTCAGATTAATGCAGGGCATATCCTCATGGATCCAGGTAAAAATGGTTTTCCTCTTCTTCCACAGCTTGATCAACTCCTATTTGATCTCCTTCTTCATGGATTTAATGATTTGGACGGGTTTTTTTGGCTCATACTTATTAAGGATGACGGATTCTACTTCCTCAATGCCTTTACCCTTCTTTAGCTTAGTCTCATCCCTAGGGTTAAGAGTGTAAATATTGTAAGTTGTAGTGGCCCTTTTGTATGCCTCCCTCTCCCCAGCTGAGTTGAAGTAGCATTCATGTGCCTCAACTTGGTCACCCTGAACTTCTCCTACTCCACATGGAATCGAGAATTTAATCATCTGGTGAACTGTTGAGGGCACGACCTTGAACTCCTTGAGGGTTACCCGTCCTAGAATTATGTTGTAGGCTGATTAAACGTTCTCATCGATGATAAAGAAGTTGATTTTCTTCATGAGGCATTTTGGCCAGCTATTCTCCATTCTAACTTCCATTTAATAAATTCCCAATGATTGCACTTTCTCACCATTAAAATCGATGAGAGGTTGGTGATATGGGATCAACCTCTTCTTTCTCAGCCCCAAACCCTTGTATCAGTCCCAAAATAACACATCGGCCGAGCTGCCACCATCGACCAATATTCTAGGAACCTCATACCCATGCACAGGGTGGTAATCACTAATAGTTCATCATGTCAGGCTAAGATCCCCTTAGAATTCACTCTAGAGAAACTAACAATCAACGTATTCATATCAACTTTAGTTCTTTTTACCTTCTTCGGTTCAACCATTATCGAGTGTACTTCTTTGGGTGTTGGAGGAGGAACTTTGGCCTCTTCCACATGAGCCTTTCTATCAAAAATCTCCTTTCCCCTCCATTAAGTCCTCCACAGATCGTCTTAACTCCAAGAGAAATTTTATGGAGCCGACCCTTAGGATCGGTGATAAGAGGTGGAAGGTCAGGGTTTGCTTCATCAACATCGTTCGAGTCATCATCGTTTTAGTTGGCTGGAGCGTCCTGCTTGAACTTGTCATTCCTCCTCTTTTGGATGTCATCCTAGCCACCCTTTGAACTATTCTTGTCAACATACTTTATTAACTTCTAGCTTGTAGCATTTTCTCAATCTCGTCGTTTAGAGCGAAACATCTGTCGATTGTATGGCCATGATCTTGGTGAAATTCACACCACGAATTTTTATTCCTCTTATAAGGAGGGGCTCTCAGCTTCTTAGGCCATCTTAGAGATCGATTATACTTGATCTCATTTAGGATGTGCTCACAACTGACTGTCAAAGGGGTATAGTCAGTTAACTTATCGTCGCCTGACCTCTTCTTGCCATCCTTTTTATTTTTCTAAAACTTACCTTTGCTGCTCTTTCCCTTCTCATCTTCACCCTTAACAGTAATTGCCTCCTCCGCATTCATGACCTTGCCGACCATTGCTAGGTGTTCAGACATGGATTTAGGAGGATCCTCACTTAGCCTCCAAAGGAGTTTTCCTTTCTGTAACCCTCCCATCAGGGCAGTCATAGCAATAATCTCTTTATAATCTTCAACCTCTAATTTCTCCTCATTAAACCTTGTTATATACTCTCTTAAACTTTCATTCTTTCCATGCTATACTAAAGAGAAAGGAGTAAATCCTGTTGGCTTCGTCTAGTAGGTACTGTAGGCCCACAAAATAATCTATAACTTAATTCATTTAGTCACATCATTACTTATATTGATGATTTCATTTGTATGACTGTATGCTAGCTACGATTTTATATCACGTGATTATTATTATCCGACTTTCCATGTTTATCTAGATATGCTTCATCTAATTTTTTGTCATGCTAGATATTCATTTGTTTATCGTTTTCTCTGGTTGTCTATTCGAGACAAAAAGGGGGAGAGATGGTATGTGATGTAGGGTGAGTTTTGTTTGATGAGAACATATTGATTTGAGCTATATTATTTACGTATTCTCTTTAGTATCATATGTTTTGCTCATATGTTTAACAAATGGTTTGTTTTACAAATTGGTATTTCATAAAATTTTATATCATCTGTACCTCCATACTTCACGTGGTATTTGTTGTTTCGTGTGTGCAATGATTATTCAGAGATTGGAGATTATGTGACTACATCACATGAAGACAACTTTATGCTTCTAGTCCGATATTTGTTTACTAGATCGTGTCCTATATTTTTCTAGGTTTATGGGATAGGATTTAGGTCATTTGGCTTGATGGCTCGGCCTAGGCATTTAACTATTTTGGTTTTGTCACAGAATAGCCAAAGGGGTAGATTTACGAGGACTAATTTCCAAGTAGAGTCAATTTGTATTTATTGGCATTATTCTGGACAAAATCAAATTTTAGTCATAGATAAATTTTATCTTCTCATAATTCCCACATAGTCGATGGCGTGTTGTTTTGAAGACGTAGCGGCCAAGCTTCAAAATAGATTATGCTGTGTTTATTGTGCACATTTCACATCTTCAGATCATATTGCATCCCAATATACTCTCAGGTATGAACGCATAATGTTAATGGGACTCAAAAAATATTTTAAGGATGTTATTTTATTTAAAAATGATTTAAAAGTGTTTTTACTTCTTTTTTCAGAAGATAACTTCATTTTTTCAGAGATAAATATGTTTTAGAGTCGTGTGGATATTTCCCTTATGTTTTGGAAGATTAAAAGACATCTACAGTCATTCTAACAACATGTGGTATACCTCCATAGTTTTGCCAATTTTCTCCTCAAATACTATTTACTAGCATATGGTAAGTAGCTACAATGTTTTCAACCTGAAGGGCATGATGTTGTAGCAATATGTACCCCGATTAATGATGGATAATGTATTTTCCCAATATTCCTACTTCATCTTTATCTGATTATACCCTAAATAAGTGTCCATGAAGCTTAGTAGCTCATGTCCAGCAGTGGCATCGACCATTTCATTAATTTTGGGTATTGTATAATGATCCTTAAGGCAAACCATGCCGACTTCGATAAAGTCGATGCACACGCGCCACTTTTCATTCTTCTTTTTTATCGTGAACACGTTCGAGAGCCATCCCAGGTATTTAACATCCTCAATGAATTATTATT
Organism: Sambucus nigra; assembly: GCA_949130495.1. NCBI lineage: Eukaryota > Viridiplantae > Streptophyta > Magnoliopsida > Dipsacales > Adoxaceae > Sambucus > Sambucus nigra. The sequence goes on from OX422217.1 coordinate 262,850,905, forward strand.
ATATTAATTTGTCAACCTCCTCCTAAATGACCAAATTATTCTCTGGGCTGAACACGCAATGCTTCTTTCTAATGGTATTTGCGTCTTTTACGATATTGATCTCGTGGAAAAATGTTGGTTCTATGCTCGGTATGCCCTCATGACTCTAATATAATACACTATTTCTCTGTATCGAGAGATATGCTAACCCTTTCTTGAAGTTAGGTATAGTGATGAATCGATCTATGCTGTCCTCTCAGGATGTTCATCGTCTAGAATTACATGCCCAATGTGCTCTACGACCTCACTTGTGATCAACTTATCTTTATCTAGAGAATTCATCGCAATTTGATAAGCATCAATTAGTTTCTTCTGTTTCTCTTTACCACACAAACCCTATAGTTTGTTGGAAACTTTAGGCATTAGGGAACAGTGGAAGGTACGACCTCAAATCTTTTCAATCCGACCCTATAGAGGATGATGTTATAAGCGGAGTGGACATTATCATCAAGGATGAAGAAACATATCATTTATATTCGAAAGGTAGGCCATGTGCCAATGATAAACCTTAGGTTGATCGTTACCAAGGGGTGCACCTTCTCCCTTAAAAAATTGATAAGATGTTTATGATATGTCTCTATTGTTTAGTTTTTCAACCTCAATTTCTTGAATAAACTATGGAATAATATGAAGGCAGAGATTCCATTATCGAATAAAAGTCATGCTACTCTGCTCTTGTGAACCATTATAGTGACGACCAAAGGGTCATCGATGGGATAGAGAACTCCGCATTGATCATGTTTTGAAAACCCAACAATTAGATGGTAATTATTTACCTTACTATGATGAGTCTTTCCAATAACGACTAAATTCATCTTTCAGATATGAGCACAAGCCTTCCCCTCGTTGAGGTAGGCTTTCCTCTAGGCGGGTCCATCTCCGCCACCAGCGTCACCTCCGGCTATAAAATGACAATCAAAAGAAATAATGATAACGTCATTCACCAACTCCTTGGGTTTTTTAAGAAGATCTGGATATCGTTCGTTATCTAGGTCCCCATATCGACCATATTTCTTCTCGTCTACCTTTTTTCAAGGGGATTTAGATCATCACTTGGGTTTTTGATCCTTGTTTGGATGACCACCTCTGTCCATGTACTTAGTCAATTTTCCACGTCTAATCAAGGCTTTCATCTAATTTTTCGGGGCTAAGAACTTGTCAGTAAGATGCTCGCGATCTTTGTGGAAATCCCAGTACTTATCCTTATATTTCTGGTTTGGTACAACCATCAATTTTCTAGGACGTTTAAGCTCACTGCTTCCCCTGATTTCCCTAAGTATGTGGTGCATGCCTACGGTGAACGAGGTGTATTCCTCGAATCTCCTCAAATTCTTTGCTTTCTTTTCATGAGGCTTTTTCTTTTTATCAGAGCTTTTTCCAGCCTCAAATTTGGCATGGATATATTCCTTTTCTTCAATTGCTTCTTTAGTGTACATACTTTTGCCCACTTTAGAGAGGATCTTGGTTATCTTGCTTGATGGATCTTTAGTTAGGGCATAATATAACTTTCCAGACAATAGAATTATGATGAAAGCGGTGATGTCAATTTTGTTATCATAGTTAATCACTTCAAGCTTCTCCGTGTTGAATCGTGTGATGAATTCCATTATATTTTCACATGCCTTTTAATGGACGTTTAGCAACTGAGCTACTCTTTGCCCTAGCTTTGTACTTTAACAAAAATTCGTAACAAATAGTTTGGGCAACTACTAAAAAGTCAAGATTTTCCATTTTGGCAAGACATCATACCATACTTGAGCTGACCGAGTGGTAGTACTGGAAAAAAGCCCTGAATCATGTCTTATCAAGTACAAAATAAATATATAAAGCAATATGGTATTGCTCCATGTGTAACATCATATCTGATTTTCCATCATACATTGCAATGATGACCCTCTGGCTTCAAATAGTAGGGGTTAGATAACCCAATACTGCAGTTATGAATGGTGATCCATGAACGAAGTCCCTCTACAAAGGGTTCTTTATTTTGATTATTTAACCCAAACAATCTTCTAAGAATTGAATAAAACCTTTTTAGGGTTGCTATTCTCTCTTGTCCTTTACTGTGATGGTCTTCTCTGCTCGACCTTGTCTCTTGGTTGATCTTTCTTCTTGTGAAGTTTGCTCAGATTTTGCCAACCCTCACATGCCTAGCCTTTGTAACACCCAGTGTTTTTATTATTTAATTTAATTAATTAATTAATTAGAATATTCGAGATTTTTTTTTGGATTTAATAATTTTTATTGGTTAAATATGTTGGTTATGATTTTAGAAGAATAAAACTTCAAGCGGAATCGAAATCGGATTTAAAATGAAGTTTTTATGAGAGTTTTAAGTTTAGCCTAAAAAAAAAATTTTAAAAAAGGAAAAACATTTATCACGGATTTAGTCAGTGACTAATAAAAAAAGTGATTTTTAGTTAAATGGTATTAAACGAAGGAGAATGGCAGTGGCCGCGTACCTGTTTGATCGATCGATCGACTCTGCCCAGATTTGAGGCGGTGGGTCGATTTCTTTGTAGACTTTGAATGGGATTAGGACTCCTAATTAGTATATAAGCTTCATTATTCGTAGGGGGACTTCTCATAATCACTTTTTCTCAAGTTTTTTACCAGAAAACACTTCCAAACATTTTTCCTCTCAACTATATTCATTAACCTCCAGCAAAATCAAGTTTTTGACACAAGTTTTGGGAGGCTTATTTGGGGTTAATCAAGATTGATTTAAGAACATTTGTTTGCTAATTTTTCGAGAGGAATCCAAATTTCTAATCGTATTTTCAACACAATCTTCACAGGCATGAATACTCTATTATTTTTCTTTAGTAATATGCGTTTTAAGTGTCGCCTAAACACTTAATTACATGTTTTCTTAAAAATAATTAGTGACTTAATTAGAAAAAGTGAACACTAACTATGGGGATATTTTTACAAAATCTTTTAATCTGAATTATATTCATAACCCTTTGGGTACGTAGGATTCGTCAGTGATTTTGGGTTTTATTGGTGTAGGTTGCATGTAGAAAAACCCTGTTTTAAAATAAATGGATTTGGGGGCGTATAACTCATGTAATTTGTGTTGAAACAATTAAATTAGAAGTTTGATGTTCTAAATGATGAAATAGCGGTATATTTAATTTAAATAATTAAATGAGATTAATTGGAGGTTTATGATGAGGTGATAATTAAATTATGATTTAATTGAATTGGACTATCATGCGTAGTTTTATACGTTGATTAATTATGCTTGTTTGTGTGACTTTTTGGTATTATTATATTGACTTTGTGACGACGGGTTGTTCGGTAATTTTGATTTAGGATGCCTTCTAGGTATGGGACTCGTGGGTAGGCCTTTTAATGATTTACGCCTTCTAGGTATAGGACTAGTGAGGGTAGATTATCGCGTTTTTATCATGTCGGGGGTGGGCTGATTTTTTTTACTTTATCATCGTTACGCTAGCCTAGGCATGAGACTAGGTCGAAGTTTAGGATAAAAATTCTTCCTATACATAGGGTAGGACGTAATAATAACTTGGGGACCCTTAGTTATGGGACTAAGGGTTATTTTGAGGATCTCACATCGATTAAAAGGGTGGGGTGATTATAAATAGAGAAATTGAGAATTAATAGTTAAGATAATAAAAATGGGTATTAAAATTTGTGGCGACATAATGTGTCGGGATGTCGTGTCGTGTGTGAAACCTTGTCATGTGTCGGGGCCGACTGTTTAAACGGGTCAGAGGACGATTGACAAGGGGAAGTGTGACACTTTAATTAAAAAAAGTGAGAACAATAAAGTTGGTTAATTTAATTAAATTAACATCGTGGTACTTGGAAATTTAAAATCATATTGGTGTGCCTTTATAAATGGAGATTTTTGCGAGTAGTTAGTGATTTATATTTATCGCATTTAACCATCCCATTTAATTTAAAATATTCTATTGTGATATTTATTGCGTATAATGCTACTGTCTGGATTCAAGGATCCTATTTAAGGGGAGTAGTGTGTATTCTTGCTCGAGGATTTGACTCTGACCCATGCGTTGACTAATATTTTTAAGGATTAGAATTGGAGAAGCTACATAAGTTTATCGGAGTTATCATTTGGAGGTGCAACGGGAGTTATTTATTTTATGGCATAGTTTAGTAGACTTTTTTTTCCAGTCGTATTTAATTATGAGACTTCATTGGAGTTTTATTGGTCCATTCAGTTCCAAAGTTGTTTAGAGGATTTATGTTGGATTATTCAGATCTTTATTATTCAGATTTTATTTAATCATTTTTTGGAGATTGGATTTATTCGGAGTTAGCATGTGATGTATTTTTTTTCCGCTTAGTTGTTTATGATAATTTGAGATTGATTCAGTTATTTATCTTATGGACTGATTATTTATGTCTCATATCTGTCTCATGCTAAGAATGGTATTTATTTAGATCACACCCGACATAGTTTGGTGGCGGTGGATGGCCACCCCGTCTGTCGGATTTTGCGGGGTGTGATAGCCCTGGCCTTGCTGAGCACTCAACCATTCTTATCTCCTCTTTACATACTCTAGATTCTCTGTACTGATTTGCCCTTGTTTTTTATTAGGCACAACTAATCAAATGCAAAATTCCTTCTTAGTCTTCATAGAATACTCACGCATTCTAAGGAATATGTCTGCTCACCTCATCATCATACCCCCAGATCTAATGGTGGAGGTTGCCCCTGGATGGTAGGATTTATCACTTTTCCCTGATTAGAGTATTTGGATTTCCTATTTTCTCTTTGTGATTCCAAATCTAATCTTGTAGGACTTTTAGCTGATTTTTCGCAATAATGCCACCTCCTATCCTTATATGTGGAAGGGGGTGGTATATCCTATCTCCTCTTAGAGTTCTAACCCTTTATCGTGGTAATCAGGTTTAATTTAGGTTTGTGTTCCCCGTTTAGAAAACTTTGTGTTAATTTCTTAATGCTTTCCTGCATGACCTATTGGCCTCTATCCAAGCTCATTAAGATTCCCTATACATCACCTATATCCTTATGTGTTTATGGAGGAATTCCTTCAGTGGCTCGATTGCTTTTTGGATTTTTTGCCATGTTCACTGTATTTTGAGAAAAATAGAGTACCACAATGACAAAAATAGAGTATAATAATTGCTATAGAAAATCTGTCGGAAAAGAGGTTTTGAAGGCTGAAAGGAGTAAATCTGATGGTGAATTTCGAGATTAACATATAACTGATGATGCTTTCTAATCCATCGAAACCCAAGTGAATAGGAATGACATTGACTGGTCTACTAAAACCGGGTATCCTCAATTTAAGAACAAATTAATAATGATAGAAATAAATAGATAGTTATTGCATTCGCACTGAAGACACCAATTTGTTATCGCTAAAAAATGGTATAATGGTTTTGACTTAGCGGAAGCATACAAGTATAAACGATAATAGATAAAGAGATATAAATTAAAAGAATACTTATATAAAACTCGCTATATAGAGAGATGAGGGAAAGGGAATGAATCCAAATTTATGCGATTCGGCCCAAGGAGTTGCATACGTCCACATGTGCAAGTGTAGATAGAATTGATTTGTATAATGACAACGTGTAATCTCAGCTACCTATACCTTTTTTGTTTACTTACCCGCCTTTAAATATGGATGTTGACATATTTGTTTATGGACTATTACAACCCATCCATTAAAGTGTGTCAGATATCTTACCTTTTTAAATTAAATAAGTACCTACTTTACATGGTAGTGGATTAATGATTGTAAAGGTAATATAATCACATATGGTGGGAGAGAATGTTTGTCTATTTCCAGTATATGGATGTGCCGTTGACATCATGCCACTGCTTGACATATCTTCGCTGTGACAGAGACATTTGACAAAATTAACTCCGTAAAATGACGAAGTTAAGCATTCTATCTCAATTACTATGGCCGACTAGAACACTTCAGCCAACCCTACGACTATATAAGTCAATCTCAATGTTACATGGGCTAATATCTTTATTACATGGTATAATAGATACGTGAGCATGTTAAAGTGACCCGGTCTCTAAAACTAAATGTGACACCCCACCTAATTAAATATCGGGTGATCAATCGTTTATTAAATTAAATCGAAGTGACCGATTGGTTCATTCTTAGCATCACTGTGGAAAAACAATTTCATTTTATTTATCACCTAATAAATAATTAAGCTATGTGTCAAAACATTTAATTTTAATTATACCCAAATAATCCGTCAATAAATTTCCATTCTTTACAATATAAGCTATATGCATTCCACATGAATATAATGAATACTATACATAAATCGGATACTGAAATAATAAGACTGGATAAAACATTCCAATTCAAGTCTCAAACCAACAAACTATAAATTCCTCAAGAGCAATGGAAATAAAAACTAAAGTAAACTGAGTACAATATTTACTAAACGACTGAGAGTGGGCAAAACAAGCCCTAAATGGATGTCTGAAAAGGAACAAAAGGAATTGGTAGAGGCATCTAAGTCCAAAGACTTGCAACTCCCATAACTACTGCAGCTCGCTAAACGATCCATGCGTCTAAGTCTAGTACCCCTATGGCTGGGCACCTGATAGATAATATATAGGTATAGCAAAAGAGAGGAGAATAGCAAGAAACGGGTCAGAGCCCGAGTTGTAAAAATATTTGTTTTAGCAAGTATTTAAAACTGCAATAAAGCAAGTATTATGTGCACGTTAGTTTGGAACTCTCATATGAGATTCTCACCTCTCATCTATTGTGCACGCCTAATGTACATCTACCCCCTATTAGTTATGCTACCCAACCTAACTAGTTTGAAGTCATCATACCATCATCTACGTCACGAGTAGAATATATGTATTTCCCATACAATACGTTATTGAAATAGTTTATCCCTTATAATTAAATATCATTATTCGTCGTCCGACTGGTTAATCTTTTACTCACTAATATTATTTTATTTCTCATCATTGCTATATCTACTAATTTCACACAATAGAATTTTCTCATGTTTGTTTATATATATAGTCACATTATCCTTATATATGTATACTGCAATTGAACCACACCCCTTGGTTAATACCGCTTGGCGCAAAGCAATCGTTATTATTACACTATCTACTAGTTATACACAGTAGACATAATCACAATCGCATAAATATATATATACATATAGTCACATCATATATATATATATATATATATATATATATATATATATATATATATCCTGCACCCCTTGGTTAAGACCATTTGGCACAATGCATACTCTGCTATCATGTCCTGGTGCATCACTCGTTGCATATGGACAATTAGTCCAGCGTCTCTGACGAACCATAAATCTCATAACAAAAATATTGGAGATTGTCATACTCACCAGCCAAATGGGTCACGCTCATACCTACGCTCCCATTCAACCGTCGAAACTATTCTACGTCTCAGATAACACGTATCCAAGTTCATATGCTCTGGGTACAATTCAAATATCCCCCATTGGGTCACCCAGGATAAGACTGTCCACTGCGCAAAACTTTCACCCGATAGCAAGTAGCGTAGGTAAGCTATACACACAGTACTAATATTCATATAATAGGCAAACACACATCCTATTTAAAATCAATAGGTATTCACCCAACCAGAACATATACTTTCCATACGTAATATTCTCTCATTACTACGTATAGCATATTTATTTCATTTAATCTCTCTCTTGGAATTTTCAAAGTTAGCTCATCTTTTCAAATATTTAAAGTATCATTATACAATTACCTCCCAATAATTCTGCACTATACTAAATTCATCAACTGATAGTTTTCCTCACTCAAAATAACTGTGTAACTCGAACTAGAGATTTCTCAAGTTTTTGGACCTGTCATTCGAACAAGGTCATATATCATTCGAACGACATCTGCTTTCTCGTTCGAACGAATCTCAATCTCGTTCGATCGAGATTCAACAATCTTCTCCCCCACCAGACCTGTTACGTTCTACACCCTTGATAGTTTTGTTTTCCACCATTTTTAAGCCTAAAACCTCTAAAATAATCATCCCAAACACCGGTCATTTATTTCCCATCAACTCCCTAACATCTATGTATGATTTCCAACAATATATTATCCTTAAATCATCACTAATCATCAATTAAATTCGAAATCTCGAATTTAATTATCAAGAACCCTAGTTCTTAAATTATGTGCATAACTCTAAATTAAAACTCAGATTAATTTCTCAATTTTAATATATAATTCTGGGATTTCTATTCTACTTGCAAAGGGATTCAATTCTTCATCAAAATAATTCCCAATTCATGATTTTTAAGTTCTTTAAATTCATCCAAATCCATTCTACATCATGTATTTGATTCCTATACTAACACGAGCACAATTATTTATAATAGAAAGAAAGTAATAAACACTTGCCTCAATTTTGATAGTCTGATCTACTGATGAAATTGGTATATACTTGTTCCTTATCTTTCAATCTACGCAAAGGTGGTCACAGTGGTGGAAGACGATGGATTTTTGGCTTTAATCTCTTGGGGCTTGTTCTCTCTCACCCTCTGTGGCTCTCCCTTGAAGTTTCTGCATAATACCCTAACTTTTCCTTTACTTAATTGATATTAACCATATATAATTTCCGTCATTAATTAAACCCCAAAAATGCAATTTACCAAAATGCCCTTCGGGGACGTCAGTTAGGCCTAAAATTGCTCGGGGACCCAAACTAAACCCCCGGGTACACTATTCTGACTATCTCGACCCTTCCAGACTCAATAGCGCACTCGAAATGGTCATACAAGTTACTTAAAAATAATTTACTTCTTTAATCCATTAAATTTGTCCCGACACGACTCATACGCGTGTCCCGACTTAATATACCAAACTGTCACGTTTCACACTCTCGACAATTTATCAAATTCATAATTCCATATTAAATATCCACACAGTAATATTCAATCATTTTTCGTCAATAAGTATTAACCCTTGGCACTCTAGTTAATAATTATTTTAATCCGGATTAATAGATTAACAATTTAATTTCTCACCTTTTTACTTAATTAATCCAACACTAATATAAATCTCATAATTATTTAACATCATAAAAATACGGGTGGTTACACTAAAATAATATCTTATACACAATTACATACTTTTGCTTTTTATTTATACAAATATCCAATAAACCAAACAAAAATGCTTCAAAATCATGAAATACTTTCATAAATGTTAGAGGATCACTAGATCTGGGGATTCTATCTATTATTTTTGTAGGTGGTAATTTCCTATAATTAATGAAACTTAATGAATACAAGACAAATAAGAATGAATGTAATAAAAAGTAGTGAAGTCACACACATAACATAAGATATAAGTGGTTCGTTAACGTCTCTACATCCACGGTGTACTGGGGCTAGTCCTTTATTGCTTTAGAGAACTGATAGGCAGAGTTATAATACTACTCGACATTACAATATTGCATACCTCTTTATGGGGAGTGACTTTACATTTATAGAGAATCTTAGGAGATTCCTAAGCTCTATTATTATCTAACCCTAAGAGGTAGGACCAATCTCATCTCATAATGAATCGTTAAAAGTGATTGAATTTAAGTAGTCTTCTCTGACTTGGACTTTTAATTCATTATTGAAATGTGGACTAAGTACTTTTACCGAGCACGTGCCTGTGCGATTATGGACCCCACAATTTCCCTAAAATCTCAGGGTCTTCATGAGTTCACTGGGCGTTATCATGATTAGGTTGGCTATTAATATCTGACAAGTCTTTACAGTGAGTGAATAGAAATATTCCTCACTAGTTAGAGGCTGAGACTCGTCTGAATTCTCTTCCCGTTATTCGGAGTACAATTTTGTAAATTCCCCCCTAAATGGAACTTTTTTCGTTCAGAGTTCCCCAGGGGCACGATTGTAAATACGATACATTTACTTATCCATGGTGAAATACAATCATCACTTCGATGGTCACCATACACGCACCATAATTACTTACTTGCTAACCATAAAGCCATTTCACACCACAAAACAGTTGTTACCTTTAATTCCCTCTTATTTCAAAACTCACAACTTGGAGGAGAGTTTTCACAACTTCAGTTTTCAGTGTAAGCTTACTTGACTCCATTTCTATCATTTTTCTGCATTTCTTGATATTATTTTCTCAATTCTTCTTTTGAGCTACCATATTCAACGCCGGTGTAAGATATTAATGAGAGCACTATTGAAAAATTTAAAATTTATTACCACATTACCCAATGGGTTAATGTCGAATTAGTAAAGGGACCATGTGATCTTTACCCACTCCCTGAAGGCTGTTGGCTATCTTCAATATTTATAGCTGAGTATGGATAGCATTCCCCCCAAACTAGTTGTTCCTCAAATTCTACCAATACTCCGATGTGGTCCCAACCCATATCGCTTTAAATACCTAGAGGATCGTTAATGGGGTGCATCGCATTAACGAGCTATATGGTACCACTCTTGGTATTGATAATATCAGATATTGTTACTAGTGGGCGATGGCCAACAAAGGTACATATTACATGGAGACAAGGGTGGCCAATTAGGCCCTAGTTTTGAATCTTCCTGATTACAATAAGATTACTGGAATCATGAAAAAATTATGAACAAATGGAAATACTCCTTTTTCCCGAGGGCGTGTCATATTAATGAGCGAGATTCCTTAAGGAAGGGAGAGGCATAAGTTTAATTGTAATTGGATTCTTGATTTTTCACACTTTTCTTTATTTTGGCTAATTTCAAGTCCCTTTCTTTGTTCCTTTCAGAAAATAGAAAGAAAAAATATCCCCATGATCATGATGTTAATTTTGTTGAACTCTATATAGCTTGGGTTATCCAGCAAAGGGTTGGAACCATTGATCATACTAACTCAGTGGTTTTTTTTCTCGACTATAATAGTTATACCTCCTCATATCGTGAGGCGAGTAGAATAAGATCTGTTTATCTTCCTTAACTCAGACGACCCTAAATCTTCTGTCTCCTAAGATTTAGAGGGGGGATGGATCGAAAAAGGAAGGAAAATAATATTTTTTTAAACCATTGGATGCCTTAACTATTACTTCTATAGAGCTTTCTCTTGGATCTATGGCTAAGAGGAAGGTTAAAATTTTGATTTTTATAAATGTGGGCAAATATGAAGATCTTGCTCGGTTGGTGCGAAAGAAGAGTGAAGTTAGAGGTCCCACCAATCCCATGGATAATGGGGATTTATCCTATAAGGACTATAAGACCCTCTTAAAGAGGTTGAAGAAGGATCATGCTCCTCCCCCACTGGATGTTGTGTGGAAAACTACTATTGATAAGGACAAGGGTGTTTCCCATTTTGTGGTTGCTCACCCTGACCTGTCCCGAGGCTTGAATTGATCGGAGGTCTATCCTTTTAACAGGGAAGATGCTTCTACTTTACCCTATGGCCGGCTATTAGAATGTGCCAACCATAATCTCTCCATCATAAGTTCACCATTTTTACATACTTCTACTCATTTTTTTTCCGATTACATTTTACTTACCTCTGTTAGCCCATTGTCTGAAAGTTCGTTATTGACTACGATCAATTGTTGGAGTGAAATGATGCATTAAAGGGTTCCTCCATTTATGTGGAGGATGATTTTAATGAATTGGGAAAATCTTTAGAAGTTGGTCGGTCGCTTAATGTTGACTAAGAGGATGAGGATGAGAATATCAACTAAACATTCCAAATCTTGGGGGTTGAAGATAATTTTCTTAAAAGAAGATCAATGACTCTGCAGCCTTGGTCTAAACTGCAGATAAGGCTAAGAAATATGCTGAGAGTTTCATGGTCGAGGTTGAGATTATGAAACAATATTATAATGAGGCCAAGACCAAAGTCGAGAAGGCCCTATATGGCGTGTCTCGAGCTAAAGATGATGCTTATACTCGTAGTTGGGACAAGGCCTTTTCCAAATTCGGATACCAGATTACATACTAGAGAAATGTATTTTTAAAGAACGAATGGGATGAGGCCCTCATGAAGGGCAACATTATCGAGGACTCCGACCTCTTCAAGGAGAAGGACATAGGTTCCCCTCCTCAAATTGAGGTCGAGGACGATGATGATGATGATGATGATGATGATGATGATGATGATGATGAGGAGGAGGAGTAGGAGGATGAAGAGGAGGTCGAAGGATAAGTTTCTTTTACTATGATTGCTGAGGAGAAGGTCATACACACTACTGATACTGGGGCCTACCAGCTAGAAACCATAACCATTATTCAAGCTCACAAAAATGATAAGGTTATTGAGAATGCTCCTTAGGAATTTTAGCAAACATTGTATTTATCTTCTATTAATGCTATAGGGGATTCCCCCACTTCATATCCACTAATGAAATTTAGAGTTTTATTCAGCTTTTTCCTATTAATTTATTTTGCAATACTCCGTATATTTTCTTACTTTTTTCAAAGCTTATATATCCGACCACCTATTCATGAAGTTTAATGAGAGACTTATAGCATTTGTCACCACTCAGCATGAATTTCTGGAAAAACGAGGAAGATTCTTTGCTGCTCGCCATGGCGAGAATGATGATGACAATAATCTCGATGAGCTTTTAGGCATTGATGTTTCTGTTCAAGCAAATGAAGCTTACTTGGATCTATGTCTCCTTTTTTATTAGGATGTGGAGGATATTGCAACCTTTCAAGATATTCTCCAAGACAATCAAAGCCATCATGGGTAAGTGCTCACCAATCTAAGATTTAATTTGACGAAAAAGTGGTTGATCATGTGAAAACTGAGTGGTCGTGTAAGGTCACTGTTATTTTTTGGTTTCCCACCACAATAAAAAAAACCTAAACTCCTAATACTCTTATTTTACAAGTATAGTGGGTAGTTCGGGTATCGAATCCACAAGGATTGAGTCTAGACTTTAATTTATTTATTATTTCTCAAATAAAAGTGTAAAAGATTAAATCGATTAATTATAGATTAATCCAGACATGTATTGAAACTAAGATTAACAAAAGAAGTAAAAACTACATATTGAGAATAATATTCCACACCTCGGGTTAATTAGAATAAACGATTACATGGGAAGAAAAATTTATCAAGATTAAATCTCATTTTGTCAATTAATAAAATATTGTCACTCTCTAAATTCGCATAAAATCCTACTATGACTTTGGCGTCAACAAATCGATGAAAAATTACATACGCAAGGTCATAAATATAATGCATACATGATATGCACCATTAAATCTTCTAGTCATAAAATCAAGAACAACCTAACCCCTTTAAACTCATATAATCCATCTCCAAAACAAAGAAACGATTTAATCCAAGGTGAGTTCAATCATCACAACCTAAACTAATTTAGATACAAAGAATATTGAAGAATGTAATTAAAGAAAGTAAGTAGGAAAGCAATAAATTATGAAGGACAACTAATTAACAAAGCTTGAAAATAAAAATGGAAGTTTATATAAATGGGGTATAAGATGAATGGTCATACTTACATAGACAAATGGGTTAAATCCTTGGAGAGAGAGAAACTCTCATAAAAAAATATGATCTATATCCCTAAAATAAAATTCCTCACATTCTATTTTTACCCTTAAACAAACTACCAACAAAACAATGCAAAATAACCCAGAAAACAACAATTTGCATTTTTTTATAGTCGAGGTCAACCTTTAAAAGGACCCGATTGGCCTTGCCTCTAGAAGTCCTCTCTCACTCCAATCCAAATTTGAAACGTTGCACGAAAAAGGGTATAAAATCTTCATACGGACTCAGATGATGCACGGTCAAAACTCACACGAAGATAATTCAATTCTATACATGATGGTGTTTTGAAACCCTCCAAATTATGCTGTATAAAATTACCAAATTACCCTTGAAGTAAAAGAACATGTCGAAACTTGTTAAAAATGACCATAACTTCCTCATTAGAGATGATAATGACACACATTCAATGGACACATGAAGATAATTTGATGATATACATGTTGATAATTTCATACCATTGAAAACAGAGAGTTTAAAAAGACCAAATTTCCCTTGAAGTTGCATTTTACCACAAAACTTTCTCAAAACGCATCCAACCTCACACCATTCATCCATAATACCTACAAGAGCTCAAATATACATCATAAAACATACAAATATATTGGACAAAGTTTATCGAACATACGAGCTTAAATATGGAATTAACGGACACGAGAATACTAGAATGTGCAAGAATAAAGGGTACTAAATACAATATTCATAACTAATCACATCCTAACTTAAACATTGTTAGTCCATAGAAATAAAGATAAACGGGAATGAGAAAAAGTGGTGGACCAACTAGAATATCTATACATATATATAAATCATAAAATCCACTTTCGTAGGGAATATGATTGCATTTAATATATGTAATAAGACGTCAAACCCCTAGGTTACCCTAGTGGAAGAGTGTTGTCTCATTGGGAATTTCAGGGATGAAACTCACAAATATCAAAGTTTCCTCAAAATATTCCCAATCAACAATATAAGACAAGGTCAACATTAACGAAAAGGATTTCAACATGTTGTTATCGTAGTAAATGAATTCACACAAAAGTCTCTAGTTATTAACATTAGAGAATGGACTTCATAGAATTAAAACCTTAAGTGTGGGAGGAAAAGTGAGCACATGAAAAGTATGATCTTGAAAAATTTCTATAAACTAGATAAACATTAAAGTGTGCATAATATCAATCCTCTCTGGTGATTACACTCAACAAATAAAATCATTATGAAATGGGGTGTAACACACATGGGACATGTGGTCATAAAGAATAATTATATAAGAAAACTAGGTCACACACGTTCCATCAATGAATAATGTTACATATAAAATAAAAAATATGAAATATCAATGAAAGGATATCATCATTATTATCAAAATTATTATCATTTGAATCGTACTTACCCTAGGATCACATATAACTTGTATAGGGTTGTAATGTAGGTTTATGGTTAAGGTTATGATATAAAAGTAATATTTATGGATTCAAAGGTGTTTGGAGATGAAACACTTGGGATAATGGAAAATTGTGGGCAATTTGATAATTAAAATATGATTTCCATAACAAGCATTGGATATTACATTGAAAAGTGACAAAGATTATTGAACACTACGTACAAAGTGGAAATACTTTATAATTCTTTTGTTTTCCTCTTTTGCATGATCTTTTACTATTACTTTTCTGTTCTTTTCCTTTTCTTCACCTTTTCTTTTCTTTCATACTATCACATGCTTAATTGTAACCACATAATAATAAAATGATTCAATGTAATGCCACGACTAGGATTTATGGGTTACCCGTGAATCAACCCGATCTGACCAGAGCTTAGACGTGAAGTGAATTGAAACAACCCAAATAATGTTGCTAGTCTAGTTTCAATTTAATTAACATTTTACTTGTTAGCATGCGATTCCAATTTTGAGATGAACTACATGAGGGCCCGTGGGGAGCACCCCGAAATCCAAGTAAACAAAGTTACTAATGTAAAACATAAATAAAATATGCTTACCTACATAATCCCCTCAAAATACGAAATCGCTCCCAACCTGCCGTAACAAAGTGGGGATGTGATCCTAGGCCCAGTGGGATTTATACAAACAGTATAGTAACAAAGGGCAGTAGGGAATACTCAAACGCTACAACCACATGAATGCAAAATATATATATATATATATATATATATATATATATATATATATATATATATATATATATATATACCTTTGAAAAATACGTATTCCAATGCATTCAATTTATTTCCAAAAATCTTACTTGCCGAGATTAATTAACCTTAATCTTACTTAAGGTTTCCTTTAATTATACTTAACATTCTCACTTTGTTTAACACACTCGGTTCAACACTTGAAACCTTTTCACTTAATTTATTAAACCCATTTCTTTACCGAAATTTAGCCTTTTATTCATTCCAACACTCTTTAGTATTTTCATCAAAAATCGCCATTTCAACACAGGTTATCCCCATGTTAGAAAATACTTATTTAATCTTTGAAAATCCCTTTCACAACACATTATTGTGTTAAGTATGGGTATAACCATATAGGTTGTTTAACCAGACATTTATTTACTCCCTTCAACCCTTTTCATTTCTTTATGGACATTAATAGATTCACGCATTTACTTGTTCATTTCACTTTTATCGGAACATTCATTACATCCATTAAAGTTAGGTTATATTAACACATATTACCAGAAAACCCATTTCATGATATGTCCCATATTTGCTTTATGTTTTCTCGGAATCTTCCTATACCGCATACTTACACGGGCTCCACACCGATGGCTATGCGCACCATATGCTCGGGCTAGTTTATTGCTTTTTTCCGGTATGATCCAAGTTCCTTTTATGTGTTTAAACATTTAATAAATGTCCACATCATTAAATTTCCTTACTTTTACCCGGATGAAGCCAAAAACATGGACTTAATTGTCCGTTTTTCCATTAACACTTGGAAAAATGATTTCTTTCTCCTTTAAGTCCTTTATTCACACATAAGTCGATTTATGCCAAAATTATTTACGCCCTTTAGGACTTAATTCAATTTCAACCGTACTAATATAAATATTCATTAACATTTTTATTCCATAAAAATGTCCCACTTTAAGTAAATTACCAATTTACCCCTTTCGTGCTCAATTTGTAATTTAATCCTTTAACAAGTGTTACTTTTCCAAAAATGATTATTAAGTTTCCAACTTAATATTTTAAACACCTTTTAACCATTTTAACACTTGTTTAATATCACAATTTCCCCACTTCCACACCTGTCAATTTAATAATTTTATTACATGAAAGAGCACCCTTTACACTAGACTAAATTTTCCTTTTGTCTAACTTTATGTTTAAACCCAACAAGACCTCCTTTGAACTCATTGACATATTTATGTACAAAATACTACAAGTTTGTATGCATAGAAAATGTACTTTAAATGCTAAAATCCTATCAAATGGGCTAAACATGCATTACTCTCTAAAATTATATACTATTCACAATAAACACACTTTTCTAGTAAGCAAGACATTCTTAGTTTCCTTAAACTGAAAAATGTCCATTTATTCATAAACTTCTCTATTTTTACATGAAACTTAGAAATATTTATTTCATAAATATTTTGAAAATATTAACATCATTCCACATTTTTATTTCATAAAAATGTCCATTATTTCTTTGACTAGAAATGCACAAAATATCATTTTCCCACACTTTTATTCCATAAAATGTCCATTTTCGATTTAACTAGAAAACACACTATAATAATATTATTTAAAAATTTTATTCCATAAGAACGTCCATGAATAGTATTTTAAATTTTGTAACACTTTTAAAACTCATTTAAACCTTCTTTTAAATGCCCATTTTTTCTTAAAACATCAAGTGTGTACTTAATAAAATCATAAATACATTATAGGCATTTTTCTACACACTCTTACACTCAAATGGTAGAAAAAAGTAATCTGAATTTTTGTTTAATTCAAAACCCACTTCAAAAACTTTATTTATAACCCATTTGTTCATAAAATCATAGAAATCAACTAATAAACTCCACAGATGAAACTATCACAAATCCTACATATATTAAGCCTAATATATATAAAATAACTAATTGAAATTTATACATAAAATTAACCTTAAACCAAGGTCAGCAAAAACCATCTGAAAGAGCTCTAGAAATAGTGGAGATGGTGAAGAAGATGGAGGACGCCCGCACCTATAAAGGTGGCCTTAAGGGGGTCTCTAAAAGCCCACCAAAGCTTATGTCCATGAATCCATTCACCATCTTCATATAAGCTCTTTTCCACCTCCAAGGTACCTTCTTCAAACTCCATCTTCAAGTACCCATCAAATCATCTCAAGAACATCATCTTCTTCTTCTAACAAGTTGTCATAAGGTTTATACAAGGGTTTGGTTTTGGTTTTTAGTGGTGGTGAATGGTGTATATATTTGTGTCGGTGGGTGGTTATAGTCAAAAGAAATCTGGCAAGAAACATCTCTTATGGAAGTTCAAGTTTTAGAGAGAGAGAGAGAGAGAGAGAGAAGCTATCGAAATGGGGATGAGAAGACTAACCTTTCACACCTCACATCTATTTTTCATATACTACCAAGGATGCCTAAACCAGAAATAACATGGCTTGGACTTCCTAAATGATCGACACCTCATCAATATCCAATGGACAAAATGTGACGCTCAAATAAAACTTTCCCGCCGTGGGTGTAATACCCCGTACTTTTTAAAGATATTTAAATTATAAAGGTGGGCGTAATTTGGTAGTTTGAGGAATTGTTGTGAATAGTAATTTTGGAATTTGTGAGTGTAATTAAATAAATTCAGAATATAAAGTGAAGAGTAAAATATTAGTTTGTAAGTGTCAGATTAATATTTACATGGATCATATTTTCTTACGAGACTAAGAATATGAGTGGATTATTTTAATTACATGCCGCAGTTGAGTAAAGCGATAAAGGATAATATTTTAATTGGAAAACACGCGTATTGAAATGTGTTGGGTGAAATTAATGAAATTTAGTTAAGTGACTCGAATGGAGATTTCGAGTGCGCTCTTGGGTTTGGAATGGTAGAGATAGTCAAAATAGAGTATCCGGGGATAACATTTAGATTCCGGGGATTTTTGGACTAGTAGGGACTCGTAATTGAGTACACGAGTCATTTTATAATTGGGTTTACACCTAATTTTGGGATTAATAAGGGGAGAGCCCTCATTTATTCAAGAGAGAGAAAGAGAAAATATAAGGAAGAGAAGAGGAAGAAGAGAAGAGAGGAAGGAAGAAAGGGGGATTTTCGACTCGGGATCGTCGGATTTTATCCACAAGACAAGTGTTTAACTTGATTTATGATTTCGTGTGTTTATTTCTCATATTATAGTTGGTGTAAAACTATAAAGATTTATGGGTTGGATTTTCGTGAATCAAACGGGTTTTCGAAAGATTAAAACGGATAAAACTCGGTTAATACCCAATTTGGGAAACTTAGAAATTAAATGAAATTAATTGTTGGATATGGGTTCTAGGATGATTAGAACCCTTTTTATGTGTGTATATATTGTTTATTGAGGTTTGAGGATGTTAGGAGACAAGATAAAAGCTTGGGGGAAGCTTTAATGTCCGGACAGCTTCTCGGAGAAGAAACTGCCCAGATCGATCGATCGATCGATCGATCCCTCAAGATTTTTGGCAGTTTGGCTTGTTTGGTTTAAGTGGGATAAATTCCAAACTTAATTTTTTTAGCCTATTAATTTGAGGAGATAAGTGCCCAAGTAAGGGAAATTATTCCTAACCATTTAAGGGAGTTAATTGGGGTTAGGAGGGTGCAAAAATGGTGTGGCACATAATGTGTATTTTTTTGATGAAAATAAATTGTAGAGTTAGACATTTGGGGTTCCTAAAAATAGTGTGGGGACTTATATATAATTATTCAAGTGAGGCGTGTGCCTTGGGTTAGTTGAAAGTAAAAATCCAAGATTTACCAAAATAGGGGTGTTTGGGAGGAGTAACACTCGGGGTGATAATTCGGCGGGCAATTTTATATATGTAATTTTGCGCGTAGAAAATGTACTGATATGAAGATTTTGGTTGAGCAAAATCCTACGATGTGACTAGGATGAAATTTAGGATAGGGCTACCGAGAATTGAGTAGCTATCCTATACGTCTATTGACGACGATTGTTATAGGTGATGAGATACCTACGGAATCAAGATACGTAGTGCATATACTATTTAATTATTACGAATTAGTATATTCGGGATTATATATACAAATACTTATGAAGTGATTAAGGTGTTATTTGTATATTAAATAAGAGAGTACTTATCGGGGTAGTATTTTAAGCGTGTGGATGTTTATATTATTACGAATGGGAACATTCGAAGTTATTGGTTATCGCTATAAGAGTTTGGCAAATATAAACATAATATATTTAGAAGTGATATAGATTATATATACGATGTCGTAAAAGTATATATAATATGAGACGAATAAATATATCGGTGCTATTGGTATTATTGTCGTGCGGTGAGAAAAGATCGGAAATAATATATTGATGATTGGTCATAATCGATTAATGCGTAGGATATTTAAGATATAAATATACTACGTATGGGATTTATTATATGGGTTGTGTGTATGCCCTGATGTTATTATGTATATGGGTTAAATGAATACCTATGAGGATTATATATAGGTGAGATGCGTACCCGTTGTTATAATATGTATAGGTGAGACGAATACCTATCATTATCATATGGTTGTGTGAATATCACATTGATGTTATATTTATATAGGTGGAATGGGTACCTATGTTATGGTTTATTATGTGTATGACATACCTACCTTACTTGATATCATGGCAGGTTGTAGGAAGGGGACAATCTTATCTTGTGTGCCTTCGGGGGGATTTAGATTTGGTACCTCAAGAACATAGGACTGTGAAGGACTTATTTGTGAGTCGATAAGTCTGATGACTATGGGAACGTAGGTATGTGCGTGACCCATGGGTATGAGAACTATGTTCGCCTCCAATATGTGTGATTTGTACTGACACAAATCCTGAGTCATTCAGAATGCGTGATCCTTATGTACGTGATGTGATGGGATTTGATAGCAGAGTGTACGTGCACTGCAGCTTAGCATAGGGGTGCTATATATGTATACATATACTGAGAGTAACATATATGTATACTTGTGATGTTCCACTGTTGCTTAGTAGATGAGAAGGACTAAGCTACTTATATTATAGCTCAGTGAATTGATTATTATACTTATGATTGTAATATGTATAATTATACTTGTTGCGTATAGTATATTGTTTATTTATGAGATGGGATATCTTATAATGTAACTTGTATAAAGTGAAAAGAATGAATAAAGTGACATTTTCCTTCCGGTAGATTTATATCCGGATTTATATGAATATGGACCATAGGTTCTAGTGAGAACTATATATATATATATATATACGGTATGGATAAAATGTGGTATGTAGTGAGGGCCTATTGGATCCCGACGATCAACACTATCACGTAGTAGTGTATCGGGGTGGTTCCTTGTTTGGATTTCACTTCGCGAGACACCCCACGCACGAACGTAATGTAATGTTGGGAATGTGGAGAAGTTTAGTCCTTAGTACTCAGATTTATGAGGGTTTTTAGAATACAGGTGAAATACATTAGTTAGGTAGTGTATCTTAACTAGGTTACTTATAAAGGTATGCTATAGTCGTGCCCTATTAGAAGATGGGTGAGGTGTATCTCATGAGAGTGCGATACCAGTTTAAATATGAGAAATATCATATGTTAAAATATGGATTTTAAGCACTTGCTAAAACATTTTCAAAACTCAGGCTCTGACCCGTTTCTCTATTTTTCCCTTCTCTTACTGCATATATATATATATAGGTGTCCAGGCACAGGGACACCTGGATGATGATTCCTTCTAGTAAGATGTTTACTACAACAGCTGTGGATGCAAGCAGGTTTATTGTAGATGCTTCTATCATTGAGATCCAGATAGGAGGTATTATAGAAACATTCGGGCTGATGGCCCAACTGTATGCATTTATTCTTTTAGGGGCTTTTAGTGCGACATTCGATTTGGTTGTATTATATTGTACCGAGTGTTTGGTTATTTTATTTCATTTCAGTTGTTGCATATAAACTGTTGTGATTGATTTTATTTTAATGGTTTGGTTAAAAAGATTAGTTAAATAAAGCATTTGACTCCAGCCTAATAGGTTATTAGTAATTAAATTGGTTTTCGAAAGTGATGCTGAGAATGAACCATATGAGACTCCTGTTTTAATTTGGTATAGGAGTGATCGCCCAGTATTATATTAGTCGGGGTGTCATAGTGGTCTTCCCTAAGAGGTATGACCGGCCACGAGACCCTGGTCGATCGACCGACCATGGAGTGAAAAACCTCCTTTGTACCTAATTTTTTCTCCATAGCATTTATAACTATATTTTTAGCATCTCAAATTTTTGGTCGAATTATTTGTGTTTCCAATGAGGAAGCCTAAAAAAGTCCCACAAAGTTCTACTTTACTATGTCACGTACCGATGATATTATCGTATAATATTAACCGTGTCCGTGCCACGTCCGTTCCTTAGATAATTCATGTCGTACTTCACCAACGTATTCACACTAACTAATTTATCACGGGTATTCATCCATGCGAACCATGAAATGTAAATTTTTCCCTTTTAATCTCTACATGCGACGTGTCACCTTTTGTACAATTTGGCCTATTTCCTTATGCATTTGTTTCTCCAATATTTTTTTCGAAAAAAATACCTAATTTATACAAAATATATTTATTTCTAGGGAGAGGTATTACATTCAATCCCAAGTATTATTACAAACAGACGTATGGAATGTATATACGTGGTTTAAAAACTTCAATTTGGAGTTGTTTATGGGATTTTGGGTTATGAAACAAAAGATTATATTTAGGCTCAAAGGGGTTGATGAGGGAAAACTTATAAGGTGAGGTTAAGGTCAATAAGGGTGTGATAACAAAGAGGGCCAATGAAATTTTTCTAAAGTTTACACAATTCTAGAGTCAAAACATCTTTGAAAATCATGATTAAGTAAGACATTTTAATATATGAACTTAATTAATAAAAGATCAAATGGAAGAATATTGAGATTATCGATGAATTTAATATTTTCAAGGAGGAGAGAGTAATGTATAACACTCACAAATGAAGGAAAGCAAAACGCTCACTTGATGTAAGTATATACAATGCAACAAAAAAAATACCAAGTTATAAAATCTTAAGCCAAATCAATTAAGCAAGAAAAGTGCATGTACTCATGAAGTTATAAAAATCTTAAGCCAAATCAATTAAGCCAAGTTTAATTCATGAAGTTTTTCTTAATATCAATAATTCGAGGACTAAAGTTTAATAACTTCTAAAATTGAGAGCATGCAACATTGAATTTTCTATTGGATTATGCATTTATTTATAATGTATCATCGAAAATAAAGGCAAAAAACCCAATAAAGGAGAAAAAAGAAAGAAAATATTTTTGATTTTTTTTCGATTTTTACAAAAAAAAAACATGCTTGGTAAGAACATAAAATCAAATCATGGACACAAAAAGCAATGGGAAGAATATCCCACACCCCCTAACTTAAATCTTGCATTTTTTTGCAATGTTAATTAACAACCAAGTTAAAGAGAGACAAATAGCGATATTACCCAACATGACATGCTCTCCTAAAAGTACTAGTCCAAAGATTCTACAAAATTTATTATCACCTAGCATAACAAAAAAAAAACAAATAACAAAAACTTAACTAATTACACGGGATAATAAGTAAAAAGAAAAATCAACCTAATATGTACAAACTACAATTTTATATTCTAACTAATTATACACTAGAAGTTAAAATTTTTGAGGGTCCACCCCAAATACGATTTGACTTTGTGATGAAAAATCCGTGTTCCCTAATTTGAGTGCATACCTTCTGAAAAATAAGAATCCCGTTCAAGAAACAAAAGGAATGTGTAAGGTGGAAAAAATGAACCATCACCAATTAAAATTTTATAGGGGATGATCGGGGGGTTTGGATTGAACGGGTGACAAATACACATGGGATTAAAAAAACTGAGTTCCTCCCAAAAGTTTTTAAAATTGAATGGGAGGTGGCACACAAGGAGGTACAATTGACTTCATTGAATGTAAATCAAGTAAATAGTCCTCATCGAAGAAAGGATTAAACATTTTGAAGTTTTTAACCGATTCATGGGATACTTGTAACAGTTTAATAATAGATAATGAAGAGGCGAAGGAAATAAATTCAATCTCGTGATATCAGTTATCATCACTCAAAGATTGAATTTAGAAGGAAACATGATCATTTTCAATTAAACTTTCTTCTTTGGTTACCAAATAAGAAATCATTTCATTGCAAATGGATACTACATCCATTTCTTCCTCACTTTCATTCTCTATCATGCCTTGGGCCAAGTGAAGAATGGTTGTTCCAAAGTAGGCATCAATTCCTCTTTTGGTTCAAGGCATTCCTCAAGTTTAAAAGTCTCAAAAGAAAAATCATCATTGGATTCAAATAATAAATCCAAGTCATGCTCCAACAATGATTTTCTCCCCGATAACGGTTTTCAAGGTTTTAATTTTCAAGCATGAGCAAGCCAAAACGTAATGTCTTAGGTGGAGGTGAGGATTATTAAAAATGAGAAGTTTGAAAACCATCATCGAAACTACTGTCAAAACCATTATTATAAAAATTTTGAAAGCTATTGCAATTAGTGTCACCATTCTTATTATAATGACTTGGTGGCCCACTATCGGAATAATCATTCTCAAAATTCCCATAATCCATTACTTGACTTTTGTAATACTCACCCAAAGTCATATTCACCAAAACTCATAGATTTAGGGTGATTTTGAGAATTATCGTTACAAATACTGAAAACTTTGAAATAAGACATTCTTATCCCCAAAAAGCTCAAGATGAAAAAAAATCTACAAAGTGATATGCGACCGATATATTGAAGCGTTTCTTGGCGCTCAAATGTAGAAGTCCTATAAATCTAGTTAACAAAGAATACAAATAGAAAGAAAAATATTATGAAATACTAAATCAATTAAATTCTAAAACAAACAATTCCCTAGTAATGGCGCCATTTTGATAGTGGTAAAAATCGAGTGGTCGTGTAAGGACACTGTCATTGTTTAGTTTTCCACCACAATACAAAAAACCTACACATTTACTACACTTGTTTGATAAGTATAGCGGGGAGTTCGGGTATCGAATCCAAAGGGAATGAGTGCTAAACTTTAATTGATTTACTATTTCTCAACTAAATTGTAAGGGATGAAAGAGGTCAATAAAAGATTAATCTAGGCAAGTATTGAAGCTAAGATTAACAAAATGAGTAAAAACTATAGATTGGGAACAATATCCCTCCCTCGGGTTAATTAGTATAAATGGTTACATGGGAAGATAAATTTATCAAGAATAAATCTCATTTGATCAATTAATTAAATCTCTATAGTTACCACTCCCTAAATTCTAATAAAAGTTTACTATGATTCTGGAATTAACAAATATTCCAGAAATTACGCACGTAAGGTTATAAATACAGTTCATACATGATACACATCATCAAATATCCTAGGCGTAAAGTAAAGAGCAACCAAACCCATTTAAACTCATATAATACATCACCAAAGCAAAACAACCATTTCATCCAAGGTGAGTTCTAGCATATCAACTGTGAGTGCAGAAAATATCAGAATAAGAGATTCCACAAAATTAATCATAAATATAAAAAGTAAAGGAAATCACATGCGCAACAAAGATTTACATGGTTTGAAAACTTGCCTACGTCCACGGAGAGGTTACTTGTTCTTATTAAGTGTCTCTCAAAATCTCAAGTTTCCATCCTTTTTCCCCAGGTTTGGGTATACAAATTGTAGGTATGTTGTTATAGAGTTTGATTTACTCTAGGAACTCTAACTATCACGTGGATTTACCACAAGGTACTCTAATATCTCATCCGAGATTTTTGGTACTTGATTTGACCATATCCATAAGTGTTGTTATACCACCAAAATACTCATGTGGAAATTGAGTCATAATTTGGGTCTAACCACGTGTTAATCCATCAGGACTGGTTGGCTACTCTCATGGATTATAGAAAATGGGATCTTATAATTGCCCGTAAACTCTTTGAGCCAACAGTCTTGGTCCAATTAATTTTAATTGATTAAAGGCCCATGGCCTGAAACAGTATCCAAAAAAATGTCATGGCATATTTGTTTTTTGTGAGAGATGGCAAGGACACGCTTGTCTTAAGAAGAAATTTGAAGTGTCGAAATCTTCTTAGGGAAGCACGACTCATGGTTTAAGATGTTTGAAAACAGTCCGTGTGTAACTTAATGGTTAGTTCAGTATATTCATGCATTCTTTGTTCGCCCTTCATTTCTAAGCTTCCTCTCTCATACTCTGCTTAAAAAATCAGAGTTCTACATCTTTAGTGCCTTTTCAAGGCTTCACCATTCTTGTAAGTTCTAGTTTTCATCTTCTCAGTTATTCTTCTTCTAATAAGCTTGTTATTATAGCTAAGGTTTATTTTCTTCTGTAATAATAATGTCGAGTCTTGATAGAATGTCCGATTATGAGTTTAGAACATGTTATAATATTCATGATAGGGTATATATTGAATGTGTCCCTATCCTTCAAAACGTTTGCACCATAGACGGTGGTTACTGGATTCATACCTTATTAGTTTCTCAGAGGGGTTTGATATTCCCCCCCAATCACCTATTTTTTCACTTCTTCAAATATTTTGATATCGTTCCTGGTTAATGTACTCCAAAGCTTAGGAAAATTATGAATGGAGTACATAGGATAAATGAGTTGTATGATACTAACTTGGGGCTTGCTGAAATTACCTATTTGTGTACTCCAAAACTTAGGAAAATTGTGTGATTACCTATTTGTTGAATTATTATGTGTAAACATACGTAGGATAATTGCTATCACGAGAGGTTCCGCGTCGTGGACAGTCTTATCCCGATGAGCCCATTGGGGGGGGGGGGATATTGACTTGTACCTCAGAACATATAACTTAGGGATTGAGCACCATTTGTGTGAATAAGGGTGTGACTGGTCATTTGAGTACGTTAGGTATGTGCGTAGCTCAAAGGCTTAGAACTATGTTCGCCTCCAATATGTGTGATTTGATTTTATAGTTCGAGGGTGATATCCTAACTGATGTCCTTATTTAGAACGTGATGTATAAGGACTTGACAACGGAGTATGTTCGCACTACAAGTCTCGACACCTAAGGTTGTTGTCTACGTGTATATGATAAGAGTGATGTATATATATACACGTGTGATTGATTCTACTACGAGTGTATTAGTAGATAAGATGTAACTGATATCTAAATTTCTCAATGTGTATGAGAACTTAATCATTAACTAGTGACTCTTAATGAATATAAAGAATTTGAAAATGATGTAACACCCCGTGTTTCTAATAGTTAATTAAATTAATTAATTAAGAAATTTTAAAAAAAATGGACTTAATTAATCTTAGTAATCAAATAGGTTGGTATATATATATATATATATATATATATATATATATATATATAAATAAGGTTTTAAGTGGAATTTAAATTGGGATTAAAATTTGAAAATTACAAATTTTTGTATAAAAATCGGGGGAGGATCCGAGTTAAGGAGGATAAAAATAATTTTTTTAAAAATTCGACTGCCCGATCGAGTTGAATTTTTTACAACAACTCGATCTCGCCATTCGCTACAACATACTAAAATTTCAAGACATTCTGACTGTTCGATCGTCCGTAATGATTTTTCGAGTGTTTGTATTTGATTAGGACTCAAATTCTTTTTGGTATATAGACAAAGTGACGGGTTTAGGGCTTTTAAAAACACTTTCTTCTAAACCCTAAGAGCACCAATCCCCTCTTTTAAATCTTCTTCCTCCCTCAAAACCTTAAGTCCATTGGAGAGTTATTTTCAATCCATGTTTTGAAGCTTTAAATCAAGTTTTCTAAAGATTGTTCAAGAACATCTCTTTGCTAATATTTCAAGAGGAATCTAGCCGCATAGTGAGAATTTCTTCATCGTAATCTCAGGCATGAATTCTCTATTCCTTTCTTTTATTATTATGCATTTTTAGTGTCGCCTAAACCCTTAATCATGTTTTTTCTTAAAAGAGATTAGTGACTTAATTAAGAATAATGATAACAATTTTTGGGACTGTTTTTATAAAGTCTTTCAATATGAATAATATTCATAACCCTTGGGTAGGTAGGATTTATAAGTGGATTTTAGGTTTTATTGGTGTAGGTTGCCTGTAGAAAAATCTTAATTTTGATTTAAATGAATTTGGGGGCGTATAACTCATGTAATTTGTGTTACGATAATGAAATTGGAATTATGATGTATTAATAATGAAATCTCGATGTATTTAATTTAAAATAATTAAATGGGATTAATTGGGTGCTTATGACGATGTAAAAATTAAATTAAGATTTAATTGGATTGGACTATCATGCGTAGTTTGGTACACTGATTACTTATGCTTGTTTGTGTGACTTGTTGGTATTATTATATTTCCATTGTGATGACGGGTTACTGAATATTTTTTCTCTCCCTATATTTTAGGATGCCTTCTAGGTATGGGACTACTGGGTAGGCCTTTTGATGATTTACGCCTTCTAGGTATGAGACTAGTGAGGGTAGATTATCGCAATTTTACCATATCAGGGGTGGGCTAATTTTCAGTATTTTATCGTCGTTACACTAATCTAGGTACAGGAGTAGGTCGAGATTTATGTTAGAAATTCATCTTATACATAGGGTCGGACGTATTGATAACTTGGGGACCCTTAGGTATGGGAATAAGGGATATTTTGAGGATATCACATCGATAATGAGGGTGGGGGGAAATTTGTAAATTATGAAATTGAGAAAATTGAGAATTTAATACCTAAGATAATAAAACGGGTATTAAAATATATTAGCGTTGTTAATAATGTACATGACCGACAGTTTAAACGGGTTGGCTTGCTATTGCGACGTGTGGGTGCGTGACGTCTGAATAATGTGCATGGCTGACATTTTAAATGGGTTGGCTGGATATGAAGACGTGTCATATGTGGAACCTCGTGCATAACGTGCAGGGCTGAGAGTTTAAACGTGCTGGCTGGATATGGTGAGGGGAATTGCGGGTGGTGTAGAGTTTATTACGGAAGTACCTTAATGGATAATAAAATTGAGATAAATGATAACTTTGGGTTAATTGAATTCAATTAATACTTTGGGGCAGATGGATAATTAAAATATATTGGTGTGATTTTTATAATAATCCTCGGGGGTAGTTAGTAATTTATCTTTCCCGTGTTTAAATTACTCGTCTAATTAAAATACTCTATTGTGATATTAATTGCGTATAATTCTACTGTTTGGATTCAAGGATCCTATTTGAGGGGATTAGTGTGCATTCATGCTCGGGGCTCTGACCTCGTGTGTTGACTAACTTTTTAGGAAATAGTGTTCGGAGAAGTTGCATACAATTATTTGAAGATTTTCTTGGAGGTGCAGTTGGAGTTGCTCTACCTTATGCGTATTGATTTAGTTTAGTTTTCCATTCCTTCGTATTTACTTTGAGACATAGTTTATGATTTTGATTGGGCCTTCGGTTCCAAAGTTGTTAGTGGTTTTATTCAATTATTTCACTGAATTCAGTTGGAAATTATTCAGTTCCATATTATTAGAGATTAGATTTACTTTGAGTTTAGCATAGAGATGGATCTTTTATCGCTTAGTTGGATGGTTTATCTTTTAGGTTTTATTATCATTTATCTTTTGGATTAATTTTATATGTCTTATATCTGTCTCATGCTAAGAATGGTATTTTATTTACTCACGCCCGACTTAGTTTTGGTGGCGGCCGATGCCAGAATTTATCATGGTGTGACAACAGTATCGTATTGTATGGGCAATACGGGTGGGTACAATAACGTATTAAGTGCGCGAAGAGATGTAAGTCATATTAGTTAGGCAGGTAGCTAACTAGGTGGGTTAGATAAGTATGTTAGGCATGCATAATATCTGAGAGGTGAGAATCTCAAGCAAGAGCCCATGGAGATATCATGTATATAATATCTTATCTTGGTGCATTTTAAATACTTGCTAAATTTTTTCACTGACCACTTTCAAATGCATTTTTGTAAAAAAATTTGTAGGTGCACAGCCATGGGGACGCCAGGCATAGGAGCTCCTACTTTTGACATGCTGCTGCTGCTGTGGAAGTTGCGGGACCTTGATATTAGACGCCTCCACATTTATTCAGTTCTTATTTATCCTTATCTATCTCAGTCGGGCAATTCACCCATTTTTAGTTTTATATTATTTACAGAGACATTATATTTCTTGTTAGTTCCAGTATTTGATTTAGACTTTACTTATGGATAATTGTATTGGGATTTTATCTGGAGTGTTCTTCTAGACATATTTATTTATTTCGTTATCTCATTATTCTTTATTATGTGTATCGAAATGGTGAATGAATTTTCATTCTGTTTATAATTATTGCATGTTAATAATAAAGATTAAAATTTGACAGTGAGCCATTAAGGTATTAGTAAAATAAATTGAATTTTGAGAGTGATGCTAAGAATGACACCATTAATTATCCATGTTTAGTTTAATAATGGATTGATCACCTTGGATAAGAATAGGTGGGGCGTAACAGATGGTATCAGAGCATCAGGTTCTAGTGTTCTTAGGATCTGTGCAACTTATTGCATTCCTGCGTAGCATTCTTTGATATAGAGCTCTATGATAGGTTTGTTGCATTCTCTTCGTATACATATTTACATCCTCCTAATACTAACTATAGTATGCAATCCATATACGATTTCTATTAGGCTTCGTACACTGAACAATATAGGATGACCAGTGAGGGACGTTAGAAGGGCTACAGGAGGAGAGACTCGAAAGAAGCTATAGATTATTTTGGGAACGATGATCGCAATAGAAGTCACCATGATTATTGTTTAGGAAGATGACAATAGAATAATCACTAGGGTATAGTATTTTCCCTAAGCACTGTCATGGAGAACTATGGTACAAATTCAGACTCATCCAGCATAGTCGGTAAAGGGGGAAGTTAGAGGGACCCTTTCGAAAAGCCATATACAAGGGTCCAGGGAAGGAAGGAAGTGTGATGGGCAAATGGAAGGAGATATTCCAAAGGTCGTTGATTATGGTGAGGTGCAGTCGTACTCAGGATTTAAATTTTGGTATAAATTTTTCTCGAAGGAGCAGGGTTGCCATGGTAGGAGATAGTCACCACGTATAAGGAAATAGATAAGGAATTAATCGAGATATTTTTAGCGCATTTTAACCACAAGTTCTTTCATCTACTGTACAGGCGGAGATGCGAAGGAAATATCTGGACTTTTCACTGGAGGGATGAACATAGGTTGATTGTGATGAAGAATTTATTTATTTAAGTGAACTCCGTACCCGAGAAGGTAGTTAGTAGAGATTGAGGTTCTTAAATGTGATAATGGACTCACGAGGAGTCATCAGTATTCATGGGAATTCAGTCTTGGATGACATAATGCACATGGCATCAATGACGTACTTTTATAATGTTTATATCAACGCTTTCATGAGAAGGGAGCCAAGAGAATTGGAGAGCATAGTCAGAAGGGCAAGACTAAAAGCAATTGGTGACAGTGATGCACCACAGAGGGATACCAGTAGCAGATCCATTTAAATGACGTAGATCAATGAAATTACTACCGAGTGATGATGGATTCAATTAGGGCTTCCAGGGACAACAGTGTGTTCCACAGGGCCAAAAAGCCAAAGGAATAACGGGGGCTAGTAATCGGGGCCAGGACAACTAAGTCTGAGAGAAGGACAACCCTGATATGGCCACTGGGGCTAGAGATAGGGGTGACACAAAAAGGTGTCCTATGTGTGGAGAGTTGGGCCACATGTATCGACCTTGCCCACAACGAGTTAGGGGACAGGAGCGAAATTCCTAGTAGGGGAAATACTTGTAAAAGTTTTTGGATCGATTTGGACAAGAGTGTTATGTCGAGGAAGAATATGGACCACCAGTGCTATTGGCAATTGAAAGTGTGAGTTTTGTCCTAGGGTAAAGGGGGTATGTTTTGTGTAACACATGCGAGTCACAATATTTTGTTAGCACTAGATTCTCGAGTGTGACAGGTTTAGTGGGTGTACTGATAGTATTACTATTATGTGCTAATAATTTACCATTTAATAGATGGGATCTTTAGTCCCATCTGCAGGAAAATGGGTATAGTCATTGGGAAGATATATTTAAGTGGAATTACTCGTTTTGAGAGATGATGTTCGAGTATTATGCTATCCTGGGTATGTATTGGTTAGCGAAGGGTTGAGCGATGGTGGGATGTTATAACAAGGCTATCATGTTCGCTATTCCATGGTAGAATGTGTTGTTTACTGATGCATCACCTGGTAGAGGGCGAGCTCGCATTTACATTACACCATAGAGGAGATTCCAGAGGTTATAGTCATCTCGTTATATTTAATCCCAGTGTGTAAGGAATGTACTAATATGACTCTGTGTATATTAAGTTTATTGTCGAGCGAAGAAATTTAGCTCATTATCGACTTAGCATGATAAATCTAGTGATAGTGAGAGAGTTGTGTTGTATAACTCCTTTAATGATGTAGGAGTGGATGGTTAGACTTGTACGTCTTGGGATAGGATTTTGAATGATCTGATCATGTGTGTTAGACCTTCGGATCTCGATGACCGACAATGCTAGGTAGTAGTGTATCGGGGGTTCCTTGTTTGGATTTTGCTTGTGAGACATCCCACGCATGAATCCCAGGGAATGTTAGGAGTTGAGAGATGTGTTGGTTACTAGGGAATGAGTTGACACCTTAATTATTACACGTGTATGTGGGTGAAAGTATGAGCTAAGAGCTATTCTATGATATAAGACCTATAGAGTCGAGTAGTACTATGTGGGGAGCACTGAAGAAAAACAAACTTTTTGCACCATTAGTTGACGGGTGGGGAAGTCTCAAGAGATATTAAGGTCCCGTTTGGTTCTCTATTCAGGAAATTCGATTTAAACACTGTTTTTAAATACAGTTTTAAAATTCATTTTTTTGTGTTTATAATTATTGGTGTGCATTTGGTAAAGTTGTTTTTAAATACAGTTTTTTGAAAATTTGACAAAATTGACAAATATGTATATTTATATCATACATATGCGTGTGTGTGTGTGGATATATATATTTATATATATATATATATATATATATATATATATATATATATATAAACATACATAAAACTTTCATACATACATGATACATGAATGTATACATACATACATACATACATACATACATAATAAATTATATACATGTATTTTTAGGTATATTTAATGAGGTATGTTGTGGAGATTAATTATATATATATATATATATATTTATAATGATGTCGCATATATAATTCACTATAAAATTATATACATACATGAATTGATAATATTTTTTAATACATATGTACTATATGTATATTTTATATTATTCCATACATTAATAATACATACATTCATGCGTACATTTAATTATATACACGTATATATATATATATATATTAAATATACCTAAAAATACATGATATTAAATGTACGTGTATATAATTTATGATGTATGTATATATGTATGTATGTATATGCCTAAATACATACATTCATGCGCACATTTAATTATATACACGTATATAATACATACATTCATGCGTACATTTAATTATATACACGTATATATATATATATATATATATATATATATATATATTAAATATACCTAAAAATACATGATATTAAATGTACGTGTATATAATTTATGATGTATGTATATATGTATGTATGTATATACCTAAATACATACATTCATGCGTACATTTAATTATATATATATATATATATACATATATATATATATATATAATGATGTCGCATATATAATTCACTATAAAATTATATACATACATGAATTGATAATATTTTTTAATACATATGTACTATATGTATATTTTATATTATTCCATACATCAATAATATATATATATATATATATATATATTAAATATACCTAAAAATACATGATATTAAATGTACGTGTATATAATTTATGATGTATGTATATATGTATGTATGTATATGTATACATTCATGTATCATGTATGTATGAAAGTTTTATATATATATATATATATATATATATATATATATATATATATATATATATATAATGATGTCGCATATATAATTCACTATAAAATTATATACATACATGAATTGATAATATTTTTTAATACATATGTACTATATGTATATTTTATATTATTCCATACATTAATAATATATGTATAAAACTATATATCAGTATCATGTATCTATTGATAATATTATTTAACTTTATATTATTTCATATGTAATTTTGTGTATATGTACATATATATTTTTTATTTATAAGAATTACACACATTAATGTATTATGTATGTATATTATATATTAAGGTATAATTGCTTTAAAATATTAAGAATGAATAATTCTGAGTTGAAAAATAAAAAAAACAGATGTTATAAAACACCCAAAATCTGTTTTCTGAAAAACTTGATTATAACACAGGAATATTATAATTCTGTGTTTAAAAACAGGTTGCCAAACGAAGATTTTTATCAGAATTGTATTTAAACACAGAAAATAGAAATATAGTTGCAAACAAAACAAGCCCATCATTTTAGTAGGGTAACTAAGGTTATCCATACGGTATGACCTCACTGAGAATGCGGGGTCAAACTTGAGATAAGTATGTTACGTGTGGAACGTTAGAGATGATTGTGAAGTTGTGCACAGGATATGGGGTGTATGGACGCCTTTATTAATTTAACCTTCAGTATCGTTTGTGATAAGGAAGCTTAGAAAGATGTTGTAAATGCATCTCTAGGACGGTAAAAAAACAACTGGAAATGTAGGAGAGGTTGAACTTCGTTCGAGGAAAGGAGATTGTTTGACTATGTGTATGTCACGAGAAAACTTCCACGACCGAGGTGAATTGAAAGGTGAGTCAAAATACAATGGGGACAGATGGAGTCTCACCCCGTTGAATGCGTAGAGTGTTTCACGCATATATAGGTTGGTAATTTTCTAATAGATGGAAAAGGTCTTGGGAGGTGCGTAGATTTGGAGCAAATACACGGACTATAACTTTTGTATATCTCAGAATAAGGGGAGTAATATGTTCCACGTGACGTGAGATGTTGAGTGTGTTGATTTCAGATTGAGTGAGACATAGTGAAGTTTTATACAAGTGCACCACTCGTAAAAGGAAAAGGTTGGTCCGATACTACCGACCTGAATGTTGTGATAGATTGGAAATTACAGGGGCAGAATTGATACGCAGATTGATAAAGTTCATTATTGGATTATAAAAATCGCGGAGTAGTCATGATTTTCTTTGGGTTGTGAAGTGAATTGTCCACTAACAAAATAATCATTAATAGCTTGGATGTGTTATGTTACCGGGCAGTATGACCAACAGATTATTAAAGAGAAGAAATGAACCGACACAATGTTTCGCCCAATACTATAGTAAATTAGACCCTTGAGTCCCACCTTGAATAGGGAGTGTCAAGAGGCAATGGGTATGGATTTGCTTCTTGAGCTAGATGTGTCAACCGTAGGCCAATGGATAGTCGGGAGGGATGACATAGAATGTGGCAGAATGCGAGAATGCATGTTTTGGATTTTTAGAGTAAATAGGAATATTAACTCCAACTGGTAGAGCTTCATGTGATGACTCGTAGCAGAACATTAATTGCGAAGTGACTTCTAAGCTTCATAGGAAGAAATTTTTACCACCCTTGGGATAGTAGAGAATGGGGAAATAACAAGTTTCTTGGACCTGGAGTGATTCATGTTCCGTCGACAAGGATGGAGTTAATCCTCATCATTTTCGATTAGTTCAGAAACTATTGAGAGTACATTTAGGTGAACCAATGTTTTGTGTCCTGACATGAGCATTCAAGGGTTGCTGAGGGTATCTCCCACGAGGAGAGATGTATTGGTACGATAATAAGTGAAATTGGCACATATAGAAGTGAGGTATTTTCTAACATAGAGATGATATAACCAGTGGAGTGTAGGATCATCTTTTGAGATAGTGTTACCGAATTCACGGTAGTTTAACGTATCATTTTATAAGTGAGACCTTAAGGATAAGTAAATATATAGGTATGTTAGGGTTTGAATGGACTTATCGCAAATCGTGGGTTGTAGTAAGTAGACCCCCGATCAAAACGGTACCATTGGTTTATGCGTAGTGGAAATACCAAAAGATTATTACGAGTAAATTTTGGATATGTTCGGATTCAGTTGCTTGCAAGAATATGAGGTGGTGATATGGGGCACCATAGTGTCGACGATTCTACTTGGGAGGATGAGGATGAGATGCGCGACAAATACCCAGAGTTATTCAAGCCGGGTATTTCTTTTTCCGAATTTCGGGATGAAATTCCGTTATCAGGGAGGAAGTATGTAACACCCCATAATTTTATTGATTTTTATATTGGAAATTAATTGGGATTAATTAAATTATATCTAGAAAATTAATCTGGTAAAATATATATTAATTAACGAGGTAAGGTTTAATATTTATTTATATTGAATATTACTTCGTGAATGAGTAATAATAATGATTAGAAAATATTATGACTGTCGTGAGTGAGAATTCGACCGTTACGATAAATTTAGTTGGGACACACCTGTCAAATGTATCGGGACTTAATTTGGTAAGTAAAATGTAATTTCAATTTTAATATTTCATATGGTCATTCTGAGTGCTCCAGTGTGTCCGTAAGGGTCGAAATAGTCAGAAAAATCTATCTGGGAATTTAGTTTGGGTCCTGGGGCAATTTTAGGCCAAATTAGCACCCCGGAGGGTCATTTCTGTGACAACCCGCTCACCAAAATAAGGGGTGGCCAGCCCAATACTCCAATATAACGGAATTATAGATGGAATCGTTCTCAGCATCACAATAAAAATATAGAGTATCCAGGATAACCACCCAATATTTCAGAAAACGGGTTGCCAAAAGTTTTGAATTTAAAGTAAATAAAGGAAAACAAACAACCCAATTCCTGAAAAGATAGGGAAAACCCCAAGACATATATAAATAATACAACAAGGATACAATAAAAAGACCAAATATGCTACTAGTCACAATCTTTATAACAACATTTAAACAAACTCATTAATTTATATAATACATTTCATTAGACATTTACAAAAGTTTGGGCCTCTCGCCCGAGTAAAGAGACTTGGTCTTAACTAGAATGCAAATATGAAAATGTCTATACCAAATGTGTCCCATAATACCCGCAATGCATTACGGCTCGCCGAGGACATCGAAATAGGAATTCAAATCAGGCATCCTTGCGGCGGAGTACCTGAGCGTAGACAAGATGCATATGCAACAAGAAATGTAAACGGGTCAGGGCCCGGTTCTATATGATTACCAGATGAATAAAAAGTATGACAGTTATGAATAAGATCATGCTAGGAAAGATAAAAACTTATCCACACAGTTTAAGGCATAAACTAACACAATTTAAAGAAAAGCATGAATTAAATTTAATTCTGCATGAGAAGAGGAAAGATTAACATAATTTAAAAACTCCCATCATGTATACAGATTCATTTAATAGTTTATTCCTTAACAGGAAAAATAACTATACTTATAGGTTCTTTATAGCTTTTATATAAATTTTAAGCTCTTTGTGGATTTTATTTCCATTACATGCCCATCCTGGCATTACCATTCCTTAGCAGGAATATTATCATCAACAAATGCTCTTTGTGGCATTTCATTGTGCTCTTTGTGGCACTTCATCATGCTCTTTATGGCATATCTCATACATCAAGTCCCACTTGATTATGAATAGTTATATTTATATACATATAATGATTCTAAGACCGCCCCTCTGAGTTTCCCCACTGGGCGCCCCCCTAAATGACCATCATCTTCCAGGGCCTATCTATACAAGACAACCTGGGCACCTACAACGCAATACGTCGAAAAGCGGCCATATGCCTGCGGGAGAGTCAAGACCACACCCGGAATCTCCTCACCAGCGCAAAAAACATAACATATCGCTCACATGGCCTATGGACTATATCCACCTGCATTCATTAGCCAGGGGGCATCACCAAGCGTGCGAACTTCCCTTATGATATCATTTAGAGAGGTGTGTATCAAGTAAATTAGCATTTACCATATTCATGATTAAGTAAATTATCATTTACCATCATCATTACCATTTCCATTTCAATTCATTTCATTTCCATGTATATGTTTCATTTTATCCGAAACCATTACCATTTACTTTTTGTAAATAGTATAACTTATTATCCGGAGCCATACGATAAATTATACCATTGTTACAATCTCAAAGGAGTAAGTAAACTCTTAATTACCTCCAAACATTCTAGGGTGCTATTTTAAAACCCTAATACTATCATGCCTCAAAGGAATGAATGAACTTTCAATTTATTCTCCCAACACTTTTATGGTGTTATTATGAACCATCAAGGTTAATGTAGCTCCATTGAGCTCCAAAAGTCTCCCAAACATAACTCTAAGAATCCTAGTTTCATACTAGTTAACTAGAAAAGGATGCCCTAACATCAATTGGCATATCCCCAGAAAAGTCCCCACATAACCCATTCCTAGTGTAGGGAAAGTACTAACTCAATTACAACCCTAGGACACTTAGTTTACTTCCTTAAATAAGGTTCTTAGGCCCTAGAATTTAGAGAAAATGAATTGGGACTAAACTAAGGAAATCACTCAAAAAAAATTCAGGGCCCTCGAATCGATTCGACCTAGCCGAATCGATTTGGGTTCAAGAAAGCGAATCGATTCGGACCTACCGAATCGGTTCGGTTAGGAAAAACTGACCTTCTGCATAATTTCTTAATCGATTCGGTCGACCCAGACCTGGAAACTGCCTCAAGGCGAATCGATTCGGCCAGGCCGAATCGATTCGGTTCTACAGAATTTCCTAGTTTTGTTTTAAGGTTTATGAACCCTAAATCTTTCAAACCTAAAATCTCTTCAATCCTACACACAACCAATAACATTTATCTACCCAAAATCTATCCTACATGATTAATAACCATTATAATCTACAATTTTATCATCAAAACAAAGATTAGGGTTTAATTCCCATAAATTCCATTTTTGATCTCCAAATGAATATACATAAATATCATACAAATTATTCAACTTAAATCACATATTAGCAAGTAGAAAACTTGCCTTGTTGTAGAAAATATCAGATTTCTTTGAGTAGGAGCTTTAATCCATCTTCAATCTCCAAATTTCCCTTCTTTCTCCTCTTTTCTCTTCTTCTTTCTTTCTCTCCTTTTCTTTCTATGTATGAGACATAAATTAGGGAATTAGGGGATTTAGAAGACTAAAAAAAATCGGGGCTTAACATAAGTTTCCCAACTTAAGTGGTTAATACCGCATTAAAATGACTCGCAAATACGCGTTTCAGCTAAAACCAGGTAAAAGTGCCCAAAATACCAAAACACAATATGTCACTTATTTTGACTGTCTCGCACCATCCGGGACTAACTACACCCTCTAAATTGGCATTAGGAAATTTTATAAATTATTTTAAGTTCCAATATCATTTAAACCAAAATGCCATTTAAAATACATAACACTATAAATCATACCACATGAAGATATTTACCTACATAATTGGTAAATATACAACATCCCAGTAAATATTAACTTCTATCTCATTTAATTAATATTTACTCCAGTTCCCACATTTTATATAATCACCTTATGCGGTAAAATTAGTATAAAATGAGCCTCCCAGAATCGAGGGTTGTTACAATTTCGATCTTTTGAAATTTTGGGAAATAGAGACCCTCGAAAATTGGAGAGTTATATTATCAGATACGTAAGGGAGTTTAGGTTTATCAGTCACCAAAACAAAGAGAGGCCACAGGAGGAAAAAGGAGGAGTGCTCCAAGGCCAAGAACCACCATTTTGCACCACCACCACCACCACCGTCGCGTAGATCGAGAGGAGAGGAATCCAGCCCTATCATTTTTTGCAGAGATTCAGACCTACATATAGAGGCAAGTATTTATCTTACTGAATTTTGATTAGATGTATGATCCATGTTTGGGTAGGATTAAATTCTAATCATGGAAATATGGATTTGGCTTTGAATTTGAGATTTTGATGACGAATTTGGGTAGGAATCACACGTAGACAAAACCCTTATATAGTTAGAACATGAAATCAGATTATATATGTGATTGATAATTTAAGAAATATGGGTTTTGATGATGTTCTTGAACAAGGATAATAATTTAGGGTTTTTAGAAAATTTAGTGTTGAGTAAATTCTATTTCATGGATTTTCTTGATGATTTGGAGACTTATTTACATTAGAAATCATGTATATGTGTTAGTATAATGTTGGGTATCAATTGATGGGAGTTTGGGATTAAATCATAGAGGTTTTGAGGGTTAAAAATGGTGGAAATTTGTAGCAACGAAGAAGAAATGCTAGGTTGAGACATATATCATAGGTTGAGTGTATACCTATACTGATGTTATATATATATATCTATATCTATCTATCTATCTATCTATCTATCTATCTATCTATCTATCTATCTATCTATCTATCTATCTATCTATCTATCTATCTATCTATCTATCTATCTATCTATCTATCTATCTATATATATATATATATATATATATATATACACACACACACACACATAGGTTGTGTGATTACCTGTTTATTGATTTATTATGTGTAAACATATCTAGGCTAATTGCTATCACGGGAGGTTCCGCGTCGTGGACAGTCTTATCCTGATGAGCCCATTGGAGGGGGGATATTGACTTGTACCTCAGAACATATAACTTAGGGATTGAGCACTATCTGTGTGAATAAGGGTGTGACTGGTCATTTGTGTACGTTAGGTATATGCGTAGCCCAAAGGGTCAGAACTATGTTTCCCTCCAATATGTGTGATTAGATTTTATGGTTCGAGGGTGGTATCCGAACTGATGTCCTTACTTAGTATGTGATGTACAAGGACATGATACCAGAGTATGTCTGCACCGCATGTCTCCACCTTGGGTTGTTGTATACGTGTATATGATAAGAGTGATGTATATACATACACGTGTTATTGATTGTAATACGAGTGTTTAGTAGATTAGATGGATGGTGATATCTAAATTGCTCGATGTGTATGAGAGGTTAATCATTAACTAGTGAATCTTAATGAATATAAAGAATTTGTAAATGTAGTATCGTATTGTATGTGTAGTATGGGTGGGCACAATAACTTATTAAGTGGGAGAAGAGATGTAAGTCAGACTAGTTAGGTGGATAGCATAACTAGGTGGGTTAGTGCAGTACGTTAGGCGTGCATAATAGCTGAGAGGTGAGAATTTCAAGTGAGAGCACGTGGAGCGATCATGTATATAATATCTTATCTTGAAGCATTTTAAATACTTGCTAAATTTTTTCACACTGTTTTACTTAGGCTCTGACCCGTTTCAAGTCCATGTTTGTAAAAACATTTATAGGTGCCCAGCTACGGGGACACCAGACATAAAAATTCCTACTTTTGACGTGCTGCAGCTGTTGTAGAAGTTGTCGGACCTTGCTATTAGATGCCTCCACATTTATTCAGTTCTTATTTATCCTTATTTATCTCAGCG
This sequence comes from Sambucus nigra, assembly GCA_949130495.1. NCBI lineage: Eukaryota > Viridiplantae > Streptophyta > Magnoliopsida > Dipsacales > Adoxaceae > Sambucus > Sambucus nigra. The sequence goes on from OX422217.1 coordinate 262,892,403, forward strand.
GGGCATATCGCCCATTCTTAGTTGGATATTAATATTACAAAGACATTTTATTTCCAGTATTTGATTTAGACTTTACTTATGGATGACTATATTGGGATTTTATCTGGAGTGTTCTTCCAGATATATTTATTTATTTCGTTATCTCATTATTCTTTATTACTAGGTGTAAACCCACGCGATGCGCGAGCCAGCCTACTGTGATAGTAATTTCGCATATATCATCCATATAAATCCATGTAAAGGTTGATCAAACAAACTTTTTTTTAGTTATCACATATTGTACTCAATTTTACACCTCTGAAAACATCCAATATTGCATACATTAAAGTGTAGAAATTCAAACACATAGTATTAGAAAAATGATGAAAAAATACCTCACAATTAATTTTTTAAAAATACATGTATTGTTCACATACAAATAATAAACCCATTATCAGGCATCTACAGCTTGCTCTTCATTCTTCCAAATTTTTTATAAGTAAATATGTGGTTGAAGGAAAAAAAATAATTTTTTTAGTTAAAAACTAATGTTTAGATCAACATCAAGCAATTTGAAAAACCATCGACCCATAAAAATATCTCAAAATATTTAATGAACAAAAAATCCTTAAAATCTATAATGCTAAAGTGCACTTTTTTCAACAACCCATACTGGCAACATAACAAAACAAAATAAAATCAGCACATATGGAACGTTTTGACTTGTAAATGGAACATTTTGGGTACTTTCAATTGGCCAAAATGAATAAAAAATTGAAAAGGCCATTATAGTAGAAAATTAAAAGATAACTTGGGAAACATACAAATAGAGTGTAGGTGTACATCTTGTCTATTGCCGTTTATAGAAATTTCCTATGCTTCCTTTCTTGCAAAACCAAACATGATTGTTGAAAAATAAGCATGAGATGAATATGTTCCCTTCAACTAACCTCTCATATAGGAATTAGGAAAAACAGAGTAGAAAATCGGCATAAACGATTTAAGCGGATAGCTGGTTCACATCTATGATTAAATCCATAATAAGAACAAATATTATACTAAGAGTAAGTATTATTATAAATATTATTCTCAATTATTAGCATTAGTTCCCATACTAAGAATATCATCAGTAAGATTGTACAAACTCCTAACACTCAATACCAGAAACAACATTATTTTCCCTAAAAAAATATAAAAAAGGAAAAAAAATAACAAACAACAAATTCTACAAAATTCAAAACAACATAAAGAAATTTCACCAAATATACAGGCTCTTCATATTGAAATTAGCAATATTAGAATCATCAGGGGCAATAGAAACTAAGAAAAACCCCCAGAACAACTGTAAAACTCCATATTATTATCTTTTTTTTAAAAAAACTCCCGATTTATTAATTGGGTTCGGCCTTGATTATAAAGGTAAAATGTCAAAACTCTCTCTCTCTCTCTCTCTCTCTCTCTCTCTCTCTCTCTCTCTTACACACACACACACACACACACACACACAACACACACACACAACACATGCACAAACTTGTTCTAGCTTTGAGAATATAGAATTTTAGATTTTAAAAGGAAAAGGGAAACTTGGTATAAAGAAGGAAAAAATGCCCGATTCATACAAGGGAAAGCAAAGTTATCTACTCACACTTTTAAATGATGGAAGGAACATACTTGAAAAATAATGTCCCTAAAGTCCTCATGCATAGTGTAGATGTATAATAACCATGTTTGAGTATTTCCTCTGTAGGGCTAAAATTCTTTCTCTCAAAACTCATGGTATTAGGCCATTACTACTTCCACTTAACCATTGAAGAATCAATTTACATGTACTGCACCAACCATTGTTTGCACCTATCACTAACAGGAAGTTCATTCGCATGTAGCACCTGATGGGCAACATATTGAGGACGTATTATTCACTTCCCCATTTCTTTTTAGAATTATTAGAAAACTCACTACCCCTAGAAAGCTTTCTAAGCAGTGACTTTGCAAAAAGAAGTCCCTGTATGAATGTCTCTGTGGGATGATAAGCTTGACCAATAGTTTCCATTGATGCATTCTTAGGCAACTATTGAGAGCATAAGACATTTTCCATATGATTAATGCATGAGTCTAGTGCACCTCTGGCTGATACACTTTCATCTGAACACAACGAAAATAGTGCCTTAAATAGAATGATGTCTGGAGCACCTTCATATCGATGAGAAGAACAAACAACTTTATCTTTATTTGGATCACCAGAGATCTTACAAACTGTAAGAGCAATATTATTTTTATTATTTTCACACGTTACTCAATACGCTCTTTAGAAGATCAACCCCTTTGATTGATAGGCTCATTCTCTTGTAGGATTTAGGAATCTCAATTTAAGCTATTAGGTCCGATGAGAAAAACCACCACAACAGTTAGATTTTCACACGTGTTTCTCTTGAGATCCTCCCTTACAAGCTCTATTGAGCACTTATCGAGATCATTATGCTGCATCAACTCCTTCCTAACAATTGTTATAACATACTGGCTACTCATCACATTCCATAATCCATCGCAACTGATTATCAAGAACTCATCTTCCTCTATTAAAATCACCTTTTCCAGTTCATTCTCAAAGCTCAAGGGTAGGAGGAACCTTCGGGATTATTATCCTTTCGGAGGTCCAATTGGGCATGTGGTATTTAAAGAGATCGATTGCTCTCCGTCTCTTGTCCACTGTAGCTCTTTAGTCTCTGGAATTTGCTATTAGCATGATTCGCCCCCAAATAAAGGCAGTCAGAGAAGTGGTGCCAGAGGAACTATCTAGAGATTTAGTATCTGATAACGTCATTGTCTTTCATAAAAGAATTTCTCATAGCTCATTTCACCTCCCAAAATTTACCATTTCAATAGGCACAACTGAGTACCGTCCTTGAATAACGATTAGAAAATAATCTTGCACCATTGTTTTCTCTCCACTTTCCTCCGCCTTATTCAGATACGATAAACTGCACAATACAATAGATAATAGGCAATTTAATTTGAGTTTAAATGCTAGAATACCATGCCATTATTCTTTGAGTAATAAATTCAATCTTCCACATCTATTTGAATGGTTTTATTCAGCTACACAAATTGTAATTGGTAAAAATATGATATATCCATTTTTTTAGTAAACCTCTTTTGATCTCCAATTCTTAACAAATAAACAAAGACTATTCAATGTCAACGCAAACCAAATATGTGCTTTATCTCCAATAGATCATTACAAATTCTGTTAAAAAAGCCCAACAATTGATTCAAGAAAGTTATCGAAGATGACCCATAAATTATTAATTTTTAAAGTTAATTAATACGCAAGAACACATTACTTTCAATAATGTACATGCTTTATATAAAAATACAAATTCCACAACTATCGAGTCGTATACCAAATTTAATATGGTCACCTTGATATATAGTACCTATTGGTCATACCGTCCAAACACTTAAAAAACATCCAAGTAAACTCATGAAATAATACCTCTAAGCTCTAAGCTTAGGGTGGTATCAAAACAAGCATAAAGGAATGTAGTGTACGTGTTTTATGGTTTGAGACAAAATATATTTGAACAAAACCGAAAGTGAAATCTAAAGAACCCAACATGTTCATAGAGGCAATCTTTCAAACACCTCCTATCCTAAGCATTCAATGGTTAGGAAAATAAAGTAACACTAATACCATGCTAGAGGCTTGTAACAATACTTGTATGAGTCGTGATTTTGTTGTCATCTCAACTCCCCATGCTTCACAGGGGCTATATCACACCAAGCTAGTTAATCTCATATGTAGTGAATATCAATGTTCTGCCTTTCATTTTTAGGGGATTTTCAATTAATAAAGCCAATAAGCAATGTTTTACATTATATAGTTAATGATATACATGAAGATCAATTTGAATATTTCATACACTCTTTAAAAATTACAACATATATAGATGTACAATGAAAATCTTTCTTCAATTTAAGAATCTTGTAATTCAATGAAACGTTGAACATTGGAGTAGACATCTTATAATTTGTAAACTTGCTGAGGTGCTTCAGATGTAGCTGATTCAGAAATATTTGAGAATACCGGCAGATAATTATCAGAATACCAATGATTTTCTCCATAATAAATATATTGCATAACTTCCTATACGTATTCCATTGACATATATGGAGCTGGGTTGCATTTAGTTATTGATTATGGGTGGCAATGGATTGGAAGACACTTTGTGGCTGATGGTTGTCATCCAGTGAATTTCAATCGAACAAAATAAAAAATGAGAGGAGAAAGAAATTAAATTACATAGTCCTAAGTGGATCTCGTGCGATGCGCGAGCGATATTGTGAGAGTCATTTTAATAGACTTTATCATCACCAACACGAACATTCAAGGTTCCACCGATTACAACCTTAGATAATACGGTCATTATAGTCATTTCGAATTATGGTTCCCCTTACATAATACAGTCTGTAGATAAATCTTTTGAATCTATCGTTACACATATATGTGCCTAAAAGTCTCATTCAGACGTCTTTATAGTCATTTAGAATTATGGTTCCCTTACATAATACGGTGTGTAGAGAAAAATCTTTTGAATATGTCATCACACAAATATGTGCCTAAAAGTCTCATTCAGACCCATTTGTTCCTCAATTTGATATGTCTTAACAGAGGCTACTAATTGAAGATATGAACATTAAGGAGAACTATTTAAGAAAATATCTAAATCTTATTCAGAAAAATCTTTAGAAAAGTTCAAAAACTCATAAAGATTCAACTAAAACAAGTGATGAAATTACCTACGCAAGTGGAACTCGCAAATGCCCAAATACACAATATTAAAAAAAATGGAAATATGAGTAACTGTTATACAAAGATGTCTTAATTGATTAATAATTAAGTGTTATTTTTTACTTTTGAAGTAAAATGTAACGCACTAACAGATGGGGGCAGAATCATTGTTCTCCATAGGACATATAATGATGATTAATGAAAAGCTTTCAATTCCCAACATTTTAAAGCAATTCATAAGAAAACCCCTGTATATATCATATGAATTGGCATTCTAAAAATTCAAGATGGAATGAAAAAATAACTGATCGATACAGTTTGTACAACTAATCAAACATTATCAGAGAGAACTAATTAAACACCAACTAATGAAAATTAACTCGTATATAAAAAATCAATATTTTAACTTTTGTGTTTTCATCAGCAATCAAGATGGAATCTAAATTCAACTGTTAATTGATTTTGAGATAAAATGAAATAAATTGTTTATGAATTAAGGTCCATGAACTTTTATTTCCACAGTTAACTTTTTCATCCGAAACCGCTAAACATAATGGCGACATGGCAGTTAATAATAAGGGCAAACCAACAATTTGTTAACTATTTTTGAAGATAAAGTGAGCTAAATTGATATTTCAGAGAATAACGTAAAAATGATATAAAATCATTATTCAGTTACGTAATTATCGCATTTTCATAATGATGCTCAAGCGTATGGTCTACTGAAGCAACAATAAAAACATATTCTATGCTCAACCAAAAATTGACTATACAATAACAAAAAGAAAGTAAAAACTTACTTTTACCAAACTCAATGTAAAGAAACACATATTTTTTCTGTGAACTCGCAATGACAGTCCATGGCTAAAGTAAAAAGGAAAATGAAAAAAATATAAGATTTAAAACTTACTCACAATGGTGAATGTGAAAAAACTCATCTTTGTTATACGTAAGCCAAAATTTTCCATTTATTGAAATATCGCATAAAATTTAGTTTAACCTAAAAACATATTGGATCAAATCAAAAGTATAATGTTAATGAAATATGATAGTGTAAAGCTTAAATTTAATTGTAGACTTTATTTCATCAAATCTTCCTATTGTAAAAAATGTTAGATATGTATTCTGTATACATATCCACAATTTTCTAGTTCTAAAATAATCAAGCCTTTTAAATCTCATTACAAGCTCTGGACCATTTTTAACAAACACCATATGTACAAAAAGAATATTATGAATACAAGGAGATAATCTAGTAAAAAAAATATGGGGAGACATCCACCATCACAAAGGTCACTAATTTACACCTCAAAATAACCATGCCACCGGCATCAATTCTCAACCACCTACAGTAAAAACCTAGAATAGCAACTAACCCAAACAAAAGGGCAGAAAAGTAAAAAAGGTTGTTAATTTAAAATTAAAGAAGTGTAGAGTTTACCATGGGCCCTTGAGCATCTTGTTCGGTGACGAGGTCTTGTTGGAACCAGATAGCACTTCCATTATCACCCACATCAAGGTTCATATCTAAAAGATGAATTATCAGACTCTCATCACGTGCAAGGTCCAAAAATACCTCCTTCAATTGCAAACAAAAACCAATTAATTAATTTCATAACATTATTATCTAATCAAATAAAAACAAAAAATCTTCTAACTTGATGATCTGAGGCTTGATGAATATCACTCACATCCCACAATTCAAACTAAAATTGAAGACTTTTGAAATGAATTGGATGAACCAACAAATAAAACCAATGAAATTTTTGAGTAACCTCAAACCTAAGAGGGAAGGTAGTGGATATTGCGCCACTGAACAAAGGGCGTTCTGTATAATCTTCAGCCATCTTCTTTTTTATATTACACAGTTTCAATAATAAAGTTTATATACACAACGTATAAATATATATTGTAACAACCCGTCCTTTTTGGAGACAATTAAATTCCATTATTGAGAATAAATTTGAATTTGGAGATTTTTCCCGAAATAGTGATTTTGAGATTTTTAAGGATTTGACGATTATCAATAGGTGATATTTTTACTTTTGGGATTAAGTAAATATGTCGAGGTATTTTAATTAAATGTCGCCGTTGAGTAAGGCGAAACGAGGTGAGATTTAATTTGGAAAACCCCCCATTAAGTCGTGTGGGGTTGAAATAGTGAGTTGCGGTCAAGTACCTCGGATGGGAATTTCAACTGCGCCATGAGTCTTGGAATGGCCGAGATAGTCGAAAAAGAGTGTCCGATTGTCGAAAATGAGTCTCGGAGAATTTTGGAGTTAAATAGGCTCGTAATTGAGTAAACGAGTCATTTTTGGGTTTTAAGGGTTAAAAACCTTTTCTCCTTATAAAAGGAGGAAGAGAGGGACAAAAGAGAAGACAAAAAGAGAAAGAAGAGAGAGAAGAGAGAGAGGAGGAATAAAAGAGGAGAAAGGGGGAGATTCTAGCCAGCCTCCGCGAGATTCGGCTCGAGGACATCGAATTTTATCCACGAGGCAAGTGTTTACTTGCTTTATTTAATTTTTGCATAAATATCTCATACCGTAGTTTGGTATAAACAAACCCTAACAATTTTGGGTTGTGTTTTCGTGGATAAAATGGGTTTTCGGGAGTTAAAACCATTAAACCCCTATAATATTTCAATTTGAGGAATTTAGGATTTAATCTAAAATTATTGTTGGTTTCAAGTTCTAGGATATTTAGAACCCTTAATATATGTGTATTTGTATTTGGTTTAGGTTGTAGGACGTTGGGTGAGTTGACAAAAGCTTGGGAGAAGCTTTAATGGCCGAAATCGTCTCGAAGAAGACGATGAATAGTTAACCTGTGTCTTTCCGAATCGATTCGGCCTTGATACGAATCTATTCGGCTCCTAGTTAAAAAATAAAAATTGTATATCTTTTCGATGCGGTCGCGTGGGCACTGACCGCGTATTTTTTTTGGATTTATAGTGATTTTTCTACGGAAAGTTGTCCGAGATCGAAATCGTTAGTTAGAAATTAAGGATATAACTTTGGAGATAAATATTAGGGGTTCTCAAATGGAGTGTTAGGACCTCTAAAGAATTTGAGGAGATATAAAAACTTTGGGTTTGTAGGAATAAATCTAAGTTGTGATTTAAATGGAGATTGGATTGAATTTTGGGGTATTTTGGAGATTGAAAAATTTCCCAGACAGTGCCCCTCGAACAGGCCGAATCGATTCGCCTAAGGGGATTTATGATTCTATAGTGGGACGAATCGATTCGGATTTAAACCTAATCGATTCGCCATTAAGGACCTATTTGCAGAACACTTTCCGAATCGATTCGGATTGGGGGCCGAATCGATTCGCCCACCCGAATCGATTTGTAATTGGGGTGAATCGATTCGCTTTGGTCAGATTTGTCAGTTTTCTCCCCTTAAGAGTATGGGGAGTTAAATTACAACTTGGGGTCTTATATGGGGGATCTTAATTATGATATCGGGACTCCTAAATGATGGTTTTGAGGGTTAGTAAACCTTTAGATGAAAGAGAAGGCCTTAGATTGGTGTAGGGCATAATCCGGGGAACGAACATAGTTAACGTTCGGGACGAACAAAATTTGAGAGGGAGTTCGGATAGCATCGAGCCTAGGTATTTATTTAATTGAATGTATGTGAGTTGAATACATCTTGGTAAAACCTAGGAAGTGATCTCTAGGGATTTATATCTTTGGGATTATTGGTCATCGTTAGATGTGATTGGCAATTATGGCCATATATATATATTCGAGGAGGAATATGTGGTATATATGTATATACTATATGATTAAAGTATATATATGATATGAGGTAAATGATTTTGAAATTATAAAAATGAATGTTTTCAGAATGTAAAAGATATGATTTTCATAATTAATAAATTGTGGTTACACACCTCCCTAAATCGTTATCATAAGGGAAGTCGCGTGCGTATGGTGATGCCCCCTGGCTAATGAATGAAGGGTGGATATAGTCCTAGGCCATATGGCGATTATATATTTTACTGCGCTGGTGAGGTGATTCTGGGTGTGGTCATGACTCTCCCGCAGACATATGTCCTCTTCCCGACGTTGGTAGGATCCCAGGTTGTCTTGTTTGATGGGCCCTGGAAGATGATAGCCATTTAGGGGCGCGTCCAGTGGGGAAACTCAGAGGGACGGTCTTAGATTTGTTAAAGCAATTCATGATAATGGATTGGCTTTATATTCATTTCCTGGATATAAGAAGGGAAATAGAAGCATGTGATATGATCAAAGAATTTTTATGATAATAAAAATGGCTTTGAGTACATTCCCTGGATATGATAAGGGGAATGGGATGTTATAAAACGGAAAAGCATTTTTATGATAATAAAATTGGCTTTTAAAAAGTTATATGTTTTGTTAAAGAAATTCATGATAATGAATTAGCTTTTTAATATATTTCATGGATATAAGAAGGGAAATAGAAGGTTTTGATATGAGTATAGAATACACCTCACTCCGGGAGATAGATCCGGATGTGTATTATATAGTTGTATTATATGAGTAAATGAATTCTCATTCTAGGAGATATATCCGGATGTGTATTGAAATATGAATATATATATGGATAAACTGGGTGCCGAGGGTCTAATGGATCCCGATGATCGACCTTGCCGCACAGTAGTGTATCGAAGGGGTTCCTTGTTTGGATTTCGCTCTGCGAGACACCCCACGCACGAATATGGCATTGTGTTGAGACTGAGGAGAAGTTTAATCCTTAGTTCTCTAATATTTAGTATATCTTATATGGTGTATGTATATATATAAGTTATGTGCTGAGGGTCTAATGGATATCGACGATCGACCTTGCCGTGCAGTAGTGTATCATAGTGGTTCCTTGTTTGGATTTCGCTTTGTGAGACACCCCACGCACGAACTTGGCACAGTGTCGAGACTGGGGATAAGCTTAGCCCTTAGTACTTGGACTATCTAGGGTTGATAGTAGTGGGGTGATAGACTAGTTTAGCAGGGTAGCTTGACTAGGATGTTTAGAGGGATGCGCTAGGAGTGCACTATTAGAAGAGAGGTGAGGGGTATCTCATGGGAGTGCGATACCAAACTTAAATATGAGATAAAAAATATTTTTCTAAAAATAAAGAATTTATGCACTTGCAAAATATTTTCAAACTCTGGCTCTGACCCGTTTATCTACTTTTCCTTTCTTGCTATGTGTGTGTATATATATTATAGGTGTCCAGACACAAGGATGCCTGGATGACATTTCTTTCGAGTCAGACGTCAGCTGCAGCAGCTGTGGATGCGTGCAGGATTTTCGGTAGACGCTTCTACCTTTGTACTGTAGATAAGAGGTACTGTATAAATATTCGGGCCAATGGCCTAAATGCATTTAGTTATTCTTTTAGCATCATTCGATATAGTTGTATATTTTTGACCGAGTGTTCGGTTATTTTATTTCATTTCAATTTCATTTCCGCAAAATTTGTGTGGATTTTTTTAATTGTAGTTGTTAAAAGAGTAGTTAAGTAAAATTTTGACACCGGCCTAATAGGTTATTAGTAATTAAATGGATTTTTGACAGTGATGCTAAGAATGATCCAGATGAGACTCCTGCTTTAATTTGATATATGAGTGATCGCCCAGTATTTTATTAGGCGGGGTGTCACATATATAACCTAAACAAAAAAAATATTTGCACCCATAATATGATATAATTGATTTGAACTATATAACATCAAAATCATAACCCACAAACAATATATAAACCTTTACGCGGAGAGTATAATTCTGTATAAACATAAAATTTTAGACTTACTTAATGTAGAGTTGCGAAAAGGGGATATCAGGATCGTAGATGTTGTTTTTCTGTTTGACTTGGAGGTGACCCATAAGGCCTCCATCAGAAGACTCCGAACTGGAAATTAATCTGTAGCCTTTGCCAATCTTGGGTGGGGGGGTGGAGGTTGAATACACACCATTATTGAACAAAAGAAAGACAAATAGAAAATATGGGAGATAAAACACCTCCATTCCATTAAAGAGCAAGATATGAAATAAACGGATTGAGAAATTAAAAGAAGAGGGATGGATAAATTATCTGGGGAAGATGAATAGAATGGGAGAGAAGAGAGATAAGCGTGAATTTAAATGGAGTTTGAAAGGGAATTTGGAAGGACCATTTGGACAGGGGAGCTTGGCGAAAGAGGAAAAGAGAGACAACGCGAGGGCATATGAGTTCATGATTTAGCGAGATAATTTCTTAAAATAGCGACGTGGATTTTACTGAAGTAGTGGACACGTGGATAGTCTCTTTGTAGAGGAATCATAAATACTTGTTTAACATTTTATAGTAGTATAAAGATGTATATGGAAATGGTGAATGAAATTTTATTCCATTTATAATTATTGCATGTTAATAATAAAGATTAAAAATTGACACCGGACCATTAGGGTACTAAAAATAAATCGAATTTCAATAGTGATGCTAAGAATGACACCATTAATGATTCCTGTTTAATTTAACAATGGACTGATCACCCAGGATTAGAATATGCGGAGTGTCACAGGTAGGCAGTGGTCCTCGCGACACCCCACTTAATTAAATACCGGGTGATCATTCCTTTATTATATTTAAAGAGGTTTCTCATTTGGTTCATTCTCAGCATCACAATCGAAAACCATATTAATTACTAACCACCTATTAGTTAGTTAAGCCGGTGACAAAATTTTTATCTTTTATTAATCAATTAATAATAATGTGCAGAAAAACTAAATTAAAACATTCACACAATTAATATAGTCTAAACCATCACAAAGAATAAATAAATGAATAAATGCCTTGCTGAATAAATCAACGGCTAAAAAATCAAAATCTAAATAATATGTCCAATAGACAGTAAATAGATCCCAAAATAAGTCTGAACTAAAAAGCTTAAAAATAAAGTCTAAATGGGGTAACATGCCCAAATGACATACCAGAATAAAATCCTACATTAGGAATGAAATATGGAAGCATCTAGTCAAGTCCTGTAAGCCTCCACAGTGCTGCAGCTAATCATCCCTGGAATAGATCGTCAAGTCTGGCATCTCTGTGGCTAGACACCTAAAAGGTTTTGGAAAGTATTTATAGTAAGGGTTAGAACCCAAAATATTTTGAAAACATTTAGCAAGTATTTATCACAATTTAAAAATTAGTTATTAGATACACATGTTAGATTTACGCACACTCTCTTGAGTATCCTGACCTCTCATCTATTGTGCATGCCTAATGTATTCTACTTGGCCCACCCATCCATACTACCCAAGATAATTAGACGTTGTAAGGACATATTTTTATAAATGTCCGGGGTAGAATCGAGGATTTTTATGTTTTTCCTAGATCACAGTTTGTATGTCTGATACCGCTATATTCATCACGTCATCACGATCATCCACGGTGACTTTTATTCGAATCCATGCATCCATCATCTTCACACGTGCATCATTGCTACATGCTACGTACTGCTCAACCGTTTCCCATAACTCCACGACGCACTATCCGTAAAATGATTAATTGGAGTTGTTTATATTTGCATAAATATTTGGGAATTTTTTAGAAAATATTTTTTAAAGTCTGAAATTATTTTTTATCAAATGAAGAATTTTTTCTAAACTAAAATGGACTTTTTTTGGAAAGTGTGCTCATTCAAACGAGACCACATGTTGTTCGAGTGACATTGCATGTCACGCGAACTCATTTGAATGACACGTGTTCTCATTCGAGCGACATCCAATGTCGTTCGAACGACGTCGTCGACCTCGATTTCTGTGCCAAATGTTGTCACCACTTCTTAGTGGTCAAAACACTTTTGCAACATGTTGAGCAAAATCCGGCCCAAAATCTGCCATCTTTTGCTAGAATTATTTTTTAGGCTATTATGCCTCTTTATAAAAGGAAACTTCTTCCCATTCATTCAATGCAGATGTTTAAACCTCCAAAGAATCATTCTTACTCATTTTGGAGTATTTTGTGGATAATCTAGTCCCTTCTTCATTGCTGCGCATCTGGAATTCTTGCGGGAGATTCCAGCCAACGACATTGGAACCGACACCTGCGGGTATTTTCGTATGTCATAGTTATTTTCATTATAATCCGTGTAACCGTTATTTACAAATTATAGTGAAAATAATATGGTTTTCCCCTGCTGGAATTTTTCCTTATATTTTGTGTCACATGCTTTATTTTATTTGATAAATCATCTAGATGCATGCTTTTAGGATTTAATTGAAAAACTATGTTTAATTAAATAACTTCTTAATTTGGACACATAGGTGCATGTTTAGGGACTGCATTTATTTCGTTCAAAAATACACTCTAATTAAATCTGGTTTATTTGGAAACTTGCGAATAATTTTTATTTCAATATCAAACACCGCGCGTTTGGTCTTTACGACCCCCTTTCAAATTGGTATCAGAGCGGGTTACGCTAATTTATCGCGTGATCCTAATTTTCAAGGATTTATTTATTTTGATTCAATTTGACTTCTCACGTCGTCAAATTGGTATCAGAGCAGGTTGCGCTAATTTATCGCGTATTCCTATTTTCCGCAAAATTTGTGTGATATTGATTTTTTCAAAAACATGTTTTGTGTTTATTCACAATTTTTCCAATGGAACGCCCATCTAACGAGGAGCCTATTTTTGAAAAAAGTTTACGACAGTGCTGAAAAATTAAAACTTTTAAATTTGACACTTTGCAAAAGAATTAAAGTTTTAGAAAAAAAAATTTCTCATTTTAAATCTGCAATGGATCTTTTACATACGGTTCAAAATCAAAGAGATTTTTATCGTGAAAAATTTGTTTCCTTGGACCGTTAATTTAATGATTTAAAATTTTCCAAGAAGGAGAGTGTTTATAATGTCCTATTTTTAGAAAAGGAAGTAGAGGACTTAAAAAATTCTAGGATTCCTGTTTGTGCCGTCGAGGATAAAAAATTAATCGATGATTTTACAGCACGTGAAAAGACTCTTAGGGATAAGTTTGTCTTAATTGAAGGAGAGAGAGACACGCTTTTAGAAATTGTTGAAAATTTAAAAAAGGCATCCCTTAATTTGGAAGAGTCTAATTATTTTCTCGAATAAAATATTTTAAAGTTAAAAAATGATTTAAACGATTCAAGTAGGTTTGATAGTAATGGTAGTGGCTCATTTTGTTCTCATGCTTCTAATGCTAAAGACAAAACCATTATTTGTTTTATAGGGTCAACTGTTCCCAAGGGCATTAGAAAAAGTCAACCCATAGGTGTTGTTCCACCCGTTTACACATGTTCACATTGTGTTAGGAAAGGTCACCTTAGGCATTTTGTTTTGATCTTGGAAGATGTCCTTGGAAGTTTAAGTCTAGTGTTCCCTTTGTTACCAAAGCCCCCACATGACGTTTCACATATACTTGGATTAGGAAATCACTTTTGGATACGCTAGATTTTAGACTTATTGATTCTCGTTTGCTTTCAAATGATTCTTCTCTTTCCATATCATATAGATGATTGTGTTCGCATGTTTGTCATACGCTGGTTTTTGATTCATGATATGTATATTTGCTAGCGTTATGACATGTACTTTGTGTATAAATTTTTTTAAACAAAATACAAAAAGATTTTATTTCGATAAATTATTTGAAATTCCAAACATTTTGTATTTTGTTTGCACCGTTTATGGATAGACACTTAGGATGACAAAGTCACAATATCATTCCATATTTCTCATGTGACTATTTCATAGTGTTTTGAGACAATATATCATGTCATCTTTGTGCTTTATAATGTTTGGAGTCATTAAGATGTAATTAAGTGTTACTTCCTACATGTTTGACTCATGATTTCCTTTATTGCACACATGCACGAATTTGTTTTATTATTGTGCTTGTCTTGTCACATGTTGGTTGGGTGTTTTCACTTCAATTCTGTCCTTAAAACGAACCAAACGTGATAAAACTTGATAAGAAAGGTGTGCATGTAAAAACTATTTGTGAGTTTGTGTGCTTTGTTTGAAAACGGGGAAGGGCTACGAAAGGTAATTATCTATCCTTTGGGAATATTAAGCCACCGTTATAACGGATCTAAAAATTGAGGAATTTATTATCCGGGGTCCAAAGAGGTTAAAAGAGCCCCAAAAAATTTAAAGGCAATAAAAAGAAATACATGCCAAATATGGGCCATTTAGGTTTTTGAACCAATTCTCCAAAGTTTGAGAATTTAGTTTATCACCTCTAAAACAAAATATATATGAGGGTGTTTGGTTGGAGATTTTATAACGGGTTTGCACGTCCTTGAAATTCTTGAAAAAGCGCTAAATAGTTTTGGACGTCATTGTCATGGAAATCACTTTGACTTTGATTTGTTGATTTGTATAAGACGATGTCATCTAAATTCAACATTTTTTACACCTAAGGATATTTTTGATGTTCATTCTTTAGGAGTTCACGTATTCATCATGCGCATATGATTGATTGAGTTTATTTTCTTATCGAATGTGTTCACACCCATACATTCCATTTTCGTGACTGGGTTATTTGAGTTTATATCCATGGTGTGATTTTTAATATCTTATTTTTGTGTAAATTTAAAAAAAAAAAATTCAAAAATAGAAAATTCTTTTGTGACATTTACCATATTTTTTGTTGTATATTTTGGGTAAAAAAAATATAAAAAAAAGAAGAGAATTTTTTTTGAAAAAATAAAAAAAAATAGAAGAATTTTTTGTGACATTTTTCATATTTATGCTTCTCATATCTGTCTATTTGTGGACATCATAAAAAGGGGGAGAATGAATTATGGGGGAGAAATTATGTTGATTTATCAATGATTTGCTTGAGCTTAAATGATGTTTGACTTTTGCATATCATTATAAATCAAAATGTTGCGTCTCACGAGTATTTGATTTTTCTCATTTGTGTAGGTACAAAGTTGATATCTATTGGATTGCACACCCTGATGAGAAAAGCTTTGGGAGTTTCTGTAATCTTGAAGATTTGAAGATGTTGAAGTTTGATTGAAGACATGTCATTTAGTATTCTCAGTTCAAGGGTTTAATGGGTATATTATCTTATATGCCATTTGTTTTTAGGAGGTTGCATAATTCGAATTTTTTATGAATGTACCGACATAGAAATAGGGGGAGATTTGTAAGGAAATATTTTTATAAATGTTCGGGGTAGAATCGAGGATTTTTATGTTTTCCCTAGATCACAGTTTGTATGTCTGATACCGCTACATTCAACACGTCATCACGATCATCCACGACGACCTTTATCCGAATACATGCATCCATCATCTTCACACGTGCATCATTGATACATGCTACATACTGCTCAACCGTTTCCCACAACTCCACGATGCACTATCCGTAAAATGATTAATTGGAGTTGTTTATATTAGCATAAATATTTGGGAATTTTTTAGAAAATATTTTTTAAAGTCTGAGATTATTTTTTATCAAATGCAGAATTTTTTCTCAGCTGAAACGGATTTTTTTTGGAAAGAGTGCTTGTTCAAACGAGATTACATGTCATTCGAGCGACATTGCATGTCGCGCGAGCTCGTTCGAATGACATCCAATGTCATTCGAACGACGTCGTTGACCTCGATTTTTGTGCCAAATTTTGTCACCACTTGTTAGTGCTCAAAACACTTTTGCAACATGCTGAGCAAAATCTGGCCCAAAATCTGCCATCTTTTGCTAGAATTGTTTTTAGGCTATTATGCCTCTTTATAAAAGGAAACTTCTTCCCATTCATTCAATGCAGATGCTTAAACCTTCAAAGAATCATCCGTACTCATTTTGGAGTATTTTGTGGAGAAGCCAGTCCCTTCTTCATTGCTGGCCATCTGGAATTCTTACGGGAGATTCCAACTGACGACATCGGAACTGACACCTGCGGGTATTTTCGTATGCCACACTTATTTTCATTATAATCTGTGTAACCGTTATTTATAAATTATAGTGAAAATAATATGGTTTTGCCCTGAGGGGATTTTTCCTAATATTTTGTGTCACGTGCTTTACTTTATTTGATAAATCATCTAGATGCATGTTTTTAGGATTTAATTGAAAAACTATGTTTAATTAAATAACTTCTTAATTTGGACACACATGTGCATGTTTAGGGACTATATTTATTTCGTTAAAAAATAGACTCTAATTAAATATGGTTTAATTGGAAACTTGCGAATAATTTTTATTCAGTATCACACACCGCGCGTTTGGTCTATCATCCCCTTCAGACATAATTATCTATTTGAACTATGAACACCTATAAGTCCCCGTACCGCGCATACAGTACACTATCCGAATTAACATCTCTCATATATTATTAATATCATAAGTAACATTCTCCACTTGTTATCATTTAATTAAGTTTCACTACTTAATTCATTATTGAGATACACATTATCTAACTATTTACTATCACACGTAAGTATAATTATTCAAACCGGTATATATATTTATATCACTAATATATATAGGTGTCTCTCAAAAGGACCATCGAGAAAATAGGTACAATCTGCTATCAATCCATGTACCTCTCGTACCAAAATAAGGACTATTGGTTCGACATGCATCCTCGAAGCCAAAAATTAAATAGCAAGCAATGGAGGCAAACATAGTTCTAAGCCTTTGGGGTACGCACATACCTAACATACCCAAATGACCTATCAGTCTCACTAATACACGGCACATAGTGAGCCTCCCTAAGTTCTATATTCTGGGACATAAATCCAGACCTCCCTGAAATCGGCAAGGTGGGATCACCCACTACGCAGGAATCTCCATGATAGCAGGCAGCATAGATATGTTCACATTTAACACCAATGATATAATAGGTATACACATAGCCTATATACACATTAAATCAGTAGGTATATACACAACCTAATTATCATGCTTCGTAAGTAGTATTTATTTCTCTAATACTATCAAGTTACGATTATTTTCACTATCATGTTAATCTGAGTATTACTCTCTACTCTAAGGGTCCTAGTTACCCCTTCAATGAAATTCAGTAGCTAGATTCATCATATACTACTGGTATATAATGTAAACACACTTAAATTCTCTGTAACTCATTCTCCTTCTCTCGAATTAATTATGTCCCAATCTAAGTATATTATAACCTCGCCTCAATCCTCTCATTAAGACTATGCCAAAATCTCATCATAGGCCTACTAAAACATAATAAGTTCTTTATTATATTTTAATAAAGTCCCAAAAGTTTCCCCGCTAAAATTATCGGGTTTTCTAGGCTTAAAAAGGAGAAATAGGAAATTCTGGGCAAACCAAATCGATTCTCCCTTGGGCCGAATCGATTCATTTTGTAGCAGGTCATCTTCTTTATCTACGTAAATGCATTTTCACCATTTTAATCATCATAACTCACATGCTTCTCCACCAAACTCAAAGCCAATTCTCCCAAACATTATATACATGCATTAGGATGTTTTCTAATGAAATTTTAACATCAAACCATTACGATTTCTATTGAAGAATGGTTCAATCCTCCTATTCATCAAAACCCCTAAATTTCTATGCTCTTCATTCATATTTAACATAAAACCAAGATTCAATTAGTGGTGATTATTCCATACTCTCTGATTTTTCATCCTCTACTGAGGTTGAATCATATTACATGTAATTCCTACCCAAAACATGAATAATAATAATAATTATTTTCTTCCAAGAACATCAATTTATTCAATATATTTTGAAACACTAAGCACATGGGAATTAAAAAAGAAATCATAAATAAACACTTGCCTCTTAAGGTATGATGTGATTTCATGGTTTGAATTTTGATTTGTTTGTCTTCCTTCCCAATCCATGCTCTAAGGTTGATTGTGGTGCAAGAACACACTCCAATTTCTGAAGAATTCTCTCTTAGGCTTCACAAATGGCTTCCCTTCTTATCTAATGTCCTCTCTTGGTTTTATAACCTCTGGACCCTAGCCTCTCCGATATATATGCTGATAAAGATGTTGTAAATTCGTAGGTCCCTTGACTCTTGGTTACCAAATGACTAAAATATCCTCGTACGGTGTTAGTTTAGTCTAAAATTATCTCGAGACCCAATTAACACCCTAGGGTATACTATTTTGACTATTTCGATCCTTCCAGAGTCACCGGTGACCTCAAAATCATCATCCGAGTCATTTTAAATAAATATCCTATCTCGACCTCAATTTAGTCTACATGCGACTCCTGTCTGAGATAAATATAATTACGCACATCTCACTCGCTATGACACATAATAATTTCGATAAATTATTTACTACCCACTTAGTAAATTTAACACATAATATTAATCATTATCTCTTCCTCTAAATTAATATTTACTAATCATATTATTATTTTCTTAAATTAAATTACGTCACTCATGTAATTTAAAATAAAATGAATAAATTATTGAATTATTTAAATTCCAAGTAAACAGAAATACGGGGTATTAGAGTCCCACAATAACTAATCCCCATTGGGCGAAAGGCCATGGGATGGTGAGGGATTTTAGGTCACTGGTAGGCTGGTGAACAATAGGTAAGTGCTTTTGACACTTTTATCATTTGCGAACATAGGCACCTGTGTCCTTCTGCATGCGAGGCCACCAATATCCTTCCTTGATCGCGCGAAAGGGCAATGATCTTCCACATCTTTGACTCCCAAAATTTCCCTCATGGAGCTCACAGAGTACTTATTCGACATCTTTTGGGTGAATGCACTAAAGGTACGAGCCTATAAATGATTTCTTTTAAGGTTTCCCTTCAGGGTTGAGGTAAAAATGAGCTGCCTTAACCCTAACCTGATGGGCTGTCCTCCTGTCGTCTGGCAGTATGTCACTCCGTAGATAATTGATGATGGGATACATCTAACTTAGTGATTTATCTGTGAGGAGGACTTGCTCTACTATGACTATCTAGTTAATACTAGGCTGCACGAGGAACTCTATCTGAATTATTATCCTTAGGTTAGAGTCAGTTACTGAGCTTAACGCCGCTAAAGCATCAACATGACTGTACTATCCTCTAAGGAACTGTTGAATCTCCACTTTTTCAAATTCTTCCATGAGACCTCTTACTACGGCGAGGTAAGCTTCCATTCGATCATCTTTGGTGTTGAAGTCCCCCCGCTTGCCTACTTGGATACCATTTTGGATTCATCGAATACTTAGAGGCACTTTGCCCCCAGTAGTTTGGCTTTTCACGAATCGGCGATCACTATTTCGTACTCAATTGCGTTATGGAGGCTTAAAATCCCAATCTAATTCCTTTATAAATTACAGTTTCTTTGGGGCTGATGTGAATAATCCCCACTCCTACCCCATTGGAATTGGAGGCTCCATCAACATAAAAGGTCTAATATTTGGATCGTGATTCTTGTGTCATTGACCACTCATTTTTCAATTGATCTATTGGCTAGTTTCCTATGAACTTAGCAATGAAATCTTCTAGGATCTATCCCTTGATCGCCGTTCTGGACTGGAAGTGGATATCAAATCTCTCAATTTTGGCCAACCACTTCGAGAGTCATCTAAGGAGGTCAAGTTTTCGTAGAACAGCCTTGAGTGGGTAATAAGTGATTACGATTATGGAGTGGGCTTTGAAGTAATGATTTAACTTCCTTTAAGTGACCACCAGTGCATGGGAAGGATTTTTCATAGGCAATACCATTGTTCAGTGCCTAAGAGAATCTTATTGGAGTAGTACACTAGGTGGTATCCCCCATCTTTAACACATACTAAGGAAGAGCTCACAACATGGTTTAATAATTCCAGGTAAGGATACAGCCGTTCTCCATCATTTGGAATTACTAGTAGTGGTTTCTTACTAAGGTAGGACTTGATTTTTTTTCTAGATCTTGTGAGCAGTCATCCTCTTATATAAGGCCTTTGTCCTTCTTTAAAAGCTGAAAGAATTGTCAACAATGTTCAGAAGACTTAGAGATGAAGAGATTGATAACTACTATGATACGACGCAAATATTGCGTATTTCACCCGTTAACCTACGCGTTATTAGCCCACTCGGGTATCTTAATCCCTATATTTATGCTCGTTAACCAGACAACCTCGGATTTCTATGTTAACATGTTTTGCAGGGGTTAATTGAGCTTTTGTAGGTATTTGGATGCTTAGTATGAAGTTCGAATGCATTCCGGTGAAGTTCCGTACACAATCGCACGCCCAAGGGCATTTTAGTCTTTTCACAGCTTGGGTACCTGGCCTGAAATCTCACAGAAGTTTTAACCCTCTTCGCTAGCTTCGCGTGGACGCAAACGGTGTGCGATTCCGATGCATAACGAAGAAGTTACGGCGATTTCAGCGGAGGAAAAACAAGGAAAGCAAAAGAGGAGAAGGAGAAGAAGAAAAGAGGAATGCAGTGAGCTGCTGCAATCTCCCCTGCTTGATCGATCGATAGACCATTCTAGATTGTCGAATTTTTTCCTGGGTCGATCGATCGACCAAAGGGGTCGATCGATCGATGCTCTGTTTTCTGCAGATATTTTGCCTTCTTTTCTTTTCTTCTTTATTTTTATTCCAACTTACTATATAAGCCAATTTTGTTGTAATAAGACCATATATCAGTTTAGGAACGTTTTTAGGTTAGAATAGTTAGCATTTTGAGGGTTTTGGATGGTTCTTCTTCATTTCTCTTTGGATTGACAATCTAATTGGTTTGTAGGTTGACTTTTCATTAGCCTCTCCTCTAATATAGCTTATTTTCCATTAATTCTTGCTTTCTAGATAATTTACATGCTTTGTTAATTAGTTTTCTTGATTTATTTATTGTTTAATTAGTTTATTGTTTTGTTAATTAGTTTCATTTATGTATTGCCCTTAGATAAATAGGTTCGGGATTTCGTTACGCCATTTACGGGTTTGGACCTCGAAAGTTAGGGTTTCGTATAAAATTGCATTTAATTGAAACCTCACGTATTAAAGTTGGATTATTATGCATTTAACTTTCTTTGTCATGCAACGTTAGTGTTTATAGCGATTATCCGAATTTAATCCGCGTGTGACCATTTTCCGTTAAATGTTTAATCTCGCAACTTTGGCTTAAATTCCATATTGCGTGATGTTTATTCTTAATTGAAAATGATTGATTAAAGGTTTTTGAACCGAAATTCTAATTAGTAGTTGATTAGCCCGTGAATGTGTGTATGCGATCCCGGCCTCACTTTCCTTTAATTTAGCGTTAACTTATTCTTTTCTTTTGTCACCACAACCACCCATCACCTTTTCATTTATTTATTTTACACTTTTATTCCAGAAGTAATTAAACAATTAACATCTAAAATTCAATCACTCCCTGTGGATTTCTTACGACACCCGACTTACCGCTGTACTTGCCTCGCAAGTGTGGTAGTAGCTTAGGTTCTTTTGTATCGCGGCGGCGAAACACACGACGATTGTGTCCTCACACGAACACACTTTTTCCGCCCGGTCACAAAATGGCGCCGTTGCCGGGGAGTGTGTTTTAGATAGTAATTGTTTTATTATTTCATAGTTTTTTTCCTTTTGTATTTGTATTCTTTGTTTTAACCTTTTTTGCAGGATAGCATATTTGTGCGCTAAGAAACTTTGATTCGCGGTTGCTCACTTTCTTGCTCGGATTCTCCATCTACAAACAACGAGGTAATCATGTCCTACTATTATAGTTAGTACGGTTATTCTAATGATTCATACTTTGGGGATAGTTTTCAAGTTTTTCATTTTCGAGATTTTCTTGAAAATGAAAGACTTGAAAACATTTATCGCAATGAAAATCATTATTGGGAGTTTGAGTTGGATTCATATTTTGAAACCAATAATGATTTTTATTCCGATGATTTAGAAGATGAGATTTTACCAATTGAGGAGTTCGAGGCTCTTGAGCCAAGGAAGCCTACTTTGGAAGAGACTTTGCTTCTTTATTACCAAAGTTTGGAAAGCTTAAATTATGCTGGAATGAGACTTGATGCACTTTCCGATGAGATGAATTCTTATGCACAAAACAATGAGGAGGTGGAAGCTTGTGTTTCACCTCAATTTTTCAAAGAATTTCTCATCGAATGTGAATCTTTCTCCCCCGAAATTCAATCTCCTTCCGACGATGATTCGATTGAGATTGAATTTTTTTCATCACCATATTCGTTTTTCGTGATCGAACCATTAGAATCACCGGTTGATTCCTATGAGTCGGTAGAAACTTTTAAAACTTCTACACTTTTTGCCGATGAGGACTCTTTATCGGATTTGTTTTCGATGGATGTTATCCCCACGTGTGCACCATCTCCCATTCCATTTGAAAAATATTTGGGAGATGAGTCGATTTTTCTTGGACCTCAAGTGTACCTTTCCCCCTTATTATCCAAATCCCCCATCGTCCGCCCAAAATTTCAAATTGGCGATGGTTCACTTTTTTCACCACCCACATGCCTTCCGTTGTTCAAACGGAATTCCTATTTTTCGGGAGGCATGTTCGCTTTGGAGGGTCCACCGTTGATCTTTCAAAGTCAAATCCCTTTTTGGGTGGACCCTCAACTATTTAGACTTCTAGTGTATAGTTAGTGTGAAGCCTAAATAGTAGGTTGTAAATAGTTAGCTTTTTTAATTTTCTTTCTTTCCTATTTTTCTTTCCTTTTAAATTAGTCTAGTGTAATTAGTAAACTTTTTGTTATTTGTTTTTGCTATGCTCGGTACTAACTTGTTTTTTAGATTCCTTTGGACTCGGGCTTATGGAGATCTCTCCAATTTAGTGTAATATCGTTCTTTTCCTCTCTTTGTGTTGTGTTCTTAATGCGCATTGAGGACAATGCAACATTTAAGTTAGGGGGTGTAGGATATTCTATCCATTTCTTTGTTTTGTCCATGGATTTGCTTACTTGTTAGTTACTAAGTATGCCTTTTTGTGAAAAATTTAAAAATTTTCAAAAATATTTTCTTTCTTTTTTCTCCTTTGTTGGGCATTTTGCCTTGTATTCGATGATAAATTTCAATAATTGCCCGATCCAATAGACAACTCAATGATGCATGTTCTCGATTTTAGAATTATTAGACCTTAGTCCTCAAATCATTGATATTGTGAATAACTTCATGAATTAAACTTTATCCCGTGAGCATATGCACTTTCCTGGTTATATTGATTTGGTTTAAGATTTTTATAACTCGATAATCTTTTGTTGCATTGTATATACTTACACCGAGTAAACTTTGTACCTTTCGTCGATTGTGAGTGTATACACTATTCTTTCCTCTTTGAAAACGTTGAATTCGTCGGTAATCTCTCTATTCTTTCATTTGACCGTTCATTAATTGAGTTCATACTCGAAATGTTTTACTTGAGCATGATTTTCATATATTATTTTGACTTGACAATTGCGTAAACTTTTGGAAATGATCATAGGTCATCTTTGTTATATCACCCATATTCACCTTGACCTCACCCTTATGTTTTCCCAAGTTAACCCCTTTGAGCCAAAATATAGCCTTTCGTTTCATAACCCCATTCCCATAACCAACTCCAAATTAGAGTTTTAAGCCATACATACACCTTACATACCTTTGTTTGGAATGTTACTTGGGATTGAATGTTGTTGTTGTATTGCGGTTGCAATTTTAGGCATATGAGAGTTTGAAAAGTAAAGAAAGTGTAGTGAAAAAGAAAAGAAAAAGCAAAAAGCAAAAGAAAGCAAAAGAAAACATGAGAAAAAGAAGAAAAGAAAAGAAAGAGGAAGTTGTATATGTTGTGTATAGTTCAATAAGCTTTGATTACCCTCCAGTTGTTATATCTAATGCTTGTTTGGAAGTTACTTTCCATTTTTGATATTGCCCGCATCCTTCCCATTATTCCAAGTTTTCATCCCGAATACTTTGAATTCGTATATACATTCCTTCATTTCGTACCCTAGCCTAACCTACATTATAACCCTATTAAAGTCCTATGTGATCTTAGGGTGCATTTAATTTAAAAGTCATAATAGTTTTGATAATATGTGAAAATGCATTTCGCCTCTTTTAGTGTGTGGTATCCTTTCATTGAGATTACAAGTTTTGATTTCCTATATAGCGTTCTTCATCTGTGACATGTGTACGGCCTAGTTTCCATTTACATTTACTCTTTAGCCTGCATGTCCCGTGTGTTACCTCCCTGTTTTGAGTGAATTCGCTTGATGAGCGTAATGCCCGTGAGGATTGAATATATGCTTGCTTTTATTAGTATCCGATTTATATAAGTTTTTCACCAAATCACACTATGCATGTGCTTTCCCCCCCCCCCCCCCCCCCACTTTTAAAGTTTCAATTCTATGAGGTGCATTCAACCTGTTAATAATAACGGACTTTTGTTTGAATTCGTTCAATATGATAATAACACGTTTGAAATCTTTTTCGTTGTTGTTGAGTTTATCGCATGTTGGGTTGGGCATATTTTGAGGAAACCATATAATGTTTGTGGGTTTCATCCCTGAAAACCCTCACGAGACGACACTCGTCCACTAGGGTAACCTAGGGGTTTAACGGCTTATTGCATATGCTAAATGCAATCGTTCGCCCGCGAAAGTGGCCTTATCTTTTTATTGCTTTTATACCATACTTTTTTACTTCTCCTGCTTTTGGTTTGCTTGTAGTTCTTGTTGTTTCCTATTTCATTTCTAGGGACTAGCAATGTGTAAGTTAGGGGGTGTGATACGACGCAAATATTGCGTATTTCACCCGTTAACCTACGCGTTATTAGCCTCCTCGGGTATCTTAATCCCTATATTTATGCTCGTTAACCAGACAACCTCGGATTTCTATGTTAACATGTTTTGCAGGGGTTAATTGAGCTTTTGTAGGTATTTGGATGCTTAGTATGAAGTTCGGATGCATTCCGGTGAAGTTCTGTACACAATCGCACGTGCAAGGGCATTTTAGTCTTTTCACAGCTCGGGTACCTGGCCTGACATCTCACGGAAGTTGTATCCCTCCTCGCTAGCTTCGCGTGGCCGTGAACGGTGCGCGATTCCGATGCATAACGAAGAAGTTACGGCGATTTCAGCGGAGGAAAAACGAGGAAAGCAAAAGAGGAGAAGGAGAAGAAGAAAAGAGGAATGCAGTGAGCTGCTGAAATCTGCCCTGCTTGATCGATCGATCTACCCATTTGGTCGATCGATCGACCATTCTAGATTATCCAATTTTTGCCTAGGTCGATCGATCGACCAAAGGAATCGATCGATCGATGCTCTATTTTCTGCAGGTATTTTGTCTTCTTTTCTTTTCTTCTTTATTTTTATTCCAACTTACTATATAAGCCAATTTTGTTGTAATAAGACCATCTATCAGTTTAGGAACGTTTTTAGGTTAGAATAGTTAGGGTTTTGGATGGTTCTTCTTCATTTCTCTTTGGATTGACAATCTAATTGGTTTGTAGGTTGACTTTTCATTACCCTCTCCTCTAATATAGCTTGTTTTCCATTAATTCTTGCTTTCTAGATAATTTACATGCTTTGTTAATTAGTTTTCTTGATTTATTTCTTTCTTAATTAGTTTATTGTTTTGTTAATTAGTTTCATTTATGTATTGCCCTTAGATAAATAGGGTCGGGATTTCGTTACGCCATTTACGGGTTTGGACCTCGAAAGTTAGGGTTTCGTGTAAAATTGCATTTAATTGAAACCTCGCGTATTAAAGTCGGATTATTATGCATTTAACTTTCTTTGTCATGCAACGTTAGTGTTTATAGCGATTATCCGAATTTATTCCGCCTGTGACCATTTTCCGTTAAATGTTTAATCTCGCAATTTTGGCTTAAATTCCTTATTGCATGATGTTTATGCTTAATTGAAAATGATTGATTAAATTTTTTTGAACCGGAATTCTAATTAGTAGTTGATTAGCCCGTGAATGTGTGTATGCGATCCCGATCCTCGCTTTACTTTAATTTAGCGTTAACTTATTCTTTTCTTTTGTCACCACAACCACCCATCACCTTTTCATTTATTTATTTTACACTTTTATTCCAGAAGTAATTAAACAATTAACATCTAAAATTCAATCACTCCCTGTGGATTTCTTACGATACCCGACTTACCACTGTACTTGCCTCGCAAGTGTGGTAGTAGCTTAGGTTCTTTTGTATCGCGGCGGCGAAACACATGACGATTGTGTCCTCACACGAAAACAATTTTTCCGCCCGGTCACAAAATGGCGCCGTTGCCGGGGAGTGTGTTTTAGATAGTAATTGTTTTATTATTTCGTAGTTTTTTTCCTTTTGTATTTGTATTCTTTGTTTTAACCTTTTTTGCAGGATAGCATATTTGAGCGCTAAGAAACTTTGATTCGCAGTTGCTCACTTTCTTGCTCGGATTCTCCATCTACAAAAAACGAGGTAATCATGTCCTACTATTATAGTTATTACGGTTATTCTAATGATTCATACTTTGGGGATAGTTTTCAAGTTTTTCATTTTCAAGATTTTCTTGAAAATGAAAGACTTGAAAACATTTATCGCAATGAAAATCGTTATTGGGAGTTTGAGTTGGATTCATATTTTGAAACCAATGATGATTTTTATTCCGATGATTTAGAAGATGAGATTTTACCAAATGAGGAGTTCAAGGCTCTTGAGCCAAGGAAGCCTACTTTGGGAGAGACTTTGCTTCTTTATTACCAAGGTTTGGAAAGCTTAAATGATGCTGGAATGAGATTTGGTGCACTTTCCGATGAGATAAATTCTTATGCACAAAACAATGAGGAGGTGGAAGCTTGTGTTTCACCTCAATTTTTCAAAGAATTTCTCATCGAATGTGAATCTTTCTCCCCCAAAATTCAATCTCCTTCCGACGATGAGTTGATTGAGATTGAATTTGTTTCATCACCATATTCGTTTTCCGTGATCGAACCATTAGAATCACCGGTTGATTCCTATGAGTCGGTAGAAACTTTTAAAACTTCTACACTTTTTACCGATGAGGACTCTTTATCGGATTTGTTTTCGATGGATGTTATCCCCACGTGTGCACCATCTCCCATTCCATTTGAAAAATATTAGGGAGATGAGTCTATATTTCTTGGATCTCAAGTGTACCTTTCCCCCTTATTATCCAAATCCCCCATTGTCCGCCCAAAATTTCAAATTGGCGATGGTTCACTTTTTTCACAACCCACATGCCTTTCGTTGTTCAAACGGAATTCCTATTTTTCGGGAGGCATGTTCGCTTTGGAGGGTCCACCGTTGATCTTTCAAAGTCAAATCCCTTTTTGGGTGGACCCTCAACTATTTAGACTTCTAGTGTATAGTTAGTGTGAAGCCTAAATAGTAGGTTGTAAATAGTTAGCTTTTTAATTTTCTTTCTTTCCTATTTTTCTTTCCTTTTAATTTAGTCTAGTGTAATTAGTAAACTTTTTGTTATTTGTTTTTGCTATGCTCGGTACTAACTTGTTTTGTAGAGTCCTTTGGACTCGTGCTTATGGAGATCTCTCCAATTTTGGGTAATATCGTTCTTTTCCTCTCTTTGTGTTGTGTTCTTAATGCGCATTGAGGACAATGCAACATTTAAGTTAGGGGGTGTAGGATATTCTATCAATTTCTTTGTTTTGTCCACGGATGTGCTTACTTGTTAGTTACTAAGTATGCCTTTTTGTGAAAAATTTAAAAATTTTCAAAAATATTTTCTTTCTTTTTTCTCCTTTGTTGGGCATTTTGCCTTGTTTTCGATGATAAATTTCAATAATTGCCCGATCCAATAGACAACTCAATGATGCATGTTCTCGATTTTAGAAGTTATTAGACCTTAGTCCTCAAATCATTGATATTGTGAATAACTTCATGAATTAAACTTTATCCCGTGAGCATATGCACTTTCCTGGTTATATTGATTTAGTTTAAGATTTTTATAACTCGGTAATCTTTTGTTGCATTGTATATACTTACACCGAGTAAGCTTTGTACCTTTCGTCGATTGTGAGTGTATACACTATTATTTCCTCTTTGAAAACGTTGAATTCGTTGGTAATCTCTCTATTCTTTCATTTGACCGTTCATTAATTGAGTTCATACTCGAAATGTTTTACTTGAGCATGATTTTCATATATTATTTTGACTTGAGAATTGCGTAAACTTTTGGAAATGATCATAGGCCATCTTTTTTATATCACCCATATTGACCTTGACCTCACCCTTATATTTTCCCTAGTTAACCCCTTTGAGCCAAAATATAGCCTTTCGTTTCATAACCCCATTCCCATAACCAACTCCAAATTGGAGTTTTAAGCCATACATACACCTTACATACCTTTGTTTGGAATGTTACTTGGGATTTAATAATGTTGTTGTATTGCGGTTGCAATTTTAGTCATATGAGAGTTTGAAAAGTAAAGAAAGTGTAGTGAAAAAGAAAAGAAAAAGCAAAAAGCAAAAGAAAGCAAAAGAAAACATGAGAAAAAGAATAAAAGAAAAGAAAGAGGAAGTTGTATATGTTGTGTATAGTTCAATAAGCTTTTATTACTCTCCAGTTGTTATATCTAATGCTTGTTTGGAAGTTACTTTCCATTTTTGATATTGCCCGCATCCTTCCCATTATTCCAAGTTTTCATCCCGAACACTTTGAATTCGTATATACATTCCTTCATTTCGTACCCTAGCCTAACCTACATTATAACCCTATTAAAGTCCTATGTGATCTTAGGGTGCATTTAATTTAAAAGTCATAATAGTTTTGATAATCTGTGAAAATGCATTTCGCCTCTTTTAGTGTGCGGTATCCTTTCATTGAGATTACAAGTTTTTATTTCCTATATAGCGTTCTTCATCTGTGACATGTGTGCGGCCTAGTTTCCATTTACATTTACTCTTTAGCCCGCATGTCCCGTGTGTTACCTCCCTGTTTTGAGTGAATTCGCTTGATGAGCGTAATGCCCGTGAGGATTGAATATATGCTTGCTTTGATTCGTATCCGGTTTATATAAGTTTTTCACCAAATCACACTATGCATGTGCTTTCCCCCTTCCCACTTTTAAAGTTTCAATTCTATGAGGTGCATTCAACCTGTTAATAATAACGGACTTTTGTTTGAATTCGTTCAATATGCTAATAACATGTTTGAAATCTTTTTCGTTGTTGTTGAGTTTGTCGCACTTTGGGTTGGGCATATTTTGAGGAAACCGTATGATGTTTGTGGGTTTCATCCCTGAAAACCCTCACGAGACGACACTCGTACACTAGGGTAACCTAGGGGTTTAACGGCTTATTGCATATGCTAAATGCAATCGTTCGCCCGCGAAAGTGGCCTTATCTTTTTATTACTTTTATACCATACTTTTTTACTTCTCCTGCTTTTGGTTTGCTTGTAGTTCCTGATTTTTCCTATTTCATTGCTAGGGACTAGCAATGTGTAAGTTAGGGGGTGTGATATGACCCAAATATTGCGTATTTCACCCGTTAACCTATGCGTTATTAGCCCCCTCGGGTATCTTAATCCCTATATTTATGCTCGTTAACCAGACAACCTCGGATTTCTATGTTAACATGTTTTGCAGGGGTTAATTGAGCTTTTGTAGGTATTTGGATGCTTAGTATGAAGTTCGGATGCATTCCGGTGAAGTTCCGTACACAATCGCACGTGCAAGGGCATTTTAGTCTTTTCACAGCTTGGGTACCTGGCCTGACATCTCACGAAAGTTGTATCCATCCTCTCTAGCTTCGCGTGGCCGCGAACGGTGCACGATTCCGATGCATAACGAAGAAGTTACGGCGATTTCAGCGGAGGAAAAACAAGGAAAGCAAAAGAGGAGAAGGAGAAGAAGAAAAGAGGAATGCAGTGAGCTGCTGCAATCTGCCCTACTTGATCGATCGATCTACCCATTTGGTCGATCGATCTACCCATTTGGTCGATCGATCCACCATTCTAGATTGTCGAATTTTTGCCTAGGTCGATCGATCGACCAAAGGGGTCGATCGATCGATGCTCTGTTTTCTGCAGATATTTTGCCTTCTTTTCATTTCTTCTTTATTTTTATTCCAACTTACTATATAAGCCAATTTTGCTGTAATAAGACCATATATCAGTTTAGGAACGTTTTCAGGTTAGAATAGTTAGGGTTTTGAGGGTTTTGGATGGTTCTTCTTCATTTCTCTTTGGATTGACAATCTAATTGGTTTGTCGGTTGACTTTTCATTACCCTCTCCTCTAATATAGCTTGTTTTCCATTAATTCTTGCTTTCTAGATAATTTACATGCTTTGTTAATTAGTTTTCTTGATTTTTTTCTTGCTTAATTAGTTTATTGTTTTGTTAATTAGTTTCATTTATGTATTTCCCTTAGATAAATAGGGTCGGGATTTCGTTACGCCATTTACGGGTTTGGACCTCGAAAGTTAGGGTTTCGTATAAAATTGCATTTAATTGAAACCTCGCGTATTAAAGTCGGATTATTATGCGTTTAACTTTCTTTGTCATGCAACGTTAGTGTTTATAGCGATTATCCGAATTTAATCCGCGTGTGACCATTTTCCGTTAAATGTTTAATCTCGCAACTTTGGCTTAAATTACTTATTGCGTGATGTTTATGCTTAATTGAAAATGATTGATTAAATTTTTTGAACCAAAATTCTAATTAGTAGTTGATTAGCCCGTGAATGTGTGTATGCGATCCCGATCCTCGCTTTCCTTTAATTTAGCGTTAACTTATTCTTTTCTTTTGTCACCACAACCACCCATCACCTTTTCATTTATTTATTTTACACTTTTATTCCAGAAGTAATTAAACAATTAACAAATAAAATTCAATCACTCCCTGTGGATTTCTTACGATACCCGACTTACCGCTGTACTTGCCTCGCAAGTGTGGTAGTAGCTTAGGTTCTTTTGTATCGCGGCGGAGAAACACACGACGATTGTGTCCTCACACGAACACACTTTTTCCGCCCGGTCAAGAACTACTAGCATTCCAGTGAGATTCTGAATATCTCTCAACGTTTGAGGAGGTTGGAATCAAGTGGTATCATCTATTTGATCTGGGTTGGCCTCGATTCCCCTCTTACATACTAGATAGCCAAAGAATTTTCTTGACTTGACACTAAATGAACACTTACTTGCATTAAGCTTCATCTAATACAACCTGAGGATCTCAAAGGTTGTTGCTAAATCTAAGAGGTGATCGGCCTTATTCTTGCTTTTAACTAGCATCGTTTCTCCCATTTATTTGCTGAACATCCTGGTGGCCAATCTTTGGTAAGTTTCCCCTGCATTTTTGTCCAAACGACAAGAATTTATAATAATAAAAATTGATTGAGGTTATAAAGGAGGTCTTATCCAGGTCAGGTCCGTATAGGGGGATATGGTGATACCCTGAGTAAGCATCTAGAAAGCTCATCCTCTTATGTGTCGTTGTGGCATCAACCAACTGATATATCTTTGGTAGAGGGAAGCTATCTTTGGGGCATTCCTTATTTGGGTTGATCAAATCGATACAAATCCTTCAGCTTACATTGCTTTTGGGTACCCCTACTGGGTTGCATAACCATGTACGGACTTTAACCTCCCTAATGGATCCTGCATCCAGTTACTTACTTACTTCTTTCTCCACTGCCTTAGCCTTATCGGGGGGATGTTTGGCGAGCCTTTTGAGGGATCATCTTGAAGGTTGGATCAACTTATAGGCGATGGTAGGCCATACCCGGGTCGATCCCTAGTAACTCGTAAGGCTCCCAAGTGAAAACATCTAGGTTGCTTTTGAGAAGTGCAACTAACCTTTTTTCTCTTGATCGGTGAGAGCATCTATGATCATAAATTTCCTCTCGGTCAAGTTATGATCGGCTAAAACTTCTTTCAAGATTTTAATGACCCTATTGGCGACGTGGACCCTGGTCTCTTCCACCCCTGGTCATCCATACCATAGTTGCTATTTGGAGAGAACCCCCCTCCTGGGATTTCTCCTGGGCTTTCTATAACTCCCCCTTATTTTCTTTCTTCAGATGGATAGCTGTAATAAAGAACTTTCTAGCCGTATCCTGGTCACCACGCATCTCAACCACTCATCGATTAATAATTCACTACATCTTTTGATGATAGGTGGATGGTACGACCTTCATAGTGTGGAGCCAATCTCTGCCCATAATAGCATCATATGGGGACTCAATATGCACCACTAAAAAACTCAATTATCTTTGATATATTTCTGTCCTGATTGGCAAGATTGTCTTCCTTAGTGACATCGTGATTCTTCTTGTAGAGCCAACCAAAGGAACAGTGTCCTCTTTTAGGTCGGCGATGCTCTGCTTCAATTTATGGAACAATTCAATGTACATCACTTCAAATGAACTCCCCTAGTCCACAAGTTTCTTGTCAACATCCCAATTAGCAATACTGAGTGTGATCACTAATGTGTCATGATGTGGGGTCCTTACCCCAATCAATTCTTTTTTGGTGAACACGATGTGCTTGGTGTAATCGACGTCTTTTAGTCACCAATGCTTTCTTCCCTGGGATTTGACATGGTCAATTTGAAAATCTTCCATCACGATAGTCACCTTCTTGAGTTCTATTTGAATGACATTTCCCGGGATCTGCTTAAGGTCTGATGCACCATGGATTACTATAAATTAGTGCCCTGTATCATTATCGAGGACGTTATCTGGATCTTGGCCACCATTAGTTGTGACCTTCTCAGTTATCTTCTCAATATACTTGTTATGGTGTCCTTCCTGAACTAGCTCTTCCAAGTGTGACTTCAGATCTTTGGAATTCTCGGTTTGGTGACTACCCTCCTAATGGAATGAACATCTCAATGCGTTATTCCATTTAGCTGGGTCGCCGCCCATCTTCTTTGTTCGAGGTGCAGCTCGGACCGCCTGAGTTGCTCCGACCGCCTAAGCTTCTCGGTACTCAAGAGTTCCTCGGAGAGTTCTTGTTCCTCGGAGCGTACGAGTTCCTCGGGGAAGCAATGCTCCTCGTTGTAGTATGGTTCCTCAAAACATGTGAGTTCCTCGGGAATGATTGTTGTTGCCACGTAGATTGCCACGTGTCTTCACTTTATTGAGCCATGTCAGCAGACTAAATTTGGTATCAACAGAAGCCCCCAATGTTTCATAGTTTGAACGTTGAGGAGTGTGGAACATTCTTTCTCTGAATATAGCAGTTTTAAATGGTCATCCTGAAATTTAGGAGTCTTTTGTATTTATTTCTCTTTCCAAATTCGTAGAATCAGGCCTTTTTGAAATTTTATAACCGCCTCGATCTCCGCGTACTTTTTGTCCTTCTAGCCGCCGGTAGCGTAATCGTTTCTTTTTGTAATCATTACTTTTTCCTTTTCCCAAGGCAAGGTATTTAAGCATCACAGATACTCCCATCGTCTTCTACCTTTTCAAATTTGTATTTTCGAGTTTTCCATTATCTTACTCTCTTGTGCGTTCATCCTTTTCATCGTTTGTTGTCAACAGATCCACTCTTTTTCTGTAAGATCTTCTTCCTTCTTCTTCATTTCTTTTATTCATCATGGTTTACCCTATTGAATCTCTTGATAAGTTTCGCTCTGATTTTTCTATTCCCTCCTGGATTGTTCTGAAAGAGCTTTCTGAGCCTTCTGACTATTTTTGTTTGGCTGAGGGACATTGGTTCCCCAGCCTCTTTGTCGCTGAGAGTGGATTTTCTTTTCCGCCCAATCCTCTCTGTCTAGAATTTTGTCAATATTTTGACGTTGTTCCTGCAAGAATAGCCCCCAATACATGGAGAATAGTTAATGGGGTGCATAGGTTAAATCAAATTCATGGAACTCGCATAGGAATTCCAGAAATCATGTTTTGTTATAGATGGGCAGTGGGGGATAACACTTTTTATTTAAAAACTAGATTTTTAAATAGGGCTTTAGTGGTCAATCTCCCGGATGCCAATAGGGACTATTTTGAGCATGGAGTTCTTATAAAAAATTGGCAACATGCTCCTTTATCAGGAGATGAAGTGTATCAGGATCCCAGATGCCCTCCCTATGGCAATGGGATAGGTTATTTTTATTTTATTTTATTTATTTTGAAATTATGCTTCTTCTATGTTTGATAAAATGTGCCACTGATATTTTAATGTTTATTTATTTGCAGTTGATAGCAAAAGAAAGTGTCCAAAAGAAGCAGACGTGAATATAAGGCACTTAAAACTTATCTGGAGTTTGCATCAGAGTGTTGCCGACGAGCACATTAGGTCAGCCTCGTATCTGCTGAAGTACAAGAGCTACACCACTTCTTTCACTGCTCGTCCGGTGATAAGTGACGCAGAGCCAGTACCAGCTTCTACCAGTTCTTCGCCTGAATCACATATTCCTCTAAGTGAAAGGATGAAGAAGAGAAAACCTCCCACCCTTTTTGAGAAAACTGCCTCTGGTGCCGGAGAGGCAAAAAGAAGTAAGATTGACGTCCCAGGGGAGGGGACACAAAAAACTGATGGACCTTCCTCGGTTGCCCCTGTTGTGAAGATTTTCAAGAAGCCCCTAGTGGCTCCGAGAAAGTCTGCTGCTCCAGGAGAGGTGATTTTAATATCACCGACCAAGATTCCTCCTTGGTTGAATCTATTCCTGCTCCCCCGAGGAAGCTGAAGAAGGGCTCCTCGGTCAATTCGGCTGACACCATCTCTCAGCCCCCGACTAGTGGAGTTCCCACTTTCGTTCCTTCGAGCTCTGCCATGAACTCGGTGAAGACTTGGATCATTCCCGAGATCCAAGGTATCGAAGAAAACCTTTCTCGGGATATGGTTACATCTTTGGCAGCTCACCACATTGCTTCTGTAAGTCCTTTTACTTTAAATTTTTCATCTTTCCCTTATTATATCTGTCTCTGACTTGCTTTCATTTTCTTTTCATAGTTGGTGAGCTGCTTCAATATAATTTTGAAGAAGGATGAAGCTATTAAAGCTTCAAGTTCCTCGTCTGGTGTAGAGGAAGCTTTGACGGGCGTGAGGCAGTCTTTGGAAGAGTCTCGCCAAAAATATGCCGATGATAAGGCAACTTGGGAGAAGAATCTTGCCTCCACCGAGCAGGAGAAGGCTCGAGTTGTTGAAGTTTACCAGGAGTTGAAGAAGAGAATAAAGGACTTGGAAGGGAAAAATAAAGAGCTTGACAAGAAGCTCAAAAATACTGGAAAGCTTGAGAATAAGCTCAAGGTTACTGAGGAAGAATTGGGTCAGCTTCGGGAGGTAAATCGACAGAAGGAGGAGGTTGAAAATAAATTGAAGATTGCTGAAAACCTTCTGTCCGAGAAGATTTCCTCGGAGTAGTTGAAGAGAAATTTGGCTGTGAAGAAGTCTTTCAGCGCTAGCTGGGACAAGGGGTGGAACAAGGGCTTGTCTTCCATGATGTCACAAGTAGAATATGACAGCCTCAAGTACTTTAGGGATGGATGGCTCGCTGATCTACAGGAGATGAAAGTGGCTGAAAATTCCGAACTCTGCCAGCGACACATCCCTGGTCCTCCTCCAACTCCTGAAGATGAAGAAGAGGACGAAGCTGCCTCCGAAGAGTCTTCTATGGTGATGGGAGATCATCCCCCAGCCATCCAGCCTACTACCAAGGAACTTCAGCAGTTCGGTACTTCCTCCGAGCAACCTCCAGCACTTCCACAGCTACTATCTGTTCCTTTCGAGCAACCTACTTCCTCTTCCCAGCCTCCCGAGAAGGTTTTCGAAGACAAGGAAAAGG
This sequence comes from Sambucus nigra, assembly GCA_949130495.1. Classification (NCBI taxonomy): domain Eukaryota; kingdom Viridiplantae; phylum Streptophyta; class Magnoliopsida; order Dipsacales; family Adoxaceae; genus Sambucus; species Sambucus nigra. The sequence continues at coordinate 262,928,820 of OX422217.1, forward strand.
TCTAGAGTTGTTCGGGTTTCTCTTTATATTTTTCTTTTGTCAAATGTAACCATGAACATGTAACTCTGAACCTTGATATAATAAAACTTGAACTTTTGTTTTTGCATACTGTTGTCTCTTCTTCATGCTTAGTTGGTACTTTTATTGATTACTGCTTCTTCTTTCTCTACTAGTTTCTGGCCAGGATGGAATTACTATCTGCTCATGATACCAAGCTGTTGAGGCAATGCAATGATTATTTTAAGGTTGGTCACACAGATCTGAGTGCAGTACAAATTATCGACATCCTCGTCCAAGATGCTTCGGAACAGGCGGTTGAGGCCTACCAATACTTAAAGACCCTGCTTGATTGTGCAGTGGCCAATAATTTGGCTTATTATGACATGATCGAGGATCTCCAAGGCACTCTTGAAGACCTTCAGTAGTAATACAAAGAATTCACTGCCCTTTTGCATGAGGGGTATGAGAAGAAGTATTAGCAACTCAATGCTGACAAGGGGTACGAGAAGCGTTTTGCTGGCTACGAGGTGAGGGAGAGAACTCTGAGGGCTAAGGTCGAGGAGTGCAGACAAATAGCTGAACTATTAGAGCAAGAAAATAACAACCTGCAAAAAGAGTTGTCTCAGTTGAAGTCTGCAGCTTCCACTTCAAACGCCTTGATCCCAGTGAATGATGAGGGATTCTCGTTCTTGGAGGTCGAGAATGCCAAATTGAGGGACGAATTGGAGACCTTGAACAGAGCTGGTCCCTCTACATCTTCTCGTGTACGAGCAAGAGCTCCTCGGGGATGAGCAAGAGCAGCTAGAATTCCTGTCGAGGAACAGAGGACTCAATCTGCCTTAGAGAACCAATCCTTCCAATTAATGGCAAAAAACCAGGCGTTGGATGAAATGTCAAAGAAGATCAGGGACCTGGAAGAGAAGCTTTCTGTGCAGCATTCAGTCTTGGAGAATAAGGAACTCTTCATCAAAAGTCTCCATGAGCAGCTGGAAAGACTGACATATCAATTCCACAAATAGCCCAGGGAGTTTTGGATGGCTGGGTACAACGAGGCTCTTTACCAGTTGGACGATTGTATCCAGAATGCCAATAATGAGGCCTACAAGCAAGGCTGGTTGAATGCCTTAGGTGTGCTGCAACTCGAACAGGGTCATTACCTATGGGATTACCATAATCTTGGACTGCTCGACCTGCCCGTGCCACCATTCAAACTTGATATGAGCTGGATCCCTGCTCGGGCCATTTCTCGATGCTTAATTTCAAAGTATCTCGGCGACTACAATCTCCATTCAAGTGTTGAGACATCTCGTCCCGAGCACCTTCTAGATCGACCATCCGTGATGAATATCAGGATGTTAAAAGATTTGAACTTCATAAACACTCCTCTTGCTTTAAATGAACCGCCTGCTGGCGAAGAACCTATTTCAAAATCAGAAGGGAAAAAACCAATAGAATAGGAATATCGATGTAATAAATTTGTATACATTTCATTATCAATGTAATCTGTTTTTGGATTTAATGAAAAACTTTTATTTTTGTTCGCAATCTTAATTGATATTGTCTTGTAAAATACTTTACATTTGTGCATGTATGTCTATTAAAAAGATAACAATATTGTGTTGTTTGTCGATCAACTTATTGTCGACTAGCTTGAATTTGTGGTAGTCATTAAAAAATTACTAAGTTATTCCTCGACCAACTTACTAAGTTGTTTCTCGACCAACTCACTGAGTTGTTTCTCGACCAACTTACTAATAATTTTAAAAAGTCACGAGTATTAACAGTTTCGCTTGATCATTTTCTCGTATTCATAAAATATTTCCGACCAACCAAAGTCGGTAAATTTCCTTCTCGACCAACTACAGTTAGTGGGTTTTTATCCCCGACCAACCATAGTTAGTGGATTTTTCCTCTACGAGGAGCTTTTAGTTGGCATTTTCAAGAATATATTTACTTCCTAACCAGCATAAGTTGGCATTTTTAGGAATATTTTTATTTCTCGAGAAACATATAGTTTTATTTCCCATAGGAATACAAGTTTTACTTCCCAGAGGAATACAAGTAGCTTTACTTCCCGGAGGAATATAGGTAGCTTTACTTCCCGGAGGAATACAGGTAGCTTTACTTCCCGGAGGAATATAGGTAGCTTTACTTCACGGAGGAATACATGTAGCTTTACTTCCCGGAGGAATATAGGTAGCTTTACTTCCCGGAGGAATATAGGTAGCTTTACTTCCCGGAGGAATACATGTAGCTTTACTTCCCGGAGGAATATATGTAGCTTTACTTCTCGGAGGAATATATTTGTTTCTCGACCAACCTTAGCTGGCGTTTTCGAGAAAAATTTTGAGTAGCCCGAGTTTCGCCGAGTAGTGTGTAGCATTAGTATTCCCCAAAAAATTTTCAATAAAAGGAGAAAATACACATCACTGATAATACTTGAGCAGGTGCTTTGCGTTCCATGCATTCTTAAACTCCTCCCCTTCTAAAGTTGCTATTCGGTAAGTTCCTGGTGGAACAACTTCTGTAACTCGGTATGGCCCATGCCAGTTTGCCTCCAGTTTTTTGTTCTTTTGAATTACTTTCTTCAGCACATAGTCTCCTTCTTTCAGGTCGCACTTCTTCACCCTCCTATTGTAGAATAGAGCTGTTCGTTGTTGGTATGCAGCATTTCTGATGGCTGCTTCTTCTCTAACTTCCTCGAGCATGTCTAAATCCAATCTTCTCATTAACTCGCTGACAGGGGAATTGAAATTCAGTACCCTGTGTGTTGGAAGGCCCAACTCGACAGGTATAACAGCTTCACTTCCAAATGCTAGCATATATGGAGATTCTCCAGTTGCTACTCGGGGAGTAGTTCGGTAAGCCCATAGTACTGACTGTAACTCGTTGATCCAATTTGCTTTCGCATGATCCAGTATTTTCTTCAAGCCATTCAGCAATGTTCTGTTTGTCACTTCAGTTTGTCCATTGCTTTGAGGATGGCCTGGTGCTGAGTGGATCTTCAACACATTTGATTGACGACAATAGGCAGTGAACTCCTCGTTATCAAATTGTGTTCCATGGTTTGGGATGAAAGCATGAGGAAGACCATATCGACAAATGATGTTCTTCCAAATAAATTGGTACACCTCCTCATACATCATATCAATGAGAGGCTCATCTTCCATCCATTTAGTAAAATAATCCACTGCGACGACGAGGTATTTGAACCTTCCTCTAGTCGTTGGCAGTGGTCCAACCAAATCTATTCCCCACATGGAAAATGGCCAAGGGGAAGTGATGGGTGTCAACAATGCTTGTGGAGTTCTCCGGATAGAGGAAAAGCGCTGGCACTTGTCACATTTCTTGGCATAGGCTACACAGTCAGCCCTCATCATCGGCCAGTAGTATCCTTACGTCATCATCCTGTGTAAAAGCGTCTGACCTACTACATGGGCTCTACAGGACCCTTCATGGATCTCTTTAATCAAGTATTTCACCTCGGAGGGATGTACGCATCTTTGCAAACCTGACATAATTCCTCGTCTATATAAAATACCGTTAGTTAATACATACCGAGCAGCTTTAAACTTCAATTTCTTGGCTGCGACCTTGTCAATTGGTAATTCTCCCTCTTCAATATATGCCCTGATGGGATCCATCCAAGATGGTCCTAAATCAAGGGTGATAAAGTTCATCGCCAAATCTTCATCTATACTCCAACCAGCTAAAACTTCAATTGGGATTGTTCTTCATAGCTCGGTACGAGTAGCTGATGCTAATCGAGCTAGGGCATCTGCTCTTGTATTCTCCATTCTTGGTATTCTGACCAGCTGAATAGCAGTAAATTCTGACACCAACTCCATCACCTTTGCATGGTATTTGATCATTAATTATCCTTTGGCTGCATATATTCCCAACATTTGATTTACAATTAATTGAGAATCACTGAAGACAATAATTTGCTGCGCCTCCATAATTTTTGCCAAATTAAGACCTGCAATCATAACCTCATACTCAGCCTCATTATTGGAAGATTTGAATTGGAAACGTAGGGCGTATTCCATGTCGGCCTCGTCCGGAGTACTCAAAACTATTCCTTCCCCACTGCCTGTTGTGCAAGATGAGCCATCTACATATAGCCTCCATATAGGTAACTCGTCTTCAAACTTCTGATCTGACAGAGTTCCTCGGTGAATATTTGTTGCTTCCTTTCATCTTCCCCAGATATTTCTCGCTCTTCGTCAATCATATTTTCTTGCCCTTTTACCAACCGGAGTTGGTCTGAGCTCGAATTTGATGATCCTGTAACATCCACTTGCCCTTTTACCAACCGGAGTTGGTCTGAGCTTGTGTTTGTTGATCCTGTAACATCCACAGGTTGATCAGTGAGAAACTTTTGCTCCTCGGGGGTATCAGGATAGGTGAACTCTGCTATAAAATCCGCTACAGCTTGACCTCTAAGCGATGATCTGGGTTCATAGACTATATCGTATTCACCGAGCTCTATTGCCCAGTACATCAATCTCCCTGATTTTTCTGGTTTATGAAGGGCTTGTCTCAACGTCATATCAGTATATACGACTATAGTATGAGCCTGGAAGTATGGCCTCATTCTCCTACTTACCTCAATCAGTGCCAGTGCTAACTTTTCCAGCCTTGGATATTTGATCTCTGCTCCTCGGAAGGCCTTACTTGTGTAATAGAATGGTTTTTGTACTCCATTCTCCACTCTTATCAATGGCGAGCTAACTGCATTCTCCGATACTGCTAGATACAAGTATAATTTTTCTCCCATCACTGGCCTGGATAACAATGGAGGTGCTCCCAAGTATTTCTTCAAGTCTTGAAAAGCCTTCTCACATTCATCATTCCACTCGAAAGTCTTTCGGAGTGTCTTGAAGAATGGGAGACATTGATTAGTTGCTCACGATACAAATCTGTTGAGTGTTGCTACTCGTCCTGTAAGACTTTGCACCTCTTTCTTCGTCGTTGGAGATCGCAGCCCTAATAGAGCTTTGATCTTTTCAGGATTTTCTTCAATGCCTCGTTGGTTGACAATGTAACCGAGAAACATGCCTTCTCGTACTCCAAATATGCACTTCGTCGAGTTCATCTTCATTTGGTATTTATCTAGTTGATCTAAAGTCTGACTTAAGTCAACTAGATGATCGAAAGCTTTCTTGCTCTTTGTCAGAATATCGTCAACATAGACTTCCATATTGAAACTGATTTGTTCAGCAAAGACTTTGTTCATCAGCCTCTGATATGTCGATCCTGCATTTTTTAAACCAAAAGGCATAACATTAAAACAATAAGTTCCCATAGGGGTAATGAAAGAAGTACTCTACCTGTCTTCAGGTTTCATTTTAATCTGATTGTAGCCAGAATAAGCATCCATGAAGCTCAGCAGCTCGTGTCCCGAGGTAGCATCGACTAGTTGATCAATTCGGGGCAGTGGAAAGTGATCCTTTGGACATGATTTATTGAGGTCGGTGAAGTCTACACACATCCTCCATTTGTTGTTCTTCTTTTTCACCATCACCACATTTTCTAACCAGTCTGGATATTTAACATCTTTAATGAAGCAAGCTTTCTGGAGCTTCTCGACTTCCTCCTGTATAGCTTGATTCTTCTCGGGGCTGAACACTCTTCTTCTCTACTTCACTGGCTTGATTTCCTTATTCACATTGAGTTCGTGACATAAGAAATTTGGATCTATCCCAGGCATATCCTCATGACTCCACGCAAAAGTTTGCTTTCTGCTTCTAAGGAAAGTTATCAATTCCCGTTTTAGTGAGGCTTCCAACGACGAACCTACTTGAGTAGTCCGTTCAGGGTGCTCGTCGTCTAGAATGATGTTTTCAATAGCTTCCACCACTTGACCCTTCACGAGTTGTGACTCATCTCTAGGACCCAATGTTTCAATTTCTGCCCCTTCTTCCACTTGATAAGTAGTAGTCTTTTTCCTTGATTCCTCAAGTTCTTCTTGCTCGGCGGATGAATAATAGCATTCCCGAGCTACTTTATGGTCACCCTTCCCAACTCTTACTCCAAAATTTATTGGAAATTTTAGGCATTGATGTACTGTAGATGGTACAGCCTCGAACTTCTTCAATCCTACTCTTCCCATGATGATATTGTATGATGATTGAACATTCTTATCCATCACGAAGAAATGTATTCTTTCTGTTCGATAAGCAGGCCACGTGCCAATGAATATATCCAACTTGATCGTCCCAAGTGGAAATACTTTCTCGCCAGTAAAATCGAGGAGGGGTCTATGATAAGGCTCCAGTTGAGATAGCTTTAGATTTAAACTATCGAAGCACGAGTAGAACATGATGTCTACCGAGCTACCATTATCTACCAGTACTCTTGAAATCATTACCTCCTTCATTCTCATCTTGATCACCAATGGGTCATCATGAGGATACAGAACACGTGCAAGGTCATTCTTTGAGAACCCAATGACCAACTTATCTTTGTTCACCTTTCTCGGGCGATCCTCCTCAGCTAGATTTATTCGTTGAATGTACGAGCAAGCTTGAGCCTCACAGAGGTAAGCTTTTCTCTCGGCAGTAAGGTCTCCTCCTCCTGCATCTCCACCTGTTATAACATTACAGTCAAATGACCCAAAGCGTATTGAAAATACTTCTCGTTCTGGCTGCCTTGGTCTCTTGGGAAGATCGGGGTCATCTTCGGGATCAACTTCATGGTTTCTTTTCTTGTTATCCTCTGCTCGACGAGGAGATCTAGACCTCTCTCTTGTTCGATCGTTGTTTCTTCTTTCGCTTCCACAATCAACATACTTTGCCAGCTTTCCTCGTCTGATGAGTGTTTCAATCTCATTCTGAAGAGCTATGCTATTTTTTGTCATATGTCCATGATCTTTATGAAACTCGCAATACTTTGCCTTATTCCTCTTGTCAGGGTCTGCCTTCATCTTCTCTGGCCAGTTTAATTCCTCGTTGCTCTTGATTTCTTCTAGAACATGGTTGATATCCTTCTTCAAAGGAGTATAATTATCGAATTTCTTCATTGTATCCCATACCGACATTGTTCTTGAATGTTTGTCATTACCATTGTTCTTATGATCTTTCTTCTTAGCTTTATCACCTTCCACCTTGGTTTCTTTGGCATCTATGTTCTTCTTCGCAGTCATAGCTTCCTCGGCATTCATAATCTTGGACGCTTTTCCCATCAGATCCGGCATGGTTCTAGGTGGATCTTTGGCCAAAGTATAGTACAACTTATTAGGCAATAGTCCACTCATCAAGGCGGTAATCATTGTCTTCTCCTCGTAATCAATGACTTCATGTTTCTCGTTATTAAAACGAGTTATATAATCTCTGGTACTCTCACCAGCCTTTTGTCTAACACTTAACAAATGCGCTACTCGTTTAACTGGCTTTGCCCCAAAACAGAAATTTCCAATGAATAACTCGGCCAGTTGAAGAAAAGTTGAGATCTTACCCTGAGGAAGATTATTATACCATATTTGAGCAGATCCGGTAAGAGTTCCCGAGAATGCTATGCATCTCATCTCATCTGGAACAGCATAGATGTCGGCTGCAGCTTGGTATTGTTCTATATGAAGGATGGGGTCAGTATTTCCATCATATTTGGGGGTCATAACAGGTGCTTTGAATTTTGATGGTGTAGGAAAATCTACAATGGCCTGGACAAAAGGTGTTCCTCGAACAAAAGTTCGTTGTAGAGGGTTCTTAGCTTTAACCATTTCCCCCAATCTATCCTCCAGCCTTTGAATAGAGCCTTTCCATGCATCATTTCCTTCCTCGGGCCTGTTGGTTCGAGCAGCTGATCACGTTGAGGTGGCTTCCTGGGATTTATCTTGACGAGCAGCTGGTCGCGACTGGGCAGATCCTTCCCTTAAATCTGATGGTCGTCGAAAACTCCTCGATGGGGCTCTAGGAGGACTTCTTCTCCTCCTAGGACCTAATCGATCGAAAGGAGATACTCTGCTTTAATATTTCCAGCGCACTGGTCCTTTCTGGGGAGAGAGTGATACGTTGTTCAGTATCTGTGGCTTGCACTAACGAAGTTCGTCCAGGTTGATAAGAAAAATCTTCAGACTCCTCATTGTGATATGAATTGGTACGCCTAGTACGTGAAGAAGATGCACGAGTATTTCTTTGAATACTTCGAATGGGTTGGTGCACCGCCATGGAGGGTTTGTATGAGTTGACGCATAGTTTCTTGCATGACGGTCTGGCTCTGAGCCAGATTTGTAATTATTCCAGCCGGATCTGGAATATTTGGTGGAGTAGATGGATTTGGAGGGCTTTCAGCGTTTCGATTGCTAGATTCTGGAATGTCAGCCATTTGTGATGGATTGTTTTTGATGGAAAATGAGATTTTCAGTCGTTTCTCACAAATGGTGCCAATCTGTTGATGTAAAAAATTAGATCATATCTAATTATTCAATCACAGATAAATAAATGAGATAAAGAATTTTTAAAGTGGTTCATCCTTATAAGAATGGCCTACGTCCACTGTTATGGTATTACTGATTGTATGGGAATTCTCCATTACAAGTTATCTCAAGAAATCCTGGTCCTTTTACAATGAGGATTGTACAATGTATTTATAGCCCTGAGGCTGTAATGTGAAAGGGTAATACATTAAATGATGTACATATGAAAGGGTGATACATTCAATGCTCCTTAAGCGTATGCGTCTGAATGATTAATGAACAGTCAAACTGCTGGTTATCCCACTATTAATGCTTTGTTCGAGGTGCAGCTCGGACCGCCTGAGTTGCTCGGACCGCCTAAGCTTCTCGGTACTCAAGAGTTCCTTGGAGAGTTCTTGTTCCTTGGAGCATATGAGTTCCTCGGGAAATCAATGCTCCTCGTTGTAGTATGGTTCCTCGGAACATGTGAGTTCCTCGGGAATGATTGTTGTTGCCACGTAGATTGCCACATGTCTTCACTTTATTGAGCCATGTCAGCAGACTAAATTTGGTATCAACAAATAGGTTCCTTGAATACTGTGTTAATAACTTGTAAAGCTTTGGAGGGGTCAGCCTTATTTCCATTCTTGGTGCCATTCTTGCCCCATTCTTATTTCCCTTCTTTTGTGCATCGTTATTGATATTCCCAAAGTGTACCTGACAGCTCGGAGGCACCAACCTCGGCTAGCATGACGGCCGAGGTAACAAGGGCTTAAGACTGACGATCAGTGATCTCCTTTAAAATAAGGTCGGCTACGACCAATGTTACTAGTTACCCCATAATCATGCAACAATTGAGGTCTTCAAGACTCATGGAGATAGTTTTCCATCAGGTCGTCCACAACCGATATCAAACCTACCTCATTCATCAACCTCAACTGGGAATCAACTTAGGTGAGCAAGAACTCATGGGTTCAACCATCCTTCATCATCATCATCGACCCAGTCCGACGTTCCAGCTATACCCACCTAACCCCGGCCCAGACCGACATTACAACTCCTCCTGTCTTACCTCGACTATCCTACCTGATCGAGATCATCATGAATAACCTCGGATAAAGCAACAGTCAGACTTCACCAACCTCGTACTCCTCCAGGATGAGGTTGAACTAGTTAGGGCCAAGGCTGAGCATTTATAAGCATATGCAAGGATGTAAACACGTGGACAAAATTAGTTGTAACTAAATCAATCCCCTCTCGTAGGGGAATATTTCATCATCATTCTCTACCAGTGACAGTGGCAGATGTCTTTATTAGATTAGCTAGATCATCACACACATGCTCATTGCATGCATGAGGGGTACATTACACCCCCAAACACTATATATACTTGTCTTCTCCTACCTTGAGAAGGGCCCCGAAACTCTGTCAAATTATACAGTTGAGAGATAGAGCTTGAGAGGTTGTATCCATGGCCATTAGTGCCTTATTCCGGTAACATATTTACTCACTTGCACAGTGGACGTAGGCCTAATTAGCCGAACTACTTATATATTGGTGTTCATCCTCTTCTACTCATCTCAATATCTTATATTTAGTATATACTAGAGGTGCCATTGTTATCACTGATTTGAGCTTACAAACACCTTAAAGGGTGGTGCTATTTCTAACATTATCATATTGGCGCCGTCTATGGGAACGAGAAGCTATCTCGTCCTCTTTTTCTTCTTAACCTCACCGGAGACTCTGGTGGTGAACCAGGCCTCACCCCTCGTGTGGAGATGTTTCACCATCAAAAGAGGTCCATTAAGGTATTAAGCTCATCATCTTCATAGTCTCTTTAGTTTTAACATATGGCACCAGAGTTACCACCTCCTCCACCATCTGGTTCTGGAGGACCTAGTTCCATCCAGGCGCCACCCCAGTTCGAAATGGATGAGGTGTCTACAGCCTTGAAGTCCTTGGCTATAATACAACAAGCGATGAATGAGCAATTTTCACAGCTCAATCAAAATATGATGAGTCCACCTGGGGTCTCACCGTAGATGATTACTCCGGCGGTGGAACAACCCCATCCTGAAGCCAGGGGACCACCCCAGGGACCATGAAAAGACCAACCTACACCCCAATAGAGGAGGGATGTTACTGATCCTAGGCATTTACGCCTGAGGAGGCAAGGATACCGTTGCCCCGCGGATAGGTATGGCGATACGGAGGCAGTAGATTCTCTAGAGGGCTTCTGGGAGACGTATGAGGTTTCAAACAACACTGTACATCCTATCCACCAAAGTCGAGGTTGTGTGGACCGAAGGGATGGTGGTGCCCAACAGAGAGGATTAACTTTTGATCGCTTGAGCAGAGGGTTGGACTTTGAGAGGCTCGGCCCAGTAAATGACCTAAGGCAGAGGTTATCTAGCTCAAGAAGTGCAGCAGGGTCAAAAAGGAAAGATGGGGAACATCGGCCTCATCATGGATGACCTCATCATGGCAGAACCCATTGTGGCCGAGACATGGATCAGGAGGAGGTCAACAGTCGGCGTTGTGCTGTGACCGGGGAACCTTCAGTCCACCCCTTAGAGGTGGATGGGGACAACCTCGACCCAGCTAACGTTGCAAGGCCATGGAATGACTCCATCCAACATCTTAAAGAGAAGATCGGAGACCTCATCAAAAGCCGAGACCCACTACAAAGAGGTTTCTCAGAGGGTTCCCCTTTTGTGGCAAAGATAGTGAACTTCCTAACACCTGCCAAGTTTAAACCACCTACGCTGTCTCCCAAATATGATGATAGTACCAACCCTGTGCATGACATTGAGATGTACCAGTCTGCGGCGGACATTTATTCAATCCTAGATGAGATGAAGTGTCGGGCCTTCTTTAGGACTTTGACGGGAGATGCACACACCTGGTTTACCTCTCTTCCGAAGAACTCAATTGAGAACTTTAAGGGCTTAGCTAAGCGGTTCATTCATAATTTCTTTTCTAGGGTAAGACCTCAAAAGAAGACCACCCATATACTATATGTCAAGCAAGGCAAGAAAGAGAGCCTAAGAGACTACATTGCTAGATTCAATAAGGAAATAATAGAGGTTGAAGACTATGAAGAGAATATAGCCATTATATCCCTTATAATGGGATTCTAGAAGGGTAAGTTGCTATGGAAGCTTGCAAAAGACCCTCCCAAGTCCATAGCAGAGCTATTTACAACTGCAGGAAAGGTCATGAACGCTAAAGAGGCTATGGACATAAAGTATGAGGATGAGAAGGGAAGTGGCAGCGGGAAGTTCCAAAGAAAGAAAGACAGGAAAAATAGGCCTGCAGATGACAAGTTTTCCCATTATACTCCTCTAACTGTGAGCTACGAACACATCCTCAATGAGATCAAGAATGACCGATCTATGATATGGCCGGAGAAGCTGAAGGCTCTTCCGCATAAGAGGAATAAAAACCTATGGTGTGAGTTCCACTAATACCATGGCCATGTGATAGATAAGTTCTTCGCTTTGAAGGATGAAATTGAGAAGATGTTGAAGTCCAAAAAATTGAGAAAGTATGTCGATGGTAAGGCTCCTAAGAGGGGAAGAGATGACCCTAAAAAGAAGAGAAATGATAGATGTTGAGATGATACCCCAGCAAGAAGAGATGATGACTCAGACGGGGATGATGAGGATAATCCAGACCTCCCACCAGAAGATGACAATGCTCCGATGAAGAGGGTTGGAATGATCTCTTTCGATGTTAATACCATATGTGGAGGACTATCAGGGGGTGGCTCTGAAGTGGCTGACCGAAAAGCTCATGTGGTAGAGGCTAAGTCTGTAACCAAAGTGGAGGTTGTGAATCTGGCATCTTCAGAGACTAAGTAAAAAAGGAAGAAGGTAGATATGGATACTCTTATAGTTGGGTTCTCCCGACTTGATTTTAAAGGTATCTTAGCTCCACACGATGGCCCTTTGGTAATTACAACAAGAGTACATGGATGTGAGGTACAGAGAATCATCGTAAATGGAGGAAGCTCAGCAAATGTAATGTTTTTAGCCCTATTTTAAGAGCCTAGGCCTCAGCAGAGTTAGGATAGTACCCTATCATCATCCGTTGATTGGCTTCAGCAGAGACAAGGTCCACCCCTTAGGCATGTATGAGATGGATGTACGAATGGGAAACGAGTGGCCTAAGAGGTTGACCCGAAAGATCATTTTTTTTTGTTATGGATGAAAATATCTTCTCGGCATACAACCTCATCATAGGACGAGTAGCCCTTAAGGAGCTTGAGGCCGTGTCATCGACGGTCCACCAAATGCTAAAATTCTTGACCCCCTATGGGGTAGGGGAAGTGCAAGGTGACCAGAATACGACAGGAGAATGTTACTTCAACTCGGAGGAAAAGAGAGAGGCCCATAAGAGGGCAATAACAACGTATAACATTAATACACTTGATCCTAGGGATGAAATAAAGTTTAAGAAATGAGAGGTCATGGAAGAGGTATAATCCATCATCCTCAATGAGGACGAATCGAAAAAAACCGTCCAGATCGGCAAGGCCTTAAGACCAGAGATCAAGGAAGAGTTGATAAGATTTTTGAAAAAAAGACAGAGTGTCTTCGCTTGGATCCACAGAGACATGCCTGGCATCGACCCTGAGGTTATGTGCCATAAACTCAACGTGGTAGAAGATGCTAAGCCAATCAAATAAAGGCGAAGAGTTTACTCTAGGGAAAAGTATGATGTTATTAGGGAAGAGGTTAAAAAGTTGGAACAGGCAGAATTCAGGGAGGTTATATACCCAGAGTGGTTATCAAACGCTGTCATTGTACCCAAAGCCAACGAAAAATAGAGGATGTGCGTAGACTTCACCGACCTGAACAAGTCTTGCCTTAAAGACAGTTATCCCTTACCTCGAATCGATCAGATGGTAGACGCCATGACAGGGTACGAACTTATAAGCTTCATGGATGCATATTCAGGCTACAATCAGATCTTCATGGATTCAGAAGACTCAGAGAAGACATCCTTCATCACAGATAAGGGAGCCTATTTATATAAGGTCATGCCCTTCGACTTGAAAAATATAGGGGACACATATCAACATCTTGTAAATAAGATGTTTGAAGATCAAATTGGCAAGAGCATGGAGGTATATGTAGATGATATGTTGACTAAGAGCTTAAAGTCTGCACCCATGTAGCAGGCCTGGAGAGAACTTTTGACACCATGGACTCATACAGGATGAAACTCAATCCTACCAAGTGGTTCTTCGGAGTAGGAGCCAAAAAATTTCGTGGATTCATCTTCAACTAGAGGGGGATAGAGGCCAACCCCAACAAGATCAAGGCTTTGCTTGATATAAAGACACCGAGAAGTATAAAAGACGTTCAGAGGCTCACCGAAAGAGTTACAACACTCAACAAGTTTACTTTTAGAGCTATGGACAAGTGTCTTCCATTTTTCATAGTGCTTAGAAAGGCCTTCGAATGGGATGAAGAGTGTGACAAGGCCTTTAAATAGCTCAAGTACTACCTCAGATCCCCACTGCTCTTATCTAGGTCCATTAAGCAGTTTCAGAGTCAGGTATAAGTGCAGCCATAGTATGGGAAGACATAGCGGTATAAAGGCTTGTATACTTCAATAGTAAGGTCGTTCAGTGTTCTGAACAAAACTATCCTCGAATGTAAAAGTTGGCCTATGCTTTGATACACGCTTCTAGGAAGATAAAACCTTATTTCCAAGCCCACTCTATGGTCATCCTCACTGACTCCCCACTAAGGAAAGTCGTCCACAAGCCTGAAAAGTCAGGCAGATTGATGACCAGGGCCATCTAGTTGGGAGAGTATGGCCTTATATATCAACCGAGGGTGGATATTAAAGGGCAGGCACTCGCAAACTTTGTTGCTGAGTTCACATAGGAAGGGTCTGAGCTTGAGAATAATCCAGAGATCGTAGAGGAATCAAGTAGAAATGTCTTTCGAGACTCGAAAGAAGTTGTGTCTGACAGAGCCATAAAAGGAGTGGCTGAGAATGAGGAAGACAGGTAACTTTTCAAGCAAGGAGCCCTGTTAGAGGGTCATTTCTCTTCAGATGAAGATGTTTAGAACCTCTTCATTGATGGGTCTTCTTACGAAAGTGGAAGCGGTGCAGGGCTGATATTATCAGCTCCAGATGGTACAGATATTGAATATGCACTAAGGTTCAACTTCAAGGCATTGAACAATGAGTTAGAATATAAGGCCTTAATAGCAAGCCTCTCCTTGGCAAAAGCCCTTAGAGTTAGCCGACTCCTACTTCACAGTGACTCAAGGTTAGTTGTCAACCAATTACTTGGAGTATATGAGGCCAAGGATGAAAGGATGGCCAGATACCTGAAGAGGGTAAGAATGATGCTAGAAGGCTTCGAAGAGGTGAAAATGAAGAGGGTACCTCGATAAAATAATAGCCATGCAGATGCACTAGCAAGGTTGGCTTCAGTAATAAGGACAGACATCAGAAGGACAATACCAGTCGAGATCCTGCTCAAACCGACCATTAAGGAAGAAGAGGTTGCCGGTAGTTGCCTCAACTTGAACTTAGGAGACTTATGGATGGACCCCCTCATCAGATATATCAGAGAGGGAAAGCTGCCGAAATCGAAGATGGAAAGGAGGAAATTGAGGTACAAAGCTGTAAAGTTTTTAATAATAGGATATGTCCTATATAAGAAAGGATTTCTACCGCCTCTTATCAGATGTGTTCATCCCACAGAGGTCCCCCGCATCCTACAAGATATACACGAGGGTTCTTGCTCCAGTCACATAGAAGGAAGACCTTTAACTAAAAGGATAATTACGCAGGGATATTGGTGGTCAACCTTGGCTAAGGATGCTGCTACCTATGTAAAGAGGTGTGACAAGTGAAAGAGATTTTCCACTATCCCTCATCAACCTCATCAACCTATGACATTGATCAGTTCCCTTTGGACATTTTCAGTATGGGGGATTGACTTGGTGGGACCATTGCCAAGGGCTGCTAACAATTACTGATTTCTGATTGTAGTGATTGATTACTTCTCTAAGTGGGTAAAGGCTGAGCCGATGATCATAATTACAGAGTAGAATACCTTCCAGTTTATCTGGAAGAGTATCATATGAAGACATGGCCGTCAGAACATCCTCATCTCAGATAATGGAACATAGTTCAAGAATTCTTCGTTAGAGAAATACTGTGAGAGGGTCGGGATCAAGTAATTTTTCTCTTCTCCTGGCTGACCTCAGGAAAATGGTCAGACCGAAGTCACGAATCGAACAATCCTCGACGGGATTAAGAAGAGGTTCGAAGAAGCTAAGGGGAGATATATAGAAGAAGTTTATGCTGTGTTATGGGCCTACAGAATAACAGCTAGGACACCAACGGGGGAGACCCCATTTATGTTAACATATGGCTTAGAAGACGTCATACCGACAGAGGTAGGACTCCCTACTCACAGAGTTCAGACCTCTCGGGGAAGAGAGAAGACTAGACCTATATTTGATTGAGGAAAGAAGGAAAGATGCTGAGATAAGACAGGCAGCTTACTAGCAGAGAATAACAAAGTTCTACAATCAAAGGATGAAATCAAGACCTATAGCTGTAGGAGACCTAGTGCTGAAGAAGACATTGCAAAAGAAAAACAAACTTCATCCGAATTGGCATGGCACTTACAAAGTGGTCGATGAGGTTGTACCCAGTAATTACCGGCTAGAGAATCTCGAGGGAGAACCTTTCTCCAATCCATGGAATGCTGATCACCTGAAGTACTACATATGATGTTACAATTGTTTCTATGTAAATATATCATTTTATGAAGAGGATATTAATGAGAAGAGAATTTCCTATGTCAAATCTTTGTTTCATTATGCTTTAGTGAAATTTATGAAGTTAAACATCATTAATTTGGTGAAACTTATGAGGGTAACATATTAGTTTGATGAGCTCAGACCTTAAAACATCATAATTTGGTGGCAAGGTCTGAGGTGAAACATCATATTTGGATGACCTCAGACCTTAAACATCATTAATTTGGTAAAATTTATGAGGGTAACATCCTAGTTTGATGACCTCAGACCTTAAAACATCATAATTTGGTGATAGGGTCTGAGGTGAAACATCATATTTGGATGGCCTCAAACCTTAAATATCATTAATTTGGTGAAAGTTATGAGGGTAACATCTTAGTTTGATGACCTCAGACCTTAAAACATCATAATTTGGTGACAAGGTCAGAGGTGAAACATTATATTTGGATGACCTCAGACCTTAAAACATCATAATTTGGTGATAGGGTCTGAGGTGAAACATCATATTTGGATGATGTCAGACCTTAAACATCATTAATTTGGTGAAATTTATGAGGGTAACATCTTAGTTTGATAACCTCAGACCTTAAAACATCATAATTAGGTGACAAGGTCTGAGGTGAAACACCATATTTGGATGACCTCAGACCTTATAACCATTAATTTGGTGATAAATAACAAGGGTAACATCATAGTTTAGTGATGAAGACACCATTATATTGAGACTTCAGACCTTAATACAAACACCATTGTATTCCATAAAACTATTTAAAGAAGCAAAATCCTTTAAAGAGGATGATATAACATGAAGAAGTTAAAATTACAAGTCAAATTGGCAAGAGAATGTTATCAGGGGTTATAAACGATTGCAGATGAAAAATAAAAATTACAAGTGAAGCTTCACAAATCATGGTCTAAGTGTCTACAGCCACGGGGTTGGTAACCTTATCCTGATCATTTTGGCCGACATTAGTGATCTCGGCCGCATCATCTTGAGGATTGGCATCCTTAGTCTCTGTAACCTCTAATGGTGCGGTGTCTACAAGAGCAACAACTTCCTCCTCAACCTCTTGTAAGGCCTGATCAAACTAAGGGTTAACAAAACCCAGACCAATGAAGTCCAAGGCTGTCAGGCTCCCTGATTCTTTTTCTTTGAAGGATGCCCATTTACCTGCATCTTTAACACCTCTTTCAAGGTATTCAAAGCCAAAGCTAATAAATTGGTCAGAGACCTTATACTCTTCCAAGAGATTCTCGGAGGCGTCTTCAAGGGCAACTTTCACTACAGCATCAACCTTTTATTAAAGAACGTCGTCCTTAGCCTTTAGGGCAGTGGTGTGGTCTTTCTGGAGCTTTGCAATGTCCCTGTCCCTTTATTTCACGTTATTCTCAGATTCAGCCAAGGCTGTCTTCCGACATTCCACTTCAGCATTTAGAACGGCCTCCACATTCTGAGCCTCTCTACCCTTTTCAATGAGGGGAAGCTTCCTTAGGGTCCAGTCAACAAACTGGTGCATGGGCAGGGTGCCCTGTAACACAAAGTCATATGTATAAGATCAAGATAACCAAAATTAAGGACGGGGTTACACCTGGTACCAAAAAAGCTAAAATCTCTACCTGGATGGACCTATGAAGGAAAAACTCGACTAGCAGAGGAGTATCTATAGAGCGTAGGAAGCGTTTATCAACATCGATTATCACAGAGCCGATGAAATCCATTGCCTTCAGACCATGACCAATGAGGCTATCACTGATCTTCAGCTGCTCTAGACGAGCAGCCAGTGCATCATCGATGGAAAGGAAATAAGGATGACGCGATCGCTCTTTTAGGCTTTGATTTGCTTCTGATCCTCTGGGGCAGTGGTGGAGGATTTCCTCTTCTTTGTAGCGTCAGCCTTTGAAGTGCTGACGTTCTGCTTTGGTTGGGGAGGAGGTGCATTGATCCCAGCTTTCTTCACCAACTTCATCAGGCTTGGTGTAGACATCTCCCACAGGTCGTCTGATATACCTTCGGGGCATCTGTAAAAAATATATCTGAGTTAGTAAATCAGAGACATTAAATATCAGAGGTACAACTTAGAAAAATAAACACTTACGAAACTCGGCTAAAGGACTACCCCCAAACTAGTCTCAGAGAGGTAGTATGGGGTCATCAGACTTGACCATCCAACCAAGCTCCCCCTAATCTTGAAGGTCTTTGACCTTTTCTAGGTTATCCTGGCATAACCCAGGGTTGGCTTTGGCAGCCAGTGACAATTTTCCTCACCTCAGAGGGATCCGCGGCTCTAGAGATGAAGAGGGGGCACAAGTACCAAATTCCCATGCCCCAGAGATGAAGAAGTATCTTAGTTTCTAATTATGATTTGAGGTTTAGGTAACCAACAACATCTTCTTATAGTATAGTCAGTCCTAACTAGTAGAAAGTGAGCTACCCTGGTCAACCAATCCACAATCACCCATATGGAATCGTGACCCCTCTGCGATGTGGGAATCCTATGATGAATTCCATGGAAACGCTCTCCCATTTCCACATACGGATCTCTAACGACTGTAGGATCCCTCCTGATCTCTGATGGTCCACTTTCACAACGTAACAAGTGGCACATTTCAAAATAAACTCGGCGATTTCCTTCTTCATTCCACTCCACCAGTACCGTCGCCTCATATCAAAGTACATATTATCCCCGTCGGGATGTACCAAAAATTGATATCCATGCTACTCTATCATCACTGCATGTCGTAGGTCCCCCTTTTGGGATAAATAGATGCCCATTAATCTGAAAACCCCCATCTGAACCCACAAAATAACACTCAACTCCCTCGGCTATAAGATATACAATTCGATCTTGACAAAACGTGTTGACTTCCTGGGCATGTATTACTCTCATCACAATCTGGTGTGTAACAGTCACGACAGACATGAATAATCGGGCTACAACATCCTCATGTCCCAACTCCTTCCATTTTGCCTTCCCCACATCATCCACGTCACATGTTGTCCTCGAGAAAAATGCATCAGCTACTACGTTAGCCTTCCGCGCGTGGTAATGGATATCGAACTGGTACTCCTTCATAAGGGATCAATTGGATCCTCTGATGGCTCAGCAGTCTCGGTTGGTTCATGGTATACCACCTTCAGAGGTGGGGGAAAGATATGTCTGAGGGGAACGGCCTTAGCCCTATGAGCTTCCTCTTGGGCTAGCTCTATTTGCCTTATTTTGGTAAAGGTCTTATCCATAAGAGAGGGGAAATCTTCTATGAGTTTATAAAGAGGTCTGAGCATAGGAGGACGGCTTTACACTTGAGACCCTAAACCAAAAACAAACAACTTGACTCAACTTAACTAAGGATCAAAACTTGGTTTTTGGTCAAGTTCAAATCAAGAACAACCAAGAACAAAGGTCATCAAAAAACTCAAAGAGACACTGAAAAACTCATACAACCACCAAAAAATTCAAACACTCGTCGAAAAATATGAGAAATAGAAAAATAAGGCTAAAAATGGAAAGACGGGGTGAAGGCGATACCTGTCTAAAGGAAAAATAAAGAAGAGGAAGATCAGAAACCAGGAAAGATCATAAAACCTAGCAATGATGGAGCTCTTAAAGAGATAGAAAGCAGTCTAAACTCAGGCGGGAAAGTGAGAAGAAATGAGTAAGAAAGAAAGGGAAAAGGTTTTTAACCCTCAAAATTTTCTTGCACACGTCCCAAGTCCCATCATTGCCGTGGGATCCCAAAAGACCATAATCATGGCACTTGTCAGGCACGCTATCCACTTCAGTAGTTGACACTTGTCAAAGAAAGATTGGCACATAAAGATAAAACAAACTCGGACATACATACCCCTTAGTCACCTATTCACATAGTTAACTAAGGGTTAGGGGTGATTAATATGCCCAAATTGTACCTGACAGATCGGAGGCACCAACCTCAGCTAGCATGACGACCGAGGTAACAAAGGCTCAAGACTGGCGATTAGTGATCTCGTCCAACATAAGGTCGGCTACGGCCGACTTTACTAGTTACCCCACAATTATGCAACAACCGAGGTATTCAAGGCTCATCGTGATAGTTTTCCATCAGGTCATCCACAACCGACATCACACCTACCTCATTCATCAACCTTGACTGGGAATCAACCGAGGTCAGTAAGAACTTATGGGTTCAACCACCCTTCATCGTCAACATCGTCCTAGTCTAACGTTCTAGCTATACCCACCTAACCCCGACCCAGGATGACATTACAACTCCTCCTGTCTTACCTCGACTATACTACCTGGATGATATTAACATGAATAACCTCTAATAAAGCAGAAGTCAGACTTCACTAACCTCATACTCTAGTAGGCCGAGGTAGCCCAGTCAGGGATAAGGCCGAACATTTATAAGCATAAGCAAGGATAGGAACACATGGAAAAAATAAATTGTAACTAAATCAATCCCCTCACGTGGGGGAATATTTCATCATCATTCTCTACCTATGATAGTGACAGATGTCTTCATTAGATTGGCTAGATCATCACACACATGCTCATTTCATGCATGAGGGGTACATTACACCCCCCAAACACTATATATACTTGTCTTCTCCTACCTTGAGAAGGGCCCCGAAATTATAACCCTAGCTGAAACTCTGTCAAATTATACAGTAGAGAGAGAGAGCTTGAGAGGTTATATCCATGGCCATTAGTGCCTTATTCACTCACTTGCACAATGGACGTAGGCCTAATTGGCCGAACCACTTATATATTGGTGTTCATCCTCTTCTCTTCTCCTCATCTCAATCTCTTATATTTAGTATATACTCGAGCTACCATTGTTATCACTGATTTGAGCTTACAAACACCTTGAAGGGTTGTGCTATTTCTAGCATCATCAGTTATTCTCTTTAACCTTCCTCGCCTTTGCTTAACCATTGTCCTCTGAACTTGGATGAAACGTGTCCTCCACCTTCGTGTACTTATCGATACGAGCTATAAGGTCATCAGTAGTGATGGCCTCCTTCTCAGTATGGGATTGGTGGAATAAAGAGGTGATCGACAAGTCAATTTTGAAAGATGATGTGAAGCCCTGCTTTGATCAATCCTCAATCTCATTAAAAACTTACCAATATCTTCTGGCATAGTCTCAAAGGTTCTCTTGTGACTTTTTCTTCATTGTAAGAAGTGTATTCGTCCTCTTGAAATGGGAGCTTCCAGTTAGAAAGCGCATCGTGAAGGCCTCTACCAGTGCTACAAAATTCCTGATTGACTTGTGAAGAAGTCTCTCAAACCACTTTTGTGCTACATCATATAGGATAGAAGGGAATATCCTGCACATAAATGCGTCATTGTGGCTTCATAAGGTCATTTCCTTTCGATATTGCCTGACATGGTCTATAGGGTCTATTTTCCCATCGTAGACCTTAAACTTGGGGATAGTGAATTTCTTTGGGGGATCTTCCTGCTCGATTGAAACTGAAAAAAAGACTTCATGTGAGTATTAAAAGCTTTCCTGGCTAGCTCTCTGGTGTATCTAGCTCCTTATTGAGCTAGATGTTGGTCGATCTCCTTATGAACCAGAATCCTTAAGTCTTTGTTTAGTCGATCATTGCTTCTGTGGTGCCTCTCGTGCTGGCAATGCTCTAATCACCCTTGCTCTGACCTGTCATGTTCAGTTATTTCTTGGTCACTCTTGGAACTCCTTCCTCGGCTATGAGTGTTGCTCCCCTGTGGGATATGAGTCCTCGCACCACATTTTCCAGTGGCCCTTTAGAGGTCTCTCTCCATTCCTTCGAGTCGCCTATATAGGCAAGAGTTTTTTTCCACTTGGAGGCACTTAGCCTCATTTTGATCATGAAGCCTAGCTTCATAAGCATCAACCAACCTATAAATATGAGTAGACCTAGGTGGACCACGGATTTCTTTAGAGTGTTTCCTATCTTGGCGAAACTTGTGACTTATATGCTGGCGAATCTCAAACCTGACCCCAAGATGAACTGGGTCTTCTAGGATGTCATCGGCATGGGGGATGTTCTTGTTATGGTAAGACATTATGAGCTTTATGAAAATGAATGATTTCGTAGGAATGCAAGTCATTTCCCACCGACGTCTCTAATTTTGAGTGCAAAAATATCACAATAAGAGGTTCCACGAAAATAATCAAAAATATCAGAAAGTAAAAGAAATCACACACACAATAAAGATTTACGTGGTTCAAAAACTTGCCTACGTCTACGAAGAGGTTACTTCTTCTAATTAAGTGTCTCTTAAAATCTCAAGTTTCCACCCTTTTGGCCCAGTTTGGGGAATATAATTTATATGTATGTTGTTACAGAGTTTGAGTTATTCAAGGAACTCTAACTATCATGCGAATTTGCCATAAGGTACTTGAATATCTCATCCGATATTTTTGATACCTTATTTGATCATATCCGTAAGTGTTGTTATACCACTAAAATACTCGTTTCGAAACTGAGTCATGATTTGGGCTGGACCACGTGTTAATCCATCAGGATTGGTTGGCTACTTTCATGGATTATAGAAAACAGGCTCCCACATACACCTAAATTAATTAATCTACAAAGCATATTAAAGCATGTAATTAAAGATAGTACGTAGGAAAGAAAGAAATTTATAAAGACTATTAATTAACAAAGATTAAAAACAACAATGGAAGTTTATATATACGGGTAAGAATATAAATAGTAACACTTATATACAAAAGGGTTAAACCCTAGGATCGAGAGAGACTCTCCCACCACCCAAAATATCTCCCTAATTTGATTTATATCCCTAAAATAAAATCCCTCATATTTTATTTTTACCCCTAAAAAACTACCAACAAAACAAAGCAATATTACCCAAAAATAACAATTTGCGTTTTTTTATAATAGTCGAAAAGGAATCGGTTGACCTTGCCTTTGGCAATACTTTCTTACTCTGATTCAAATTTGACATGTCGCACGAAAAAGGCTATAAAATATTCATACGGACTCAGAATTATGTGCGTGCCGAACCCACGTAAAGATAATTCAATTCTTTACATGATGGTGTTTTGAAACCCTCCAAATTGTGCAACGAAATTGCCAAATTACCTTCGAAGTAGAAGAACATGCCAAAACTATCTAAACAGGGCCATAACTTCCTCATTTGGTATCAGAATGACGCACGATCAGTGGCCACGTGAAGCTTATTTGATGATATACATGTTGATAATTTCATATCATCCAAAATAGGGAGATTAAAAAGACCAAATATCCCTTGAAGTTGCATTTTGCGATGAAACTTTCTCGAAACGCATCCAACCTCACACTATGCATCGATAATACCTACCAAAGCTCAAATATACCTCAAAAAACATATAAATAGATAAAACAAAGGTTATCCAATATATTAGCTTAAATATAGGAATTAAACAACAGGATAATAATAGAATGTTCAAGAATAAAGGGTACTAAATACAATATTCATAACTAATTAGTGTCCGAATTTAGCGGAGAACGAGGATTTGATAAAAATATGGACAATATTGAGTCTTCCTATATAATAAAAAGATTCTCTTTGCATGTTGACCTTCTAGGCATGAGAGAGGTCATTACTCTTCTTGATAAAGAGAATAGTGATCTGATGGTTGAGCTTGGGAGATTTAATAAGGCCCAACCACACAAACAAGTTGGAGAAGGATCCTCCTTTCTAAAGAAAAGAAAGCTAAACTACAAGAGGAAATATATAAGGCTCAAAAGTCTTTAAATAAAAAGGATATGACCCTTAGAGGTCTATCTTCCTTCTAAAAACAAAAGGGTTATCTTTTAACAAAGGAGATACAGAAGATCGATAAGTCTTTGCACAACCAAGTAATGAACATCAAGGGCATGTTCGAGAATATTAATCACCTTTAAATCTAATTTCACAAGCAACCTTGCCATGTATGTATGTATGGATACAATAAGGTGCTTATTAATATGTATAGCACTTTGAATAATACTCGAAATGTTGTAAATTAGAATGGTTGGCTCAATGTCCTGGTACTGGCAAAGGTACCCAAGGATTTTGAATTATTATACTAACATGACCCTGGTTGTCTTGATCAACAAAATCTACCTTATAAGCTTGATGTTTTGTGGATCCATATGGATGCTATTCTAGTTATCTTGATAAGGAAATACCTCGACCACTATTCCCTGGATGGAGGTGATGGATTTTACTAACCTCCAAACATAGTTGGTAAAGTGAATCCTGGAGGGCCATCAAGAATCTAAGAATTATTTCAAACTATTACCACTTAAGCATTAGATGGTCTACACACTAGAGTGGGATTCCTGAAAGGTGTATCCCATCATCAATGTGACTGAGCCAACTTTTTGTTTACTTTTCTCGATGTAAACTATTTTTCTATATAACTTCCTTGTAATATTTTTAAAGTGTTAATGGAATTGTTTTCATTTTGCTACCTTTTACACTGCGTGGTCCCTGGCCCTACCTTTTTGCTGATGTCCTCATATTAAACCTTAGTCCTAAAGCCAGAAAAGAAAGGATTCACCTTCTTGGGGATCATCCCCCAAATTGGATTTTTTTGACCTGGTTGTTCATGGGTGTGGCCATCTTTCCTCGGGTCTTTTATCCTTCTCCGTCTTAGGGGTCGGTGTACATGCACACGGTGGAAAGAAATAAAGGTCTTACACCATTTTTAGGAATGCTTCAGTCATCGACGATATGGAGTGATGTAAAGAGATAGAGTAACCAACCTATTTTGCATAAAACTTGCAAAGGAAGGTGTTGGCGCCTCGAGAGAACGACATCAAAGATAAGCTAATGCTTGCGAAACTAATTAGATCAAAGGTTTGGGGGCTAAGTTACATAATGGGAAGGTGTTAGGCACCCATCCCACCCTTTTATTCTGTCATGGGCTTATGTTATAATTCTAATTAATTTCTACGTGAAGTGTGTGTGTGTGTGTATAAATGGAGATCGAAATTGCTTGACTCACATCATGGAAAAGACAAATTGAGGTCATCCGTAGGAGTATTCCCAAAATAATAATTAAAAATATGATATGTGTTCTTATCGAGATATTTATCATTATAATGAAACGATAATATATTCTAAATAAGACACAAGTATGAATTACAAGTATGATATATGTAAATAATATATGGATAAAATGGGGAAAAAGAGAAAAATAGGAAAATAGGACTCGAGTCTCAAGTTTTATCCCAGGATGCCTACATAGCCATTAAATACATCAAAGTCGATGTTGTTCGCATGTGACACGAGGGTGCTGTTTATCCCATAAATTCAAACGGAGATTTTATTATATGTGTGTAAAAAAAAGGTGTTTTTAGTTTTAAGAAAGTGTGGTGAAAAATCCTGTTGGAATGTATAGGTGTAACCCTATTTTACTTGTTTTGGGTATTTTATCAAAAATATATTGTGAAATATTACTAATAAAGGATTTAATATTAATATGTGTATGATCTAAAGTAAAATCTAAATTAAGGCCTTATATAACTAATGCAAAAATAACGCAATTTATAGAGAAAGAAAATGTTTGGACCTTCTTTGAATAATTGGAGATTGATCTTGATTAATGACGAGCTTCCTTAAAAATAGGTGAGGAATGTAGGGAGATTTTTTCTCAATTGGGTGTGAAAATGATGGAATGAAAGGTGGAGGAAGGTTTCAAATAAGGAAACCTCACTGACTTAAGAAGAATGCTGTTGAGATCATTGAAGTTGATGTTCATGAGGTGCCTCTCAAAGTGAGCTCATTCTCTCCTTATATAGGGTCAAGGGGCTACCAATCAGAATTGTCCTTACCCTGGGTATTAGTAAGTAACCCTAGACATACTGTCAAAAGGCAGCGAAATTGACCTTCTAATATGCAATCTCGTGCAGATTTTTGAAAAATACGATCGTAAAATGCATTTTATGAATCCAAATTGTGCACAAGTCATATCATTTGAAAGTTTATTCAAAGACCTTTAAGAATCCTTGGGGATGCTCCTCGGTCCGAGAGTTGACTTGGGGTCAAACGGGCCTTAGAAGTGCCCATCGGTCCTTAGAAAAGAGGTTATCAGACGACGATGGATCATTCATCCGAACCGTAAGTCTAAATTGTGTACCGGTTGGACCATTGGAAAGGTTATGTGAGGCACTTATATGTCCAAAGATCTTTGCTCAGTTCAAAGAATTTACTTTTGTCAAATGGGGCTCAAAAGCTTTCTCTGACCCTTAAGATTACAATGGGTTATTCGGCCATATCGTAAGGTTGATTCATGCACGGGGCAGTCCATTGGAAAGGGTATTTAGTGCTCTTCAAAGATTAATTCAGTTTCATTCGATATGAAGAGTTTACTTTGGTCAAATAGAGTTCGGGAGAGCTTGGTGAACTCCAGATCAACTTTTAAGGGAAAATAGGTCATTTATCCAAATGGTTATGCCATTTGACACACGATGTAGACCATTGGAAAGGGGATTTAGATACCTTCAAAGATTCAATGAGCTTTCACTCTGACGACGAAGTGATTATTGTCAAATCGGGGTCCGAGAGCTCCCGGTCGCCTCAAAATCGATTTTTAGTAGTAAAATAGTCTGTTCATCCTAACCATTATGCCGATTCATTCATGGGGTATACCATTGGAAACATGATTCAGAACCATTGAAGATTCATTGAGCTTTTGTTCTGACGATAAAGTTGACCGGAGTCAAACAAGGCCCGAGAGCGCCCAGTGGCCTCTTGATCGGTACTCGGAGTATGACCTAGGGTTTGTGATGAACGGGGATGTGATAGGGACCTAAGGAAGGACTTAGGGGGTCCTAGAATGTGGTTTCTACATATCCCCTCCATGGGTGAGCTTGGAATAATTAAAATCCATCGAATAGAAACCACATGATGTTTTAGGAAAGAGGTCAATTCTGTGAACCAGCAGGATGAGGATGACTATTTTAGAGTGTTAAATTCGATTATGAGGAGCTAAGGTAATGCTGGGGATGGTCAATTCTATAAATCGAGGTCAATTCTGATGACCTAAAGTTGTGGTGACCAATTATGCGGGTGTGGATCAATTTTGAGGACCTAAAGTTATAACGATAAATTCTGTGGGTCGAGGTCAATTCTGAGAACCTAAAGTGGAGGCGTCCAATTCTGTGAGTTGAGGCTAGTTCTGAGTACCTAAAGTTAGGTAGACCAATTTTATGGGTCGAGGTCAATCATGAGGACCTAAAGTTGTGGCGACCATTTTTGCAGGTCTAGATTAATTCTGAGGGCCCAAAGTTATGGCGACCAATTGTGCGGGTCAAGGTCAATTATGAGGACCTAAATTTAGGGAGACCAATTATGTGGGTCGAGGTAAATTTTGCGGACGTAAAGTTTTGGCATCAAATTATGCGGGTCAAGGTCAATTCTGAGAACCTAAAGTAGTGGTGACCAATTCTGCGGGTCAAGATTAATTTTGAGGAGCTGAAATAGGGGGATCAATTCTGTGGCCCGAGGTCAATTCTGAGGACCTAAAGTTGTAATGAAGGGGTTTGTTCTATAAGAGTCTTTAATCTACCCTCCTTTGAGAATTTACTCAGGAGGATACATCTGTCTAGGGATTATATCCTTTTGAGAGGAGATATCTTTGATGGGAGAGCTGAAATTCTTATGGTGGATGGATTGGGAGAAAGTTTGTCTAAAAATTTTGTTTGAGAAATAGTTGATGACTTGAGGTTTTGAGATTCTAATGGGGAATGTGTTTCTCTAAGCCGCTGCCAAGAAGAGATATCTGACTCTCTTATAACTCCAATTGTGAAGCAGTTGACGTTTTGGGATTCCGCTGGGAAATAGTAGTGGACTCCAGGAATGAAGAGCATCGTTCTAAGGTTTAAATTGGTGATAATAATGTAGTTTTAATTTGGCGAGGGAGTTTGAGAGCTTGAAAGACGTTTGTCTTGGTGAAGAAATGTTCCAAAATTTATTTGGCAATTTTAACAATTTTTCGGGGAATTTTTTGTACAAAATTTTTAGGGGGTGCCAACTGTTATATTGTAGGGGCTACCATTGGCAATGACATGGTATTCTAGTATGCCTTGGGAAGGGGAAGAGGCAGGTATCGATCAATATGGGGTTCAGCAGTTATTGGGGATTAATTGTGAGGGTTTTCAGATAAAGGTGGATTGTATGCTAAGGGTGACACCAGAGGCAAGGAAGGAGGCGTTGGGTAGGATTATTGAATCTTTGTTGGGGATATATGTGACCTTTTATCCTTGAGGGATTTCTCCTCGAGATATGGAGGTGATAGGTCATCATGCACAGATGCGGCGGTTGATGGTGCGTGAGTTTGGGTACATCTGGTACTTAGGAGAGAGGGTTGTGGGGAAGATGAGGTGACATACCATCCTGGTTCTTTTCCTTAGGGGTTTTCTTGTAGGTTCATTATTGACTGTGGGACCTTGGCATGATCATATTGCATGCTTGATGTAATGGCATTTCACCTGAAAAGGCAAAAAGATAAGCATATTTTGCTTGATTATCTTGATTTATTGGCTTACTTTACGTGCACTTTAATTTGTTGTTGAGTTTTTATTTTGAGAAAAAGTAGGAGAATGTGTTTTTAAAATAAGGAGAGGCCTTATAGGCATAGTGGCAAAGAGTTTCACTTTGAACGGAATGAAAAAGTAGGAAAAATGAGTTTTTTTAGAATTTTTGACTAGAGGAAGGTCTTGGAGGCTTAGTTGGTATATGGATGAGGAGATAGAAATCTTGGTTTATAAGGTGGATCTTTTCACCTTTGATGGATTATTCTGAATCTGTTGTGTTGAAGAGGTTGTACTGATGCTGGTTTTGTTAGAGCTGTTGCTTTAGGCCTTACTTTAAGGCTTCTGTTGCTGACGGGGACTTGATGATGGATCCTCAACTAGATGCTATCACATCGTGGATATCATATTATCGTAATCCTATATCAGTGCAACTTGTAAAAACCCTGAACGGTATAGATGCTTGGTGAGAAGGCCGTTCTAATTTTCTGAGAGGAAGCTCAATTATGCTGTTTATGTGGCTGGCTGAGACATTCTGTTTGGCGGTCCCCCTTGAATATCCCTTAGCAGTTGTGAAGAATTTCTTCACTCGTTATTTCATCAGCTTTGGACCACCCATAGAGAACTGGGTAAACTAGTTCATGGAGCTCGATGCTTGTGCTGGTCAGTGCCATGGTGGGGGGAGTTACAACCCATTCTGGAACTGGGGGAATATCGGTACGTTCGGCTAGTTGGCCTTTGACAAACCTCATTATATTTTCCTTGGCGGCTCTTGGTCCAAGTCGGATGTGTTCAAATTGCGCCTCCCTATACTCTGGATTTCTTTAATGTAGAGGATTTGACTTAAGGCTTGTGCATGTGATTGGGTTCTCTGTGGGATAATTGCCGTCAACCCATCATTCTCAATCTGTTGACAGGATTTGGCATATCTCTCGGCAGTATTTGAAATGGATGTGGAAGAGGGTGGTGGATATTATCTTGGTAGAGGAGACCGAATATAGGTGGTTTGTTATGTTTGAAACTATGGAGGGGGCGTAGCGGTTTTATTTAGGGAGGTCAAGGCTTATCGTTATATAGAGCGCCTTCAAAATACCAATCTGGTAAGGGAAGTTTGGGAGGAGACTTAAGGAGCAGATGATAATGGGGATGGGACTATTAGCAGTTGTGGATAGGGTATTTTGTGAAGTTGGTGTTCATTTCTTATGCATCTTTTGTGACTCAGATGTGTTTTGTTATTTTGGTTTGTTTATGGTTTTCGGGAATAAATTTGGGAAGGTTTGGTTAGGTTTATTATAGGGGTGGTTTGGTTGGGGGGGGGGGGGAGGTAGTTATTTGACTACCTACGATGATATTTCATGTAAGTGTACTGAATTCTCCCATTATAAAATAAAAAAGGATTTTAATTATATAGTTGTTCCTCTTAATGAGTTTTACATTTTAATTATATATACCAACCATTAAGGCATACCTAATCCTTCTGTTCATGTAAATGATAAAATGAACTATCGTTCTCGAAGGTAAGAAACAGATAGCATTTTGTGAAAAAGAAGGAGACCATACCCATGTAAAGTGTATGATCTACCTACATACCTCTAGGGGTTTTGAATTTTTTTCAAGTTTCATTCTTAAAGCATACAGTTTTTTTGAGGATCAGGCCCCACGTAGTTCTGAGTAGAGGGAAATGAAGAATATTTTTTAGAATAGAAGAGGGATGAGAGGAGTCAGATCACGCCAAGATTTTGGAATAAGGGTATAACTTCTTAAGTCGTACAGGTTGACTAGACATGCCATTTCTTGTCCGTTAAGGTCAGTGAGTATGCGGCACCACCGGACATGATTTTCTTCATAATGTAAGGGCCACTCCAGTTTGGCTTCAATTTCCCTCGGGGGTCCTAAACGGGTTCTATGATTTCGTTGAGGTCCAATTCCCCTTCTTGGACACCATAATACTTAACTCTTCGGTTGAACGATCATGTCATTCGACGATTGCACCCTTGTATATAGCCTTTAGCCTCCTTTCGTCTAAGAATGATAACTCGTCAAAACGGCTCTGAAGCCAGTCTTCCTCGCTGATTTTGATCTCAAACATAACAAATAATGAAGGTATTTATAGTTATATGGGTAGGAATGCTTTCATGTCATAAACTAGAGAGTAAGGGGTAGCCCCAGTATATGCCTGGACTAAAGTGCGGTAACCCTAGAGGTCGTAACGGATCCGATCATCCAAATCTCAATAACTCTCGATCATCTTACTGATAATTTCTTTGAGGTTCTTATTGGCGGCTTCAACTATACCATTGGTTTATGGCCGGTAGGGAAAATATTTGTGTCTTTGATTCTCGTATTAGTCGACCAATTCTATGATATCTACCTCAAAATGTAACCCATTATCTATAATTAACTCATGTGGAGCTCCATATCATCAGATGATGTTTTCCCAGATGAACTTGGCTACCTTTTGGCATTCAGCATTGCATATGACTCGGTTTCGATCCATTTGGTGAAGTAATCAATGGAAACTAGGATTAACTCAAACCCATTAGAGGCTTTGGGTACGACTTTCCCTATGATATCGATGCCCTATGTGGAGAACGGCTAGGGAGAAATCATGTTTCATAATTCTCTATAACACTCCGTATTTTTATGATCTTAAATAATTATAGGATAAATTATTATTGTTGGATTAATTAAATTAAAATTTGAGAAATGAATTATTAATTAATCCGGATTATAGAAAAATATTAACTAGCGTGCCAAGGGTTACTACTTATTGTTGAGAATTATTGAATGTTACTGTGTGATTACATAATATGTAATTATGAATTTATAAATTATCGAGAGTGGTAATTATGACAGTTTGGTATATTAAGTCAGGACGCGTGTGTGAGTCGTGTCAGGGCTAATTTAATGGATTAAAGAAGTAAATTATTTTTAAGTAACTCGTATGGTAATTTCGAGTGTGCTATTGAGTCCGGAAGAGTCGAGATAGTCAGAAAACTCTACTCGGGTATTTTATTTGGACTCCAGAATATTTTTAGGCCAAACCTGCACCCCGTAGGGGTATTTTTATCTTTTGGATTTTTGGGGATTTCATATGGACGAAAATTAGAAAAACTAAAGGGAGTGTACATGGGTGAGAGGAATTCTGTCAGTTTCTAAACCTACGAGAGATAAAGAGAGAACTATAGAGGAAGAAGGAGAGTCCATAGGTGTTCTTGGTGCAAAACTCAAGAACTCACACCACAAATCCCACCAAAGCGTAGATCGGAAGACGAGGAATAAGCCTATACCAATTTCATCAGTGGATCAAAACATCATAATCGAGGCAAGTGTTTATTTCTTGCTTTCTTTAGCAATATTTGTGATCATGTTAGACTAGGTAATTACCCCATTAATATGAAGATGAATATTGGTGAAAATTTGGGAGAATTAATCATAAATTAGTACTGATCTGATAAGAGTTTAATTCCCTCACATAGATAGGATTATATCCACGGATTTATGATAATATTATGAATAAATCTGGGTTTTAATTTAGAGTTATGCATATAAATTTGGGAACTAGGGTTCTTGATAATTAAATTGGGGATTTCGAATTTGATTGATGATTAGTGAAGATTTAATGACGTTATATTGTTAGAAATCATATATAGATGTTAGGAAGATGATTGGAATTGATTGATGGATGTTCGAGTTGAAATTAGGGTTTTTAGAGTTGAAAATCTAGTGAAAACGTAACTGTTAATGGTGGAAAATGTAGCAGGTCTGTTTGGGGAAGGGAACTGCCCATTCTCGTTCGAACGATATTGAGCCTGGTTCGAACGAGACAGGATCTCACGAGATGTCGTTCTAATGACATACTATCTCATTCATACGAGATAGCTTCTGGTTCACAAAATGGGTTCAAAAATCTGGGAATTCCTATTTTGACCCAAATCAAGTTACACAGTTAGTTTGAGTGAGGAAAACTGGTATTTGATGAATTTAGTATAATGAAAAATTCATGGGACGTATTTGGGAAATAATACTTTAAAAATTGGAACGACAAGTTAACCTTGGAAATTTTGAGAGAGAGTAATCAAAATAATTATATTATAAGTATTAATGAGAGAATAATACATATGGAAAATATATGTAAGGGGTTGGGTGACTTCCCGTTGATTTTAATAGGATGTGAGAGTGACTATTGTATGTTTATTATTATATGTATAGAATACCTACACTGCTTGCTATCAGGAGGAGTTTTTGCGTATTGGACAGTCTTATCCCATGTCTCCCATTAGGGGGATATTTGACTGGTACCCAGAATATATGAACTTGGTTACGTGTTATCTGAGATATAGGATAGTTTAGACGGCAGAATGGGAGCGTAGGTATGTGCGTGACCCATATGGCATTATGTTAGCCTCCAATATTTGTGATTTGAATTTTATGCTTCATAAGAGATTGAACCAACAGTCCTTCATGTAGTGAGTGATGCACCAGGACATGATAGCATAGTATGCATTGTGCCAAGTGATCTTAACCTAAGGATGCAAGATTAGTATATATGCATATAGGGATGATGTGACTATATATATATATATATATATACTTGTGAATAATTCTACTGTGTGAAACTAGTAGATATGGTAATGATGATAAATAAAATAATCTCAGTGGGTAAAAGATTAACTATCCAAACGGCGAATAATGGAATTTAGTTATGTGGGATAAACTATTTTAATAACATATTGTATGATTGAGATTTCAAACTAGTAGGTCTGGGTAACATAGCTAACGTGGATTAGAAAATGCGTTAGGCGTGCACAATAGATGAGAGGTGAGAATCTCATGTGAAAGTTTGAAAAGATAGCACGCACATAATACTTTCTTTATTGAAAATTCTAAATACTTGCTAAAACAAATATTTTTACAACTCGGGCTCTGACCTATCTCTTACTATTCTTCTCTCTTTTGATATATATATGTATTATATCAGGTGCCCAACCACAGGGTTACCAGACTTAAACGCTTAAATTGTTTAGCGAGATGCAATAGTTGTGGGAGTTGCAGGTCCTTGCATTTAGATGCCTCTATCATTTCTTTCAGTTCTATTCAGACAATTCATTTAGGGCATGCGTCTCTCAGTCGTTTTATTAGAAAGATTGTACTCAGTTTATTTTAGTAGTTCATTTCAGTTGGATTGAGTATCTTATGGTTTAGTGGATTGAGACCTTAAACTGGAATGTTTTATCCAGTCTTATTTATTTCAGCAGTTGAGTTATATTCAGTATTATTTGTATCCATGTGAATAGTAATTAGTCGATGTTTTAATAACTTAGAAATTTATTCATGTATTCGTTGGGTATAAATTAAAATGGAAAATGTTTTGACACTATCTTAATTATTTATTAGGTGATTATTAATGTTTAATGTTTTCGGCAGTGATGCTAAGAATGAACCAACCGAACACTTTGTTTTAAATTAAAATAAATGACTGATCACCCGGTATTTAATTGGGCGAGGTGTCACATTCTCATAGAGGTAAATGCTAGACATTGGAAAATAGTTGGGCAATGCGATCCTGAACGATGGTGGTCCAATAATACCCTTGTCGGATACTCATCTTAGCAAGCATATGGCCATTCATGTGAGGTCCACATTACCGCTGTGCAATGTCAGCCCCTGCGATGCAGTGCAAGTGTGCTCCATCGAAGTTTTTATTGAACAATCCTTTATCGTAGAAAATTTATAGGGAAGCCAATTTGCAAAGGGCCGATCGCCTTTCTTGTTGGTATCCTGGGGATACCTATCATGTTTTAAGAGACGCCAAATGTAATAATACTAAAACTCGACCATATCAGAGTCCTCTTTTGTGATGAGATCAATGTGGTAGCAATGGGTTGTCATCTTTCGAAGATACATTGTTCAAATTATAGTAGTCAGCGCACATGATCACTTTCCCTCCCGATTTTGGCACGGGTACAATGTTGCCTAGCCATGTAGGATATTCGATCCCCCAGATGAAGCCTATGTTAAATTGTTTGATCACCTCTATTTTAACATTGAGCGACCAATTGGTGCGGAGCTTTTACTGATTCTGTTTGATTGATTTGCATTATGGGAGAGTTGTAATCTTATGCTGAGCTATGTCGGGATCGATGCCGGCATGTTGTTACAGGACCATGCGAAGACTCCCATGAATTCCTTCAACAGTTCTTCGAGTTACGCATGCTCATGTTCGTTAAAGTTGGACCATATCTTAATCTCGTGCGGTTGGCTACTAGAACCGAGATTAATAATAATAGTTTTATCCTCATTAATTTGAACGCGCTTATGTTGTTTTTTATTAACCTTATTAAGACCAGTTAAGAATTGTTCATTAGTAAAGTCATCATCATCAACCTCTTGATTAAAATCAATACAATTAAGGTAAGGCATAACGAGATACTCAAAATATTCATTTATTTCATTCTCAAGAAAAACATCGTTGAGAACCTCATCAAAGGAGGTCTCAAATGTATTATTATTAGAAAAAAAGGATAACAAAAGAGGAATATATAGAATAAACATTTGGGTTGGGTTGCATTTCAGCAGGTGGAACTAGCATAACGTTCTAGTTGGGGAGGGGTTCATCAGCAGGATTGACCGGGATGGAGGAATCCGACGATGTAGCACTTGAGAAGATCATGCAGAGTGTCATCCCCAATATCTACAGATTGAACGAGTCCACAGAGTCACTTCCATTGAAAACCTCGGTAATAGCTATAGATTTCTCAATGAGTGGTTGGACATGATGCTGGGAGTCTTCATCCCAAAGTAAATGTATTGAAATAAGATCTCCATCCCTGGATTCATATTCTTATCCACATGATCAGAACATGGTTCGGGAAAGCCTTAAAAGGGAAAATCTTCGCCCTCTTTGCCGAATCTTCAATTAAAGGAATCCTTTGAAATAGTCTTGGTACTTTCTAAACTTCTCTTCAATCGGGGTTGGCAGAGAATTCTGAGTTCCTCTGATGATGGTTGATAACCCAGGACACATAAAGGAAAGGCCTTCTTCAAGACTATGAGTTCCAGCATCCCTTGTTGTTGTCGTCCCAGCACCAGTCCAGGCATGAAGTGTATATTATTTAACATTTGTATTACGTTGACATTATCATGAGGGTTTTGCTCTAGATAGAATCGGTCTTTAAATCATCCCCTGCTGGGAGTGGAGGTGGTTCGACTTAAAAAATGGAAATAATCATGTCATTCACTCCATGTTAT
Organism: Sambucus nigra; assembly: GCA_949130495.1. Lineage (NCBI taxonomy): Eukaryota > Viridiplantae > Streptophyta > Magnoliopsida > Dipsacales > Adoxaceae > Sambucus > Sambucus nigra. The sequence goes on from OX422217.1 coordinate 262,964,770, forward strand.
ATTTTTGGTACATGATTACTGGTGCTTGCATTCTCAGTATTCTCATCATCGCCCGAGATGGCGTTGACCAGACTCTTAGCTAAGAACTTCAGTTTCTAATGGTGATAGGAAGATACCCCTTTAATGTTGTGAAGACACATTCGACTAAGTAATAGATTGAAACAAGAGGGCATGTCAATAATTTGGAACTCAGTAATGGGATTGATAGGTCCATCCCCAATTACGAGTGTTATGGATCCTATCACTTCTCGATAAGTGTTTTTATATGCACACATTATGGAAGAAATTGGAGAAAGGTCTCTTACTCTCAAACCTAGACAATTGAAGGTTCATAATGGGGAAACATTGAGTGTTGATCCATTCTCGATGAGTGAGAAAGAAATTGTCTTCCCTATCACCCCAACGAATATATTGAGAGCATAGTTATGATTAGGGATAAACTTTAGGATTTATTCTTTAGAGAAAGAAATATAGTAGAGGTTAAGGACCCGAACAGGTTCACAGCTTCTTCTAGAGTGGTGGAAGGAGGGACTGTGGGCCTGGTAAGTGATTTTATCAAAACGTTTTGGTATAGCTGAGAAGACGTGAAGAGTCTTTATAAGGTGATGTTGGCCTGAGTTTTCTTGAGCTGAGTTTTCTTGATGGAGGAAGGGAAGAATAAAAACCTCATTTCTTCATCTATTTCGAGTTGTGTGACCACTTTGATGATTTCCTATAGAAGATGTTCAAAAGATATCACCCCACACACATTGATTACTGGACTAAAATTTCCTTGGATTGGTTCTTTGTCTGAGCTATCAAACTTGTCCCCCCATTCGTTGGCAATGATGTCATTTTGTTATGAGAAGTCAATTCATTACAAAACCTCTACGACTTTTGCATATAGACCCTCCCACTCAATGGGGAGGTGCAGAAGTTAAGGGACCAACTTCCCTTGTAGCTTTAAGGCATCGAGTAAGTTGAATATACTTCAAATATCATTGGTCTATTAAAATATGTCGGCCATAATCTTTACTGGATCGCCTAATCTGACTTCATCAACAGTTACCGACCAATTATCTTACTCTTGAGCCCACTTTCGGGATTGCATGAACAGGATGCTGAACTTCTAGTAGTCAATGGTCATTTCAAGGGATCCCAAACTCTAGAAGTTAGTTCAATACTGCTGGAAATTACATATCCTTCCCTTTGGACCGAGTAAAAATGGAAATACATGCCCTTGTGAGAAGAGACAAAGCTTCGTTGGAAAAACAGGTAAGGTATAGGAGAAAATATGGGCAGAATTTGAGGGGTTTAGGTGTGATGGGTGATTTACTGGGTACAACCTGGGTAAATGGATCAAATTTTAGGTCATTATCTTGGAATATGGTATTTGTACGAGACAGAAGTTGATTATGAGTGGTGTTAGGTTTAGAATTGGCCGTTGGGGCGATGCCACCGCAGTCATTTAAACCTGGATTATGTTCTGACAATGGAAGCAATGATCGATGGTATGGCCAACAGTTTTGTGAAAATCAGAATGGGCATTAGGTTTGAAATTTTTGGGAAATGGGTTTCGCAATGGACGTGGGCCCATAGGTTTAATATGATTTTGGCTTAACAAGTATTGGTAAACTTTAGAGAGGGGAGCATGGAGCTCGACATATTATTTTTTGGTAGGGTTAGGGTGGATTTCTAGTGCCCAAGAGGTAACGGGCTGTGAGATGTCATTGATGGTCGAGACTGTAGCAGGCTTCTGATATTTTCTTGGAGTGAACTGTTCGAATACTTTCTTTGTCTCAGCTTATGTAATGGTAATACTTTTGTAGGAGGGTAATGTAACCGGAGTCTATGAACAACTGGATCTGGTGAGGCGTGCCTTGCCTTCAATAAATATTATCGGAATAATCTGGTGTAAATCTTTTCTGGTGTAGCATTCAACAATAATATTACCAGATATTTAATCTCCATGAAAGAACCTTTGAAAGCTTTGGATAAGAGGGTAAGAGAATAAGTACTCTAAAATAAGAGAGAGAGGGTAGCAGGGTGTAAATTCACTAAGTGTGTTTGTGAATGAATTCTATAGACTCTACCATTGATGATATAATTTTGGTGTAAAATGCTATGACTATGAAGCTAAAATTTCAAGCTTCAATGGATTTTTTTCTTGAGACTAAGAGCCTCCATTTATGCCGAGTATTCTTCCCTCCTTTTCATATTATTATCTCTAGTAAGGGATAAGCCTTCTATTTATAATAGGTGTTGATGAATTAGGGTTTCACCAAAATGTGACATGTGTATTCATTAAAATAATATAAATGAACTTGTCTTTATTATTTAAATAATATAATGAAACTTATCGGACACAAAAATGACGTAGCCAATGACAAACCAGGCACTTGAACCAAAATAGTTAATTTATAAAATGAACGCGTGTCAAGTCCCTTTTTATGTAGGACTAAAATAAATAAGTAAATATTAAATTGTCATTTAAAAATAATATTTTTCTAGATTGCATGGCATTTATGCAGTGAGCATGATTTGTCGAGAGGCCGTGAGCCTACTCGATTGACTGTTAATTTAATTATGACTTCTTAACGGATATGAACCTCTTGAATGACTATAAATAAAATATACTTCTTGAGGGGGTTGAAGCCTCCTCGAGTGACTATTTATGAACATGACTTGTAAAGGGACCTTGAGCCCCCCCTCGACTAATTATAATGTAAATGACCTCTCGAGTGACCTTAAGGTCCCACGAGGGTAGTGTGACTTTCTCGACTAGTCGCGAGTTACTTGAGACTTTTGGTGCTTTTCTCTCTTATATTAGGATGGTTGAGCATTTTACCTTAATCAATGAACCTTACTCTCCATCCTCCCAGCTAAAACCCTCAAAGATCCCACTGGCTACTTTGGTGGGCTCCTAGGCCCCTCGAGCCTTACTAACTCATACCACTAACTGGACCAAAGTACCCTTCTTGGTAACCTATAATATAAATTACCATTAGTACTAAAATAAATGCATAATTAATATAAATTATAATTATTACTAAGAAGCTTTCGGACCCTTCTACAACTTTCTTCAATATCCACTCCTTTTTCATAAAGGGCTCATAAATGTGGGTAATATTATACTCCCATCATTGCTCGAACATGGGATAAGAAGTTGTTTTTCACAATACTAACTTGCTCCTCTTCGAAAGGCCGGTTGGTCATAGTGGTCGATTTCTCTCTCCACCTTTCTTTGAAATTACTAACAGTTTCTCCTGGGTTCTATTTGACAAGGTATAGATCACGGGGTGTAACCTCCAACTCCTTGTTGTATCTCTATTATGAGATGAATTCACAGGAAACATCCTCCCAACTATGAATTTTGGATTCCTCGAGGGATACAAATCAATGATGAGCGCTGTCTTTCAAAGTCTATTGGAACATCTGGACCATTATTTCCTTAAAGGCACCTAGGAGAGTCATGGCTCTATGGTAGCTTAAAAGATGAACAATTGGGGGACCCGCTACACCTAAACTTCTCAATGTTAGGCATCTTGAACTTTTTCGACAGCCTTGCTTTAGGGTAGGGAGACATATGGGTGTAATCCATGTAGTTCCTAGAAATTCGATCCTGGTCAAACATCTGGTTAACAACTTAAGGTCCTCTTTGACCTTGTTTAACTCTTCTTCCTTCGAATCGATAGGTATTGGCAGGTTAGACCCTAGCCGAGCAAGATTCGAGTGCTAATCTAGTGGTGACCCATTGGCGGGGGCGAACGTGGAATGTGTTGATATTCTTTTGGGGCCCAAGCAGGCTCAGGTATAGGTGGACCCATAGCATGAGAAAAGAGGACCTCGGGATCCTCAGGAAAAGGGATTTGGTTTCGCTACATTTTTTGAACCTAGAATTGAATCTTGTCAATCTTGGCAATATGTTAGACAAGACTGTCATCAAATTAGGCTGCACATTTGGTACTAGGTCTGCATTCTCCATAGAGAGTTGGTGAAGGTAGATTCCATACTTACAATATGTAGCGTGAGAACTGACGGAGCTTCGGGGTGGTTCGATGGAAGATCGAAGCTAGTAGGGATCCGGCCAAGGGTCAGGTATGCGATCGACATGAGAAGAAAAATGATTCAAATTTATTTTTGAAAAAGAGAGGAAGAATTATTTTCATTAAAAAAAAGAAAATGTTTTTTGACATTTTTTGGAAAAAGAGGACAAAATGTTTTTATTTTATTTTATTTTTTTGATAAAAGGAGGGAAAATGATATTGGTATTTTGAAAAGAAGGAGGAAATGTTTCTTACACTTTTGGTAAAGAAGGAGGAAATAACGAGAGAAGAGTCTTAGCATGATTATTATTATGTTTATGTTTTCACTTTTATTAGGTTTACTTAAATGCAAAAGAAATGTCGGACGGGACCTAAGTATGGGAAAAATTGGGTTTGAAAAATATGTAAAACATGGTTTGACTTGTTGTCAGGCTCATGGACAGGGTTCCATTTTAAAAAAACACAAAATTTTGTAAAAATTTAGGTAGCATGCCAACCCGGCATTTCGATTGAGTTTCGTATAGTAACCTACAAACTAAATATGAGTGACCTAGGTATGACATCTATATGAAGGTATGCAGTTGTTGGGTTGGTGAAAAGGTTCCCCCCTTTGGAATCACTTCCATGATATACGTCTTATTTTTTAGGGCAATCATTACGTGTGTACAAGCCATTTGATATACCTGAGTGTACATGAATTGCCTAACTATATACCTTGTGGGAACCGTACGTGTGAGAGAAAATTCGATATATTCGATGTACATGAACGAGTTCCCTGCTATATACCTTTCGTCGTGAGTTTGGTAAAGTGGTACGATGCAGGGGGAACCGTTCGATATACATCGAAGGTACTAAGCCAATGGAAGGTGAGAGTTATATTTCTTAGGTGATCTGCAACCTGTCGGACAAGCGCCCATCCCAAATTAAAACCCCAGTAGGGACAAAGTTTTGGTCAATAGCCATGCTCTTGGTGATGTAGTGTGGAAAATGCATGATTCTTGATTAGTATATTATGGAGAGAGTATTTTATTTGGCATGATGAGAACTATACTAATACATAATAAATGAGTGTGTGGTAGTGAATCTAAGCATGGATCAACTACAAGTGGTGTGTGATAAGTACAAGTGAGCATGGACACACACACACACACACACACACACACACACACACACATATATATATATATATATATATATATATATATATATATATATAAGTGTGATAAGTGGAGGTGTGCGCTTGTGACACCTAAGCATGGATATTCTAAGGGGTGGGTGAAACATATGGATATAAGTGACACTGTATACAAGTGTAGGTAGTGTGAGGTGTACATGGAGAGTATTTATAAGCACATGAAGTGAAAACTGAGTGAGAGGTGATATAAACATGAGGTAAATATATACAAGAAGTAATAGAGTATAAGAGGGAACATACAGGTAGGTCCATGCGTACACAAGAACAAAATGATAACACCCATGCAAAAAAAGTCTAGCCCTCTCAAGTGAGTCCTTATTAAAGTCACCACTGTGGTCATTCCTCCCCGGGTCTTTTCTCCTTCTCCATCTCAAGGGTTGGCGCTCACTCGTGTGGTGGAGAGTGAGAGAGAGGTCTCGCGTCTTTTCTAGGAACACTCCGATCGTTGTCAATGTGGGGTGATGTAAAGAGATAGAGTCACCAACCTATTTTGCATAAAACATGCAAAAGAACGTGTTGCCGCCTAAAGAGAATGACATCAAATAAAAACTGATGCTTGAGAAACCAATTAGATCAAAGGTTCGGGCGCTAAGTTACGGAATGGAAAGGTGTTAAGTACCCATCCCTCCCTTTTGGTCTCTCATGGTCTTACGCTACTATTCGCCTTAATTTCTCCGTGAAGTGGATGTGCGTGTATATATAAGTCGAGATCATAATGTCTTGAATCACATCATGGAAAAGACAGAGTGAGGTCATCCCTAGGAGTGTTGCCAAAGTAATAATTAAAATATGATATGTGTGCTTATCGAGATACTGGTCGTTATGATGAAACGATAATATGTGTTAGATAAGATGCAAGTATTAATTACAAGTATGATATATGTAAATTACATATGGATAAAGTGTGGAAAAATGGAAAATAGGACTCGAGTCTCGAGTTTTATCCAGAGACGACTGCACAGCCTATAGAGGCATCAAAGTCTATGTAGTTCGTATGAGACACGAGGGTGGGGTTTATCCTATAAATTC